>JAGSMU010000003.1:13122500-13722500 GCA_029286865.1 Teinopalpus imperialis
GGTCATCTTTGTCTAGAATAGATAGATAGATATTATGGGACGTTGATCGTTTATCATATATGCTCCTTGTCGGCCCAATTAAAATAAAAAACCTGATAAATTATAGTGCCGTCATTAGCGCTTGAACAAAGCGGCACTCACATGCTAAGTTATTCTTGCAACCTATAAACACGATGGGCATCCCTGATGCAGCCCTGCATTGGAATGCCTAGTTATCAGTAATTGGGTCTACAGATCCCTTAAATGTGAGGTCATGGTGCTTTCTTAATTAGTCGAGCCGTTAATGATTATAAACTAGATGCAATGTGGATCTATCGATGGTATCCACCATTGTCTTTAGTTACTTCTTAATTTCACAAAAAAATGTGTCACCATGAGACACGAGGTTAAGAACACAAGATCTGCAGTTGTCAAACTTTACATACATCTATTGCGAAATATAACCTCGTCTCATTTGACAAGAATAGTTATAAGCGACAAGCTTAACTGGCGATACCTAATACTGATTTACCTACTGATATCTTATGTATATATATAAAATACCTATCCACCTTAAATACTACATTGAGACATATTTCAGATCCTATAGTTGCCTCTTGGACACTAGAGTGGCAATAAATTATTACGCAGTCTCGTTTCGATATTAATGATAATTATACCACACAAATACATTAATAAATATACCTCATTCGCAAGTACAACAAATTAAAAACTTCCACGGAAATAACTGCACAAAAATTACGTATGCTCTTAAAGTTAAAAAGTATATATAATATAGATTTTACTTCGGTACACAAAAAAAACATATAGTTAAAGTTAATATGAACATATGATCATTTGTCTAGGTACAGTCAATTAGTACTTGTGACATATTTTTTAAGTGGATACTGTGCATTTAGATTTTCTGTACATCGATCATTTCTAAAGATTAACTACATACATATATACATAGTTACATATTACACATTAAAAAAAAGTTTGTTTTCACTTGGAAAAACTGAGATCATATTTTATAAATATAAAAATTTATAAATGAGAACGAGAAAGAGAAGGAGAACACCTTTTTTTCGTTAAAAACTTCCAAATGCCGTCCGTAGAGAGTATCTCACTCTCTAGAACGAATGACAAAGATCACACTTCGTTCAGAAACTATATAATCCTACAACTCGGCCGCCCTGCAAATCAGTCTGGCCTCAGACTATAAAATAACAAATCCTACCCACTACTTAAACCTATTAAACCTATTTACTTAAGAAATTAAACAAAATCTAAATCGTAACAAAAGAACAACTCTTGAACCTATACTTAATCTCCGACCTACCCTAAGATTTGACCCTCGCATACACAGTTAAATATTCATAGAATCTCAAAACCTAAAATTAACTTTAAACTTGAGGCAAGGCATAAATCATATCCCTACACATTGTATCAGTAATTATCGGATATCTCAATTGCAATACATCATTACTATTTTTTTTTCATCTCACTAACAAGTATTGTTAATTGCTGGGAAGTGCCTATATACATAAAATTTTATATATATACAAAGCAGCTACGTCGTAGGCCTGGCACTCGATATCACAACAATTTTCGTGCATGTCAGAAATTGTAATTGTATTTTGGATCAGGGTGTGTTGTATAAATGCCCATTTCGCTCACACTTCTCCGATCTTATAACATACATACATAATATTGAACTAGAGGAGAGTACGAGCACCGAGTGCCTCTATGTTTGCAAACCTCGCGCAGATGTCATAGGGTAATAATCAACGCATATCGCATGGTCGAAGTCGACTATCATCGAAGAACGCGACTATCGTTTTTGAAAGCGATTCTATATATAAAATATCAGCCACCCAACACAGGAGTAGCATTTAGAGTTATCACAAACCCTACAAAATATATTGAGACATATATAGCGCTATTTTATAGCTATAAATAAAGGAATTTATAGCGGCGGTCGGTAACTACAGGTAAGATCAGCGTGGACGTCAGTCACGAACGTTTAAATCACTGTAAATGTGTAACTACGCTATCGACGCAGGCGCGATGGCGCGAGCCGACCCACTTTGTGGAACGTGCGCAACGTACTTGCTAGCGAGCGTGGATGTTTACGTAGTGCAAGAAGAAATATAGCATATATGGCACTTTGTTAGTGTTAAACTATTGACATAAATAAATTTGAAAAACTATTTTTTTTCTACTTTAAGGTGACATACACCGTATTATCAACCAGCAACTCAATATATTAATAACTACCACGGTATAAATTATTATTGGCACCAATATTGAAAATAATACAAAAATGTTTTAAATAACGCTCTTATTTGATTTAGTAAAAATTTTCGGTTCTATATTTTTATGTTAACATTAGTGACCCATGAACACGATACATGTACCATTTTGAGCAAAGATTCAAGATGGCCATGCGGTATTTTATGAGAGCTGGTCCTCCACCGGTCAAACCGAGCATGTTTAATTAACATATATGACTATAACGCATTGACAAAAACGTAACATATACAGGTCAATGATTATCAATGATTATATTATTCGATGAAAAATTATCTATACAGCTAATTAAAGGAGTGTAAAAAATATATCATTACTGTCAACTATAAATCATCGTGGTTATGGTTTTTTGGTACGAGTATTTTATGCATCTAATACATGAATATTTTTTTTAAACTTATTTCATTTAATTTTTTGTTTTACTCAATAACATATTTTATTTTGTTTTCTTTGTGTGTACATTTCTTTTATGATTTGTTTTTCATGTTTGTAATTATTGTTTAATTCTTCTTTATTTATTTTCTGTATTATTGGTGCTGGATTGATTAAATGAGTTATTATTATTATTATTATAAATAACGATTTGCTAGTGTGCATTTCTAAAAAAATTAATCTAATTGTAAGCAATGTCAAATCCGCGTAAAGCGTAAACAAAACTCAACATTTAAAAGTATGTAAATGTTATGATAAAAATTAAAGGCGAGATATAAAACTAAATATAGTTACAATCTAAGCCATAAAATGATTTTACACGAAGGAAGTAAACCATAAAAACATAAATAAATATAAAACGGATTCCTTTCTAAGATCAAAAATTAAAAATAATGACATTAACCCATAATGAATTATAATTTAATGATTTCGTTAATGAGTGTCCAGTTCAACTATTTCATGGCAAACAAGCGTCGAGACCTCTTGTAATCAACATTCTGGATCACAGCGTTAACTTGCTTGCGCCCAGGAGTCTGACCTATCGATTCATTCAGCTTTGCTGTACTTGCAAAGACTTCACCTATTAACTTACAGCAGCAGGACTAGCAAACTGAGACAACATAGAGAATAGACTCCAGCACTCTTACTTATTCCACATCCACCCACCGAAAAAACGATTTATACTTTTTTTTATCATGTAAACTGAAAGCTTAACGTGATTTATAATTAATAGTATAGAATAAATAATAGATTTTAATTCGATTATTTATTTTACACTATAGTAGATTTTATTTATATTCTATTCCTATCAAAAAGGGTTTAGATAGCCCGTGCCGACATCATAACCTGACCATCAGTCTCTTATCTAAAGCCAATATAACAACACCTTGGCGAAAATATATGTTCACATTTTTTTCTGAATTGACTTATGATATTTCAGGTCCAAGGAACGAGAATAACTAGGGTGGAGTTGCGATTCAATTCGAAAAAATAGGTTTGTTGGCTGAGGGGATATTAGATGATATTTAATATTTTTGTTTTTAATGTTTAAAACTCACACATGTCCACATATCAATAATTTCTAAATGTGGTAGGCTACATCTCTTCACCTTCACGGCAGCATATTAAACTATATTTGTTTACACAATACCCTTTAACTTTTCCTTAAAGCGACATTAGCGTTGAAAGGGGCATTTAGTGTTCGAGAAAATGTCTCTCACACTCGTTAAAGGATCGCATCAACATACACAGTAAGATTTCCTGTGATACGGTATATATGCAATGATATATCAAAAACCAAGATACACATTCAGTAACACAAAAACCGTCTCCAAAAATCCTTTACTTTTACTATTAAAAATATAACATATCTTAGGTTCATTTAAGAGAAACAACTATAAACCATTTTAGATTCGTAATATCGTTATAATATTGTTTTGTGAATACATATCACATCTATCAAATTATAACGTAACTCACCGTCTACGGTTTTTGCACATCAATTGAACAAAATTAATTTGTAAGGAAAAAGAGTAAAATAAAGATGCGAAATAAAAGCGCAAAGAAAGGAAAGTTTTTAAAAATATCGTTAAAATAAAATCAAAATGGTTTTTCCTATTTTGGTAAACTGGTTTACTTAATCAAACGTCTAAATTGTTATTAAAATTACATACACTAAAAACACGCACGCACGCTGGGCACACGCTGACACGGCAATAAAGTAATATTTCATTTATAGGGCCGCAGATTTGCAATCAAATTTTTATATTGTCTTTTTACAGTGGTAGAACCACCCCGGGGTGGTTTAAAAGTTGCTTAATACCGACTTTAAACAAGGATGTTCTCTGTACAATGCGTATTATTTTTCTATGTTTGTAAACCGATTTTTCACAAAAGTCTGGGCCGATTTTTTGTTTGGAAGGGAAGCTAGGCTCTAATTAGCCCCACAAAAATTTCATTGACCTTGGTTGACTAGTTTTATTACAAGGCTTCGCGATTTTCAAAACACGCTTTAGTAAAAAAGTGATAGATATAATAAAATTATTTAATTTAAAGTCGACGCATGAAATTTATTCAATATGAATGTTTGCGTGTTCGTGAGTCGACCTTTATAAGTTCGTTTTTTTTATTTCAAACATTTTAATGAATAAAAGATTTTGAACAAAAATAAGTTCCCGCGATCCACCCAGGACCAAGAAGTCTCAGAATTTTAGTGACGTGTAAAATAGCGCAAATCGCGGCTTTAACACGAGGTCCGATCGCGCGCGCCGATGCAATCGCCCGCGGTGTTACGTAGTTTACTGCCGCCGGGGCCCGACACGCGACATGCGATCACCTGACCCCGCTGATGGAATGGATTCACGGAGAACAGCTTGAAAACGGTAATTCGATAGTAAGTAAATTGGTTCAAAGCAAAACGCTGGAGTTATGGAATTACAAGCTTTTTAAGCGAGTAGAAAAACGGGTAAACGGTTCCTAATAACGATTCCTAAGGCCCCTGATGCCTCCGAAACAAGAAGTGATAAACTCCGTCTCTGTCCGGCTGATGGTGAATGATTCCTGTGGACCATGACCTCCAATTCATCCTCGATAGGGTAATATAGTACACGTAATAGTACAGATACAGTCCGTTGCCTATTGTCTAAGACAGAATTCCTCCTTCCTTGGTCCATGGCCTTTTTTTATTCTAATTGGATTCTTAAAAGATTATATAAGAGACCGATTACCGAAATATCACCCGTGCCACTCAAACATGCTTAAATTTTACAAACAATTAAGTTCAGTATTTCTAGATTTATGTAGTCTCTATTTATGCTTCTCGCGAAATTTGAATAACGTTTTCACTAGGTGGTAGGTTTTCACGACAGTTTATTGTCATATCAAGGACTATCGACACACAAATATACATAAAATTACTAATATATATATATATTTAAAATTACTAATATATATATATATATATTTAAAATTTAAATAATAACGTCTGTATATTAATGTTAGTGTATTTTACACCGACGTTATTTATCATGGCAATTTAATTTATAATTTATTAGTTTCTACGTGTTTAGAAAAATTAAAAGGCAAGTTACAACGAAGTACCTAGCAGCCAGCATACCTATAAAATAAAATAGCACCTTGCACCAACTTCTATAGATTTTGATTAAATAAATAAAAGAGCAAATCAGCACAGGCAGTTTACACAGATCTGCGATCATGTATAAAGAAATACACATGGAATTGAAAACCTCCTTTTATGAGATCGATTAAAAAAATAAAATACAAAATTGACAGTTCAGTTCAGTAATGCAAACATTAAAGCGAAACATAAACACAATTGAACAATGCGGGATAGTGATTTCCGCATAATTCAGTGCTGGGAAGTAAATGAGAATAGAATATGATAGCACGTGTCGGCGGCATGCAAATGCGCGCGCATTAAAATTCAAGATGGCGGAAGCGCACACGCGAGGTCGCCGGGTCGCGGTATCGCCACGCGCCATTGTCCGAGCTACCGACAGAGGTTGCCAAACAAAAGCGTTTAAATTGGATAATTTTCAATATAATATTTATTGTATTATTCCGCTATGTTGACCCGTGCGTAGTCGATTTTCAACAGCGTCGTCTACTGGTACATCTATTTATATATTGAAGCGTCAATATCGTAATGATTTAGAGTATGCGAAATTTAATGTTGTCGGTTCATATCCGCCATTTGACTATTATCGTAAACCCAAGTCCTGGTGTAAGCTTAGCTGGAATCGATTAATCAGAATGTTGGTAATGTAATCAGCATTCTAAAAAACATTGCAGTGTTGAAAACCGGCAACACCAAAAATTCCAACCGTATACGATTGATAATTACTATTACTTCGGCATTTGATGGTTGTTATTAACTCGTTTACACGTTGTACCTAAAATAAATTGAATATAGCACGTAGCAGCCGAACAACATTCATAGAACACATAATATCGCAGTATAGCACTACTGTAATTCATATGACGAAAATACCCGAGAAAACATTAACGGTGAGAGTCCTATCCTATAATCAGGGCATCTCATCTAAACATCTACCTCATGATTACCTATATACCTATCAAGGAAAGAGTAAACATCATAAACCGGTACCATTTTGCTAATTTAAAGATGAATCAACAAAAGAAAAGCGATAAAAAACCAATTATTTATATAGTAAAACCGTAAAATTAGGCAACTTATTATATTCTAATATTTAAAAACATTAGAACTAAAAATTAAATAAATTAAATTTTAAAACTTATCCCGGGAAATTACAAACACCGTATGGTCGCCCGAACCATATCCTCTCACGATCCGCTAAATCGCAACTTACAATGGCACTGCTCGCCCGCTTAAACTAGAATCCGGGTGAAACAGTGCGCAATGCGGGGAATTCTTCAGTTATTTAGCTAATGAACTGTTTAGCGCGTAATACATTATTTATTAAGATAGATACAGTTATTTATAACAAACCTAGACTGACGTGAAGTCATTAAATTTTAGCATTATAACATATCCTTCGCATATGCCACATTCACATCTATGTTAAACAAGCCCACATTTCGCCTGCGCGTGATTTCTACAACCCATGATGAGCAAGGGGTCAACAAGGTGTTGTTGACCCTTGACAATAGTTGCAGATGAACTGTCACATCTGAGGACTTAGACGGAATGCCTCAACCAATATTTAGGTCTCTGGTTGCTTTCCCTGGCCAGGCGAAACACATTTAAGTGCTACAGCTAATTTATATCAGTGACCACCACAACATATATCCCAAATCTAAGGGAAAGTCTCTTTTTAAGATACTGTAGTGAAACACGATTAAATATGGATTAGTAGAATACACGTGTTTAAGACATTTTTCTCTTTTTAATTATTCAATGATTTCAATGTTGCCTACAGCCATTAATTAGCTACGCTCAAAGTTAAAAAGTGATAAAAATTGCCCCTTTTAATCTCCACAACATGTGCATTGCATGTGAATTTATTAAATAATACAAACGAGCAGGAAGCAAACCGAGCACTCTATCACGCACGTTATGTATTAATAAGGCGTTATAATCGATGCAATTAACCGTATATCGATTTTAATTATATTCTCGATGCAATGATACCTCAATTAAGTGTTAATAATCTATGTTCATTAATATTACGGTATACATTATCAATTACATGAATTATAATAATTGTAAAACTGTCACTTTTATTTGGTTGTGCCAAGCCGCAAATATATACAAGACGTAGCATGAATAGGTTGATTCAACCGAAGTAGGATAATCGCTTTAACAATATTTTGTGTGTTTTTGTAATGTCAGCGTAAAATAGTACCATATCTCAGCGCTACCGTGTTTCATAGAATGCACGAGACCGGAGTTCCTGTCACAGTTGACGAGACATTCGTATGTATACATTATATTGGAGCTGGTTAATTTTACTGAAGTTTAAATAATGGCACTACTTAACACACTACAATTTGGCTGTGCTAGATCCACACCACAGCTAATGAATAGGCCAGCATAGGAAACAGCAGCGTAATGATACTTCACGTTGGCATTCTGTGAGGACATGGACATGCCCCGGCCCGAGCCGATCCATTCATGTTGAAATTCAAGAAGAAACCAGCTGCGATAGGGCTATACATAAGTACAGATGTCAAGTTAAACTTGCCAAGTGATCTTGCATGTGAATGTCAGTATGATTTCTGTCCTCCTAACGTCATGGTTTTAATTTTTCATTACATACTTTTCCATCACAATTTTAATCTTCATTCTCTAAATTACTTAATTATAATATATAAATGCGGGAATATAAATTTATCGGAAATGCTAGCTCTATTATGTCAAATCTGTTACCAATTAGTATCTGTTTTGTCAAAGTACATTTTGATTTATTATAAATTAACATATTAATAAAATTATAAATCTATGGCGTCCGCTTGATCTATGTCATAATGCAATGGTTCCCCAAGAGTTCATGGTCGTATTAAAGTCGACATATTTAAGAAAAAAGCTAAATCATACGGAACATAACAATGAAATCAATCGAAGAGATTCCATGTGAGAATTTATATATAAATACTATATATATAAATACTAGACACAGGAAAGCAAATAGTCCGGCAAATCTAAACAGGAACAAATATTATTTTAAAATTCTAAATTTAAATAATCTAGACCTCCAGTGTGACAAAGGCCCCTTTCAATATTTATCGAAAAAAGCTAGTAAGATACCTCTTTATATCCGACAACTTCTCACAAATTTACAAACATATTCAATTTTGAAATGTTGAAAAGGGTTGTAAATTAAGTTGAAACAAACGAACACACAGTTCCTGATGGTGATTCATGCGGCCCATGACATCTATATTCATCCTTGACAAGGAATCATAATGCAGATGCGTTATCACCCTTAAAGACTGACATATAATGCCTCGACACTAGTGTTAAAGGTCTCCCGATCCCTTTTCATTCCGCAGCTAGAAACAAACTGCAACGTAGTTCTACCCCCTGTTAAATATGTAGAGATTCTACAAATCAATAGATTCTCGACTTTCTTGTAATCTAATGTTTTTAAGATTCAAGAAAGAAATAATTTAAACTTTTCATGATTATAAAGACTATAAAAAACTATGAATCGACAGTGATTGCCAAAGAATATTATATTTATAAAATCCCAATCCCTTCAAAAACTCAGTGAAATCCATTGGAATAAAACAGTTGGAAATTGTCTTGACTAGATTGGACCAAGTGATTCCTTGACTTACTTTCTCAAGGTACCCACGTAGGCCTGGCCATCATAGACGCGAGGACCGAAGACGGATGCTCTAGCCGGGGGCCACGGGGAACCATCGCACATAGTGTCTCGAATGATAGAAAGTTTATTTATGTTGTTTCTTCCTCCATTTCAAAAATACTTCACAATTTACACACAAATTTCTTGATAATTTAAAAAAAATGAATGAATGAATGAAAACAATGTATGTATATATAATGTATATATACATATATATATATATATATATATATATATATATATATATATATATATATATATAGCAACTGAATAAAGACAAATGAAAAGTGCAAAACTGAATGAATAATTATGAACTTACTTAAAGCTCTACTATATTTTAACCCTCGTAGGTAACCCCAAGAGAAATCAGATACTTATAATTTATAAAATTTATATATATAAAATATATATATATTAATAAATATTTAATATTTTTATATATTATTTATATTACTTTTTTTTAAAGTTTTCTTTACCTTCCTAAACATGCAAACATTATTATACCTTAGACTCTATGTACTTTTACATTCGTCTAAACCACTTGGAAAATACCAATAACAACTCTTAGATACTCCAGAAATCTCGAATTTATAACGTCTCTTTCCCTTTATTTCTTTCTAAAATTTTAGAAATAAGGTATTTTCACCTCACTAGTTGGGTAGTAGTTTTGGACTTAAATAGTCGAGTTTAAGGTAGCAGTAACGGAACGTTGTTGAGATGTAATGCCGAAGAATGTGCCGGATTAATGACTTCGGCTGCTGTCACTCAAAGCACCGTACCTTCGACTTTGATTTTTTTAGGATCATAGTTATATAATCATGTCACGTCCAGTCAGTATATCATTTTTCAAAGTTTTTTTCGTCGAATTCGATTGCAACCAATCCATGACACGTTCTTCCCTGCTCATCGTTAAATTTTCGTGTCACGTGGGAAGGGCCCACGGGGGGGCGTCGTTTTTTAAATTCAGTAGTCACTTAGGAGAATCATCTCTTCAAAAGATGAGCTTCAATACATATTTTAAACCTTTTAATCGTTGCTAGCTGGCTTCAAACCTTTTTATATTCATAATAAAATATAACGCGATATAATATAATTCCAAGAAAAAAATAATAATATTCCAGTTTCAAATTTATCGGCAAATAAAGCCTATACGATAGTTGCTAGTGTCAAACAAATGAGTAAAGAGCATCTAATTTCTTTTAGCTCCGTTTGTATGAAATAAGTCGTATATAATAAAAATATGTATGAAAAATTAATAACTGACCGTTTTAGCCTCCAAGATGAGATTGCCCGATTTTAATATTTGAGATAGGTATGTCCAAATTATATATTACATTACGTTTATGATCGATTGCTATATGCAGATATGCGTCAAATAATCACATGATATATCCTAGCCTTGACCTTACTGGCACCCATGTAACGTTAAACTAAAAGATTTGTGGAAGATATCGATATCGGTGAACTGTCCATACAACGATAAAACAAACCCATACCTTGGCAGTAAAATACAGCTGGGTGTCAAGCTTCAGACCATTGACCCATTGGTCACCAACCAAATACGTAAGTACGATGTACAATAATATGTATTCTCATATGCCAATATTATTCTCACACATATGAATTTATTCCGGATTTAAGGGTTTGTTCTCTAATTATCTTTGTTCAAGATGACACGTCTGCCATGTTAAGGTTTCGCCGGAAGCGCATAGATGATAAGCAGTTTGCCGATCGCTGTACCGGACATTTGAATTGGAATTCTGACATTTTCCGGAGATAAAGAAATTATATATATATATATATATATAGATATACCCTGCCGGCCAAAAATTAAAGACCGCACAATAAACAACATAATTATCCATAAATTGTAATAAAATCCCATAGGATAAATAAAAGAAATGCACATCTGCATATTGTATTATTAGTATGGAATATTTAAAGAAGTCATTCTTTTGTTTACTTTCTAGTTATTGGACAATAAACATCTATTGTTTTCAAACACCGACAAACGTTGCGCTAGAGCCAGATGATAGAGTCGTCATAATATTTTTATAATGTCCTCATTATTAATTACTTTGCTAGCTCCTGAAAACACGTGTAAACCAAGTATACTTGTGTGTAACAAGTATACTTGGGTTTGTTCACAAACAATCTCAATACACTCAATCTTCATGGTACAATAACTCGATATAGGCAGTTTTCAAGATCGTCCACGCTCGGGAAGGCCGAGAGCTACCACGTCTAGTGAAGATAATTTCATTGTTGTTACCAGCAAGCGAAATAGACGCTTAACAGCACCAGAAATCCGCGTTGAAGTAAATAAAACCCGAGTTAAACCTTTATCAATGACTACAGTAAAACGGCGACTGAGAGATACGAAGTTGAATGGTTGCGTTGCCGTCCGAAAACCTCTGCTAAGGCCGTAAAACAAGGAAAAACGGATGCAGTGGGAAAATTTTAAAAACTGCTTTGGACCGATGAATCTAAGTTTGAACTATTCGGTTCAAAACGTAGAATTTACGTTCGACACAGTGCCCAAGAAAAGATGATGTCAGATTGTGTAGTCCCAACAATCAAGCATGGTGGCTCAATTATGGTCTGGGGTTGCTTCTCTAACCAAGGAAATGGCGATTTGATTAAAATTTAAGGAATTTTGAAAAAGGAACAGTACAAAAACATTTTAGAACAAAATGCCGTTTCTTCGGGTTGCAATTAATTGGAGATGGATTCATTTTCCAACAAGATAATGATCCAAAACATAGCTCAAAATTATGTAGAGGATATTTAGAAAAGAAAGAGGAACAAGTGGTGTTAAAAAACATGGTTTGGCCTCCTCACAGCCCGGATTTCAATCCTTTGAACTTGAACTTTTGTGGGAGGAGCTTGATAGGAATGTCCGTAATCGTGGCCCATCCTCGCGAGAAGAAATGTGGAATGCTTATGCAAAATTTGGAAAATTTTGGCCTGCAGTGTAGATTTGGATTTTTGCCTCATCAATCTCATCATAGCGTAAGTGCATTATTAGTCAAGTGAACCTTAATAGGCCATAGTTAAAATTAATAGATCTTCCCCACAGATTGCTCGGTACACTTAATCGATAAATTACTACGTGTACGACATATCTGTGCTTCTATGAGTGGTTTCTACTTCAATGTATTAGTGTATGGAAGACAAAAATACCGTGCCTTCTATGAATACGTACATGCAAAAGCGTTGCAGTGATACATTGAACAAAGTAAAATAAAAACAAACCGAAACATAAAGCAAAATTATGATAAATACATGATGTTCTGCCACGGGAACTTCAAGAAACTATGTATATCCAGAATCCCTTCAAGTCTTTATTTCTATGATGGGTAGCTTAAATTTACATTGTCATTGCACAATTTGAATCAAAGACTTAAAACGCTTCCTGAATTCACACATTTTATCATAATATATATGGCCAATATTGGGCTCACGAAACCACCCCAGAAAATCTTACTTCTCTGTAATGTTTTATTATATGTATATGAGCCTATTACACGTTTAGCTATAATTGTTATATATTGCAACTTGTTTCCGAAGAATCTTCCAAAACTATTAATAATGTTATGGTTAAATTTATTGTTATAAAGAATCATAATAATTACAAAATGAATCAGAATTAAAAACCTTAACTCAAACCTTAACGTAAACAGTGGTAATCAACCACGGTGCCGGAAGTTTCTAGCCGAAATGAATGGGTCGGCTTGAACGGAAAATACCATCGTGAAATAGCAGCATAATGCTGCTGTGCTTCATATAGTAAGAAAACGCGTTACTATTGTTTTTGTTACATTGTGAGTTGCAAACGAGCACAGTTCATCTGATGTTAAGCGATTCCTCCGGCCCATGACATCTACATTCATCCTTGACAAGGAATCATAATGCGGATGCGTTGTCACCCTTGAGGACTGAGATGGAATGCCTCGTCACCAGTAATAAAGGTCTCCGGATCCCGTCACCAAACGAAACACAGCAGCGTTATGCTGCTATTTCACGCCGGTATACTGTGAGGGCGTGGTCCTACCACGGTCGAGCTGACCTATTCATTCTGCAGTAAGACACAAACTGCAGTGTAAGTGAAACGACCAAAACACGTCATAACATACAGCAACACCACCGATGTGTGAAACAGCCCCGAAAGAGGTGACACGTTGATCAAGCAATCTTTTCTTTCAGACTTATGACATTAACCGTTGAAAGATTTCAATTCGATTTATTCGATGACAACATAAGTATATTTCACGTTGCATGCATATAATTTTACGTGATGAGCTCACCACAAAAATTAATTATCTCTGTATAATAATATTCCGATTGATGGATGAGCATTAAAATCACCCAGCATAAATACCGCCCCAATTATTTTGTTCAAGTTACTTGACAATCTGTTGGCCAATTTGTTATAGAAATTTTAATTGCTGCTAATCTCACAATACTACATGTAATAATAGGCCATCCTCATCATATTAGTATATATTATCCCATTTCAATTTAAATACGTTCGAAATACTTCTTTTATTGAAACGAAACATCTAAACTCGCGTTACGATGAGGAACTAACTCACAAAAAATCAATCGAGCGAACATGGCGATGTAACGCACCTAAGCGGCAGGGCAGCGAGTATTGATGTCCGTGTGAGTGAGCGAGATAGAATACAAGGAAGTGAAAGTTTCGAAGAAGCACTTATTACTGTATTTCCTAATTAAATATTTTTTCATTTAAATTAATTCCCTTTGTATTTTACAATACGTAAGAAGCTTCGCGTGTGTCGAGTGTCCCACGACAGCTCACTTTTTTATAGCACCTGCAGGTTTTTTCTGTATATTATCCTTCACCGTAGGACACGTGATTAATCGGCACTTAAAATTGCAATTAATAACTTCATTGGTGCCAGCAATGGGGATCAAACTTAGGACGCCCGCTCTCACGTATCAAATGTGATAACCATAAATTTTGCAACTAAACACATAATTATACGAAATCAAACTACATAAAAAGAGATGGGAGCAATAAAGTTGCGTATTTTAAAGTACTAATTACGTAAACGTTCAGCCAACACACAAAGATAAGAAAGAAGTTATGAGAGTTTTGCCCAGCAGCGAAGTATATAATTAAAAAAATAATATAAAGTGCCATTATGTAATATATAATCAAATATTCATCATTAATGAATTGAAAGTAGTTTTAAAAAAGAACATCCAACATTATGACTCGAACGAGTAAAAAGAGTATAAAAAGGGATGCGAGTGAAATAAATGAAACAATATTATAAGAGAAAACTTTATTTATAAGACTAAACTTAACTTAAAATAAGATTTTATTAAACAATTACACCTCGTTAGAGTCACAATGTTGTAAAAAATTCTAAATATATTGTGTAAAATATATATGAAAAGTGCGAAAAATTACTCTAGAAACTTTTTAATAAAATCTCTAAATGTCTCGGAATTTAAGCCAGGCATATAAAACTATAAAATTATTACAACAAAATTCATATCATACGATGCCAATTGTTCGGAGTTTGCAAGGATATATTATATTCTCGGAAACATCAAACTTTTTAAACACCATAAAATATGGCATTCATTAATAAGATAATCATTGTATGTAAGGCGTACTGTCTTTAGAAACAATTATTAAATATAACCACTTAACAACAGATACATGTCATCCGCTATCTTATAATAAATAAATGCTTTAAATTATAAAAAAAAAAAAAAAAATGTAATCGTACACACTCATAGCGTGTTAGCAATCACTATTCTTTATCGTGATCTCATGAATGAACTAAGCCGGTGTAAAATATTCAATAGGATTTTAACTCCTAATCACTTCATATTATTAACCGAGGAGGAATTTTGTTATATACTAAAATTTTATTCACCTTCCAAAATATAACTTTAATGCAGAATTAAGTCTATTGAAATCTAATTATTTATTTAATAATAAAAACATCAATCTAATTTTTTGTAACTGTAATGGAATAAGACCTCGTTTCTATTAATTAGGTCTATAACATGGGTATACAATAAATTCACGATACTAAGTTACTTGCATATATAACGCATCAAAACTCCAAATCATAAATATCAAATGATCACATGTTCTAGTGAAAATAACACAAATTCAACCTTAACCTTGCCATGTTTGAGTTGTAATTATCAAAACACGAGTCTGACGAAAAAAACAGAGCCAAAGTACTTAAGTAGTTAGTAAAAAATAAAAGTAGTATTTTTCTTGTATATTAATAGTCTCCGATTCTCGTGGGGAACACAGCAGCGCCGTTCTGCTATTTTACACCGTAATACAGTGAAATCCGACCATTACAAATCGAGAAATACTTTATAAGTTGATTATTACCTAACAGAAGTCTTTGCCCAAATAAGCACATCAGCCCATCAATAGTTTTATATATATCTTATAACTATATTATCAAAATTAATTAAGATAATTTAGACAAACGCTTTAACCAATTGTTAATATGTAAAATGATATATGAGATATGATTGTGTAGCAAAAAACATATTTAAGTTGGGCTAACTAATTGAATTTGGAAAATATTTTGGTCCATTAATTAATAATGGACCAAAATATTTTCCAAATTCTTCGCGTTATATTTATGTTATTATAATAATAAAAAGGAATGCCGATAATTTCTGGTTGCAGTCTTATAATAAGAAACTTAAAGAAGTTTGTCTATTGGTCTAAAATATCCTCAAAACAATACTCCACGTCAAAGGAATTCTTACAAAAAAACCCCAAAAAGCGTATTATACGTGACATGCTCTGTAACAACACTTTCAAAACATAATCTCATAAAAGAAAGTATAATCTACAACATGTAGCATCTAAGTTTTATGCGCTTTTTTTATAGGAACATTTAAAATATTTATGAACAGTAGAATAATAAAATTATTTTACGCAATATAACATTGAAGTAAAATGATTTTATCGATATTCGATATTAATCGATGATATACGATACGTATGATATTAATCGATTTCCGAAAAAGGGATATCGTTGAAAAGATACACACCAAAATAAGAATTAGCCAGCCAACACAAAAAGATACCACTAATGTACAAAAACAAATTAGACTTATATACAGATGAGATCATTTTGTTAAGTAAATTTACGCACACTGCGGACGTACGCTCGCCGGACGTATCCCATACGCCCTCCACCGACTGCTGTCGCACCTGCTAAAGAAATATAATCATGACAATTAAAAATAATATAATTGTATATTAAAAAGATAGATATAATTTTTTTATGTGGATACTCTGACCGCCATTATATACTATATTATAGTGGCCAGAGGGCTTAGATACTGCTTTCGTTTCCACCATTGAGAGTAACAAACGAGCACACAGTTCGCTGCAAATATGTGTTCACAGATATCTGTACCAAATAGGAAATTAATCCAGGGTTCGCAATTCAGCTGCTTAATATTCAAACTCTGCTATTATTTTTTCCCCAAATACCACTATAGGATTGTAAGGTTTTCTGGACTCTCTGCATTTCTGTCCAGAAGGATACTAAGACTCACAAAGGAAGAGCAGCGATCAAGTGCTAGACTCACGGTGCAACTAAAGCCCTCAAAGAATAACAGTTTCAAACAGCATTATAAGGCCGCTGAATTCTGTATAGTAAGAGGTATAAGAATTCGGCGACACGATTATAGGTAACAAGTTTCATATCAGTTCGCAGAGTTGAATCTTTATTGAGTGTTGCCACATATCCGCATACGTGTACTCGTTTTTCAATAAACCTACATACAATTAAAGATATATATGATTCTAAAACTATCATCATGTCAGCCCAACATAAATTCACTTGTATACACTGGCGTCCCACATAAATTGATGATTCTGAACCATCTGGATCCAGCTAACTAGATCCCAGATCCGCGAGCCCTGAATTCGATGATGATGCTAAGAGAGGCTAACAGCGCAAACATCAACAGAATCTAGATTTGGATCCTGCAACATCCAGCAATCCTGCACAGATTATCCGTCCATTTAGTATGGGGTGTTTCTATACTGCGTAGCAAACAAAGGTGCCATTTGAGTATTATACTTTATCTTAGCTTTCTGTGCATATTACTCATCGGTTACAATACCATCGGTTACGTTACTCCTTACTGAAGAGGATAGTAACGGTATTGCCCATCAGGTCGATTTTGACTAGCAGCGGTGCTTCGTGCATAAACAAAACTTCTCACTGATCGTGGCATCTAAATCGATGTAAGTATATACGATAAAATCGATTAAAGTCTCGGATGCAGTGTCAGGGACACAGAACATAATTTAGAGAAAACAACATGTCCCTTTCTTATATATGAATGCCTTACCGTTTTACTGAATAGTTTATATTTGGCGTAGGGTATTAGGGTGATGCGTGTGTTATTGGCGAAGGTCCGCGCGACAACTCGCGCCTGGTCGCGCCGCGTGAGTGCCACTAACGCTGTGGTGTCGTCCAGAAACTGCACTGTTATCGGTCCTGCAGAGGAAACATTGTATAGAACCACATAACCAAAATTCAGAACTGATCTAAAGCACTATCACTAATTTGAAAGGAATCTTGTCCACGGTGTAACCTCCGAAGGATACGCGGGGGCCGCGTTAACATTTTAGCTTAGCTTCCTCCCGATTGTGATAGTTCACTTGCATTCAATTAAGCTTCGTTGTTACGTCTAATTTGTTACCAGAGTATGGTACCTTCGATTAAACCACAACATTTAGTGGTAAATTGGTAACATTAAGTAAAATTAAGAATAGCATATTTATGATTAAAGAGTTATTTGTGTTTGTGTTAACTTTTAGCTTTTTTGATCCCGTGCTGCCGGTTATAGGCATACCGGGCACTCAATTCATTCCGTTAAGGCATCAACCTTCGCAATTCCAAGTCGCTCAAGGTGTATTTGTTTGCCTCTAAGGGCATTCTCTTGGAACTTTTTTTTGTTTTCTCACATTGAGAGTAATAAACACATTTTACCTGTGTGAAGTGATTCCTGCGGGCCATGACATCTACATTCATCCTTGACAAGGAATCATAATGCAGATGCGTTATCACCCCTGAGGACTGAGATGGAATTCCTCGTCGCCAGTAATAAAGGTCTCCGGATCCCTACGCGCACTATTATGCTGCTATTTCACGCTGGTATTTTATGAGGGCGTGGCCCTTCTTCATTTCTCCACTCCACTTATTCCGTTGATCTATTCATTCTGCAGCTTAAAACAATCTACAGCGTAGTTTGCCACTGTTAAAACTTAGTAAGTCCATTAAGCACTGAGCTTATGTTGTAGCAAATGTACCTTGACATAAACAACGTTTGTCTCAAGTGGGATTACCTTCGCTCATCGGAGATAGATATTAAGTAATAAGGCAAAAATTGCAAATAAGCAAAAACAGCTCTAGTACGCGTTGTATTTATTTTCTGACGCGTATGCGCAGTCGCGCCTAATACATAGTTTTCCTCCCGGCTTGTAAACCAGCACATTAGCTGGCCCACGAACATATTGGCTGGCCTACGAACTCCTTGGTTTCTTGACTTCGGCTTGCGTGGACCCGGCCAAAGTATGAACTAGTGAAAATATTATTGTAATAATAAAAGCGTTTTTTAAGAAATTATAGCGTGTTTTATATTTAGTAAAACATTACCGGTGTACTTAGGTTAGTGAGAGAATTTAGTTATATGTTGTATAAACAGTCTAAAACATACCTTTGTATTTCTTACTTGTTTTTATCATCATCAGAGACATTGGACAGGTAATATTGCATTGATTATTTCAACAACTCTAAATCAGAGATGAAATTCTTATATTTCCCACTTATTATAGTGACCGGACCTTGGTCTCAATATTATCTCATTTATTTCATATAGATTTATATATAATTTATTATAATTTTCGATTACCCGAACATCAATACTAATAAAAATACTAAACTGTAGTTATTAGAAATATTTCAATAACTTAAGCCTTTCGAATAAACGCTACCTGTCTGTTTATCTGATGATTAGAAAGCCGGCCTATATTATGAGATATCTCAGATAACAATATCACTGCTGAGACGACTTTACCATCAATATTAGTTCACTAATTGCCATAAATTACCATCCCTATCGTATCGACTACTTGCATCTATTTCACTTCACGGAAATTTACATTAGTCGAGATGTACATTAGTAAATTTACATTAGTCGCGATGTACATTAGTAAATTTACATTAGTCGAGATGTACATTAGTAAATTTACATTAGTCGAGATGTACATTAGTAAATTTACATTAGTCGCGATGTACATTAGTAAATTTACATTAGTCGAGATGTACATTAGTAAATTTACATTAGTCGCGATGTACATTAGTAAATTTACATTAGTCAAGATGTACATTAGTAAATTTACATTAGTCGCGATGAATAAATTTAGCAGATCTAGTGAGAGTAATAGACAAATTAAATTATTTTAAAAACATAACTCACCAAATGCACTGAATAACTGGTTGATATCATTCCTTTGCCATTCTTTAGGGAACGTCAAATGGAATACATGATCCCTTGACGGCGTTGCTGAAAGAGAACGTTATGTTACAATAATAGAATACTTTTAAATAATACTCTTCACCAAGAAGAAAAAAGCCGGACATCAGAGAGAGTTCGCCCCTCTCTTCTTAAGCATTGTATGTTAAATCGAATTTATCAAAGACATATACAATTGAAAAGAAAATATTTATATAAGAGACACTATAATAAGCATCTGTACACTTTAAAAAACATATTATATATAAATAACAGACACATAACAATATAAATAACAGACACAACAATATAAATAACAGATTTAACACACATTCTTACCCATTGTATGTTAATTCGAATATATCAAAGACAAATATATAATTGAAAACAAAATAAGTGTTACCCTTTAACTAACAATGTTTTTTAATAAGCGGTAGAGACCCTTACTGAATACGAAAGTCATATAGTAGCATAACGCTTCTAGACCGTAGAAAGAACTTTGAAAGAAAAAAGAGAATTGCATAAATCATGAGACACCCGTTTGGAGACCTAGTTACCGGTATGAATAAAGGTACAAAGTATGTTAAGAGTATTTTAGTCCTCACGGACGGGGGTGATAACGCATCTTCGTTAACTCATCCATCTCATAAGGTTCCTATAGTATAAACCTTTATAATAATTACACCATTTGATACGCTGATTTCTAAAAAAAACTTTACTTTTTTATTACTAAAAATGGACTATCTATTATGTAAAACAACACACTAACGAGATTTATTGTATTCGGCAGTTTCACATACTAATAATATTGGATTACACTGCAGTTTGTTTCTAGCTGAAAAATGAATGGGTCAGCTCGTAGGGGTAGGTGTGATGTCCACCATATGTGAGGTCCACAGAATACCAGCGTAAATTAGCAGCATAATACTGTTGTTTCGTCGGGTGAGTGTAGGGTTCTGGAGACCTTTATTGCTGGTGACGAGACATTCCGTCTGTCCTCAAGGGTGACAACGCATCTGCATTATGATTCCTTGTCAAGGATGAATGTAGATGTTATGGGCCGCTGAAATTACTTGCCATTGTGAAGCTGTGTGCTCGTTTGTTATTCTCAATATAACAAAAAAATAAAAAAAGATTGTTCTTTACAAGTTTGCACGCTTCGGTTTAATCGGGAACAGTTTTATTACCAAGGGGGGATGAGGTAGCTTGAGGAGATGTCAATAAAACTGCACTGTACATAATCATAGTGCGTAACCCTAATCGTACTTACCGCCAGTTGCACGCATTGCAACCTAGAACCTATTTGTTTTTTATTCTGTTCGTGGGTTTCACACTAATAAGATTCGTGTAGGGCGGAGTCTTACATGCAGACTCGTTTGTACACGTTTGTTGACGAATAAAATCTTGAAAGTATGAAGTTAATGTACTCCTATCTTCGATCGTTAAAAACTAATAATATTAAGAGCAATGCTTACTAATTTCTTAATTCCAGAAATGCATGCTGCAGCTAAGAACATCAATGCTTTCAAAAAGACCCAATGAGTGGAAACGAATCATTCCATCGTAATTGGTTAAGAATGACAACACATTCGCATCCTTACTGCGGATATAGAATGCCCGTTAGTGATGACATAGTTCAAGGAAAACTCGAATGCCATCCTGATTCCAAAAAACGTATAAAAATATATTAAAAAACAGTGACTTACGATCTGCGCCACTCAGATTTATATAAGGCGAGTCTTGGTGTGCAGTCTTAGCAAGGAATATTTTATTGAGGAAAGGCTTTAGGGCAGCACAGTCGGGACCGGGCAGTCGTTTAGGACGGTCGCCCCTCATCTTAGCGAGATGCTGATGCATTGCTATGAAGCAAAGCCCGGTAACGTATGCATCGTAGCCAGCCTCGTGCAGCTTGTCGTCCGCCCTACGGTAACCGCGACCTTCAATTGACTCTGTGAAACATAGAACTGATGAATGGGTTTTGCTGGTGTTTTTTTTTATAATGTTTATCAGTACTAATATGACGGCCGTGTGCAAGTGTGTACAGAGCTTTTTGTTTTTTTTATAAGTGGCAACAATATCAGATTATGTCGGACTCACAAATGTATTATTACTGTAATCAAAGTAGAAGGAACAAATGGCATATTTGTCAATTTTTTTGATAACATTATATATTTTATTTTGAACTAAAATTCTTGTCTCTGATCGTCGACATCTCTCATTCAAGGTTAAATTCTTCTTCATTCACATTTAAATCATTTTTTAAATCTAATTCATATATATATATATATATATATATATATATATATATATTTTATTGAATAGTGTTTGTTCGAATTAGTTCCTATATAATAAGACTTATTGCATAAGATCATCACCATTAGTTATAGGTGACACTTGCCTGCTTTAGGCAGTGAGAATGGAGGCTCTGATAACGTCGCCAGCAAATGCTGCAGAACACTGGAGTTGACTTTTTCCTTGAATGGAGGAAGGCTTGACATATACTTTGTATCCAGTAACCTGATGACAAGAAAATTTTTATATATTCTTTATTGTACACCACAAAAATAAAAACAAAAAAAAATATAAATTTATTAACTAATTATTATACATAGTAAGATTATTGAATAAATTTCTATTTAAATATAAATAACTACATATACCAATCATTATTTAATCAGCAGAAAATAAGCTGCGGCGACGCTTCGTTTCATGCTGTGAGTGATAAAAGTGTTGTACCACTTACTGATATTGAATCATGCCATCTTAGTCAATGAAATTAGTTGAGTGGTAAAACTCAATGGTCGTCTAATTTACTTACTTCAGTAAAAAAAAGGAACCATTCTATTTCAGTTCTATACTTTTTCATGTAATAAACGAGCACTCACATTGAGTTGAACCTTATATGTTGGTTAGTGAGAACTGCGGAGCATAAATACCAGCATCCACACTCAACGAGGATTCAAGACGCACATGCATTATCAGCCGAGAACTAAGACGGATAGTGTGATTTTTTCAAGTTATTGAGTCTGCTATTTCCCGCTGGCATTCTGTGAGAAGCTTGGTCTTTTCCCAATCTAACCGCCACATTGGCTTATTTATACTGAATAAAACTCTATTGCACCCTTATACCGCCCCCGCCGAAGGCGTAGGCGTCGCAAACAAGGTAATTCACGATACCGCCATGTCACAGGCCGGTTCCCTCCAGTCCATACAGATAGAAGCGTCGCTGGAGTTTCTTGCGCCACTTTTTCTCCAGCGCCCACGCATTACGAAGTGCTACTGGTACAGATAGCTAATAATAACAGCGATATTAATTTAGATAATCCTTTATCAGTAGCAACTGACCGAGCCGAGGTTCGGCCCTCTCGGGCACCCTCGAGTCCGACGCTCTCGTGAAACAGGGTAACGGTCCAAGCTGAGGCTCCAGCCCTTGTGCTGATTACCCATAAATAGAGGTCTCGACTGAACGCCATAAGGTTCCGTCACCTCTCAACCCGGTGAAACTGTAAAAACCCTCAGGCTAACAGCGGCCATAAGCCCGAAAAAAAAAGTCATAACTCTATATACAATGATGAACCAAAAATATATGTACTGATACAAGATTAGTAAATATTTCTAATAGGAATCAAAAACTTATAAATTTGTAACTAACCAAAATATTAACCAAAATAGTAAAAAATTTATTTCACCTTGGAAGAATCGTAGTAACTAAGTATCATTGTGCTTGGTTATAATATCACAGTAACCGAGCAATCATAGTTGGATCCCGTTTCTAGCTACAATAAAGTTGTTAATTGCAATTAACATATAACCTGCTAATGCATATTGTAGAGTTGCATAAGGAACTATGGTCTCTAATCAGAAGTTCTATAGCCAACAAGATTATGGATTAATATATACAAGTTGTTACATTACCTAGGAAACATACAATGTGCGAACTCCTTGAATGATGGATAATCAGCTGGCAGTGGTTGAAAGAAGTGGTTAAGAGTGTGTAAAAGGTCCAATAGCATATTGTGGCCTATCACCAACTTTTCCTGCAACAGAAATATGGTAAATGAAGTCAAATACCTTTTATCTTACAGATATGAGGCCAGCCAAATTTTTAAAGCCCTCAAACTAGGCCTATCAAACAGACCTGGAAGGTTAGGTTTATGTTGCCCCTTGAAGAATTGCGTTCATGCATAGTATAATTAGTAGATGAGTGCAACATGATATATGATAGAGCCAAGCTGCAGATAATCTCAACAAGACCACACACAGCTTATAAAGCACATTAAAAAGTCATAACAGCTCATTCACACATAAAAAAAAAGTTACATTTACTGTTTCACCATCACCTAGGTCATGAGCGAATTTGTTAGATCAATTATTATCATATCAGTTTTTTTCTTAAGTAAAACTAAGTAAGTAAAACTACTATTGTACATATATAGGTTATAGTTAACAGCACCGTGCGAGTGCCAAATAGATATGCGATTTGTATAAAATTTTGCAAGTTTGTAACATGGAATGGAGAATTATTTATGATGAAATAATGGTGACAAACAACACAATTCACCTAATGTTAAGTGATAACAACAGCCCACAGAACAATTACATCCACCCTCAACAAAGATTTAAAATGTACATGCATTATATGATGCCCCGTAGCCTAAGATAGAATGTTTTAGTACCAGTAAATGGGTTGCCGTTTAGCTACAATCACCATATTATACCATTTTACTATTTTTATATTTTATATTTATTCGTACAACGAGAAATAAGGTAAAGCGCGCCTCTACCTCTGTTAACAAACTGTGTCCGCTAGGCAGATTGTATTGCACCCAAGATTGATTGATACTTTGACTTACTGACTGGCTGATCATTCGCGCCACTTTAGAGAAACCTATGGCGTCTTCGAATTCCTCCCACTCTTTTTCTTTTTTCTCTGTATCTCGACTACTTCCTTCTGTAGCAGACTTCAATCGAGTCACTTTAAGAACCCTGGACAATTATAATATAATATTTTAATAGAAATAATTGAAAGTCGTGGATCTAGTTAAAAAAAGGATCCTTTATATACCCTTGATATGAAACTTAATATATAAAATGTAATTTAAAAAAAAAGTATGCTATTTTATTATTGGTGTGATGTAGATTCAAAGAAACGTTGTAACACTCTTTTATATCATGTTTTTAACAAATAAATCATATCATTATTATACATTTAGTATAGTAATTTAAGTAGCTCAAATTATTACTGCAATCTTATTTTGCATTTGCTTTATATCAAATTATTATTATTAAACTGAATGACTGTCTGCATATATTAACGCAAACACCTAGAGCACATTGATTGGTTGACATCATATGGAAATAATCAATAACCAGATCTTGTCGTTGCAATTAATAAATATATGTCATTAAAAAGATATAGGGTACCTAGATTTGTTCTCTAATATCTTGGTTTCAATGAATGCCTCCTTTTTAAACCGCATGCCAAGCTCTTGAAAGAGCAGCCGGCGGATGTAGGCGTTACAACGGTCAATCTCCATCTCGTCGCTCTTATTGTCATTAAGGAATTCGCGCACCTTTTTACTGAGAAAATAAATATATTAAAAATATTAGTTATTTGGCATTTAGCAGGCTATGAAGGTCATTGGAGTTTTTGGAGCATAGTCCACCAAAAGGTTGTACCAATTATTATTTTTTTATCTCTTAGACACCGGTTTCTTTACAATGATTTAGTTCACCTTCAAAAACATTGTAAATCAAAATGAAAGTACAAAAAGAGAATAAAACCATAAAAAATCCATAAAAAAAATTATAATTAAACAGTAATATTACACAATTGATCTCTATAAGGATATAAATCTATTTGCACTTTATAAGATATCTGTGATTATTTTTATTTTATTCTATACTATTTTTCAGAAAGTAATGAATGCCGTCAACTTAGAAAAGTATTTTGTGCTGATTTACGGGTGTGGCATAAGTTAAACAGATTATGGACCTAGATGGTGCTAATTAATCTCTCCTCAAGAAATTGATTTATGTAAAACTCACCAAATATCTTCAATTTGTTGCTTATTTTCTTCTGGTATGGTAATGATATCCTTCTCACAAAAGTAAGCCTTCTGACGCTCAATTAGGTTCTCCCGCAATCGAGTCTCTGTAGGCTCAGCCATATATGAAATACCTGAGAATGTATATAGAATGTTTCCATTTTGTTTTAAAGTATTTCCAGTTTCTAGCTATAGTGGACAAGTAGACAGTGGTAAAGCTACACTGCAAGATGCACTCGAGGGTGTCAATGCATCTACATTATGATTCCTTGTCAAGGATGAATGTAGATGTCATGGGCCACAGGAGTCACTTACCATCAGGTGTAATTGTGTGCTTGTTTATTAACTCTCAATGTAATAAATAAAAAAGTAGCACAGGATATATCATGTGCTTGTAGAAATAACATAAAAAAATTCAATAGTAACATTTTTTACATGGAAGACCTTTAAACTAGATTTAAATATACATAAATAGGTTGGTAAATGTAGGGGAGGGCCACTGCCAAACACACCTACACAACTACAAGCAAACAATAATTATACATTCTACTGATTAGCAGACTTTGATCAAAATATTTTATATTTATGTACAATGGTATTCACATAATTAATGACACTAGAGATATTATGTTAACTGAGATTGTTGATTTATGTTTATTTTCAATACAATAGGAACTTGCAACAATATTTAAATAATTTGTGTAAGCATTACGAGATAAATATTAGAAATATTTTCAATAAAGTTGATACAAATTGATATATTTTTATTCGGTTATTAAAGACACACTAAGTAACCAAGAAAAAATAAATGCCTAATTTAATTTAATTGATTATAATCAATTGCTGACATTTATTAAAAAAATTATGCAAAGATATCAATATGTTTTCACATGTTCTTTAGGAGCAATAATAGCTTGAAATCTCTTTGAAGAAGAGAATCAATTGTTGCAAGTTGATATTGGAATATGCTCCCATGTTTCTATATAAGCCATATAAAGTTAATGAATATTAGTGATTCATATTGTATACCATTTTCTTCACATGGTACCACATACATATTTTTGATAGGGTTGATGTTCGGGACTGTAGGACTGTAGAAGGGACTAATCTAAGACAGTTACTGCTTGGCTATGTAAAGTCTTTAACAACTGTTGCATCTTGTTGGAAAGTCCAAACCAACGGCAGAATTTCCTCTGCACAGAGTAACATAATTACCTCAAAAATATTCTTGTAGGTACTGGAATTTATCCATACTGCCTACAATTTGCCTAACAGGTCCGACACCAGCTTGGGAAAAACAGCCCTAAGCTATGACAATCCCCCTCCATATTTTCTTCATATACTTCCTAATCCATTTCTTCATTCAGAGGATGTGTCACATCTTGTTCTCTCTCAGGATTAACCATATTAATTCCTTGCCCAATGACATCAGGAAGATCAGTAATAAAATCAGTTTTAAAAGTTTGGTTTGTGACTACTTACTTAACCTGTAGTCAGATAAGATCATCATCCACATATGGAATTTAAAGGTAGCTACCGCTATGTATGTGTATATATATATATTGTATGTATATTGTATTTATATATCTTTTATGTATTTAATATCTATATATGTATGTTTATTCTTTTATTATTATTCTTTGTTATTTATAGTATATTAGTTATTTTTAGTATTGTCTTTTTATTAATTAGTTAATTGCTACACCTATCACAATATTCCACCACATCTGAGGTTGACTGGTAGAGAATGCCTTTGGCATCAAGTCTGCCATTTGTAAACCTTTAATTTTGTTAAAGTTAATACAATAAAGAGTAAATAAATAAATTAATTAATTACTTTTTGTTTCAACTGTAAATAGTAAACTTTTCCATTCAAATTCAGTCCAATGTCAAATGTTTTTGCAAACTCTAATCTAGCTTTAATATTTGCTTATAAGATATTCTTGAAATAAGATTGCCTCACATAATCATCTTCTAACTGTTGTTAATAAATAGAAATTGCAGCATGAATAGACCAGGAAAGGACCACATCCTTCCAGAACACCAGTGTAAAATAACAGCACAATTCTGCCAATTTGACAAACAATTGTAGCGATCTGAGCACCTTTATTATAGCTGATGAGCCAGTTTATATCTTCAGAGGTAACAATATATCTGAATTCTAATCACACATTGAATGCTCATCAAGCATGAATGTGGGTGTCATAGGTCACACGAATCACTCACCATCACATGAATTGTGCTTGTTTATCAATTCTAAAAAAAAGTAGAAAATTCTATATATAATACTAATTAATATTATGTGATAATTATTATTATTATATTTAATGAATACATACCCTCTTTTATAAGTTTGTTGAAATCGAACCCTTGGGAAGCAAGGAAGTCTAAACTAGAGCTCTGACAAAGAAACATTTTTTCAGGTCCAGGGCGTCCTCGTGGAAACAAATAGAAATTGTATGCGTCATTCATATAATGATTCTCTTTTTCGTTCCAATAGAAAGCACACAAACCATACTGAATGAGTAAAAACTCTGTAGATCCATTGAACAGAGTAGTATAGTATTCTTGGGGCGAATCAAATATAGATACGTCCTTCCCATTTATTAGACCTGTAAACTCTGCATCAATTACCAAAAAATCTGCCTTGTCTATAGACTCACTTATTAGAGGGAGACATTCTTTAAAATCTGTAAAAAAACGATTATTATTAAGTTTCATACGTGTAACAGTAAAAAGTGGCCATATTTAAAGACACCCACTCTTTCGCGTCACCTCCATTTTTCAGGTTTTTGATAGTTAAGATAACATTGATTAATGGATAGTTATGTTGATTAATTTTTATTTTAATATGTTAATTACAAAAATGAATACAAAAAGAATAGCGTTACACAGCGCACGCTACTGTCTAAGGTAATTGACAGGGACAGTGACAATGTTAACTCGTTACGCTTAAGTGTAGCCAGCTTACAATAAATAATAGTATGTTCTACTATGTTATCTGCTGAATGACCAGATTTTATTTAAGATATCTGTCAGATTGAATTGTCAAAATATAAGTTGACCTAAAGGTTGTAAATACCAGGTCATAAAATCCCAAAAAAAAAGATAAAATATAAAACAAAATCGTTATAAAATAGTAAAATAGTGTGTTAAAAGTCATTTTTTCATAATTTGATGTGATGACTTCATATCTCCAATAAAGTCGCAAGGCTAAATCGTTAGGCACTTCATTCAATATTTCATTGCGCTGTGATAAGTATTGCTATAACTAACAGAAAGCGTAAACGTTATCGTCCTTTATCCTATTCCCTAATACAACGGATGAGCTAATTATTTAGTACTTTCAATACTTTTTATCTTTAAAATTTTTGAATTAAAAGGTCAATAATTTATGAATACTTATTGATCAGTTCTAAATATATCTGTTTATGAACAATGAGCTGCTTCTTGAAACACAAAAAGTTAATGTAAAAGTATACTAAGTCAATATTAGATTAATTATTTTACAAAACTCGTACTCGATTTAAGAAATGGTACCTTCTAGAAATAACAGCTTTTAGAGTAGGATAACTATAACTAAAGTAAAAATATAACTAAATAAACTAGTTAGTAAAACTTCAATATAATTGTTACACATGAAACAAGTAACTCTTGAGCTCAGTAATATCGATAGGTTATATAGGTCTTTACTTATGAAATTGTCGTTCTTCATTTCTTTATCATTCTTGGCCATTTCAAACCAAAAAAATTTCATTGGCTGTGAATTCTAAATTCAAATTAATTTTGTTTTAAAAACATGACATTCTTTTTACAAAGTCAGTCTTTTGTATCAGTTCAGCTTTATTTTCATTATGTTTGAACATTTTTCGTCATAATGGATACTTTAAAAATTCGTGTAATTATGGAATATGAGTTCCATCGTGGCATCAACGCGGCACAAACGGCATGTAACATCAACAAAGTTTATGGAGAGACCTAAACAAACGAACGCACAACCCGTTATTGGTCTAGCGGTGTGATTCATCACAGTTTTTTACCCAACGGCATGAGCATTACTGCAAATGTGTACTGTGAAGAACTGAAGACAATGATGGAGAAGCTCGCTCATCTGCAACCAGCTTTGATCAATCGGTCGTCCCCGCTGATCCTACACAATAACGCGCGACCCCATACTGCACAACAGACAGTATCCACGCTGCAAGAGTTGGGGTTGGAAGCTCTCCCTCATCCACCGTACTCACCAGACCTTGCACCCACCAACTATTACTTTTTCCAAAATTTGGACAACTTTTTAGCGGGAAAAAATTCTATTCCCGAGAGGCAGTACAAAATGCCTTTGAAGAGTTTGTTGCCTCCCGTCCAGCTGATTTTTACAAGAAGGGCATCAATGAACGTTATATATATATATATATATATATATTATATATTAAGATCCGGAGCGGCTCATGACGTAATCTCTAAAAAGTGCCTGTTCACTTGCTTTGAAGGTCACTTTACCATGTAAATCATAAATTGTATACAATGACAAACTTCACTAAACACGGCCATAAAATTAATTAATTGAATAAACTTCATCTGTTAATTGGAGTCAATAAAGTCATTCAATTATTTTATTTAAACAATTTTGACATTTAGATCCGTAGCGGCTCATGACGTAATCCCAACAGCCTCAGATTATTTAAACTTTTTTATAAAATTTCAGTCTGTCAAATTAATATATAGTCCAATAAAAAAAGAGTCACATAATTGGGAAAAAGGCGAAAGCAAATAAAAACACTTATATTTGGTGAATTTATTTCGTTCTATAATATATATTTAACATAAAACTATTTTAGCATATTTAGCTCAATATGATTAGAAAGCTTCTCGTAGGCGGCCTTGTTTCTATATAGGTGTATATTCGACTTAACTTTCTTGATAAGAAGCCGTGGATCTACGTCACTAAGAATGATGAGGGCATCTGTAAACAAAATCGTGCATATAAAAGAAAGTTAAAATGTAACAATGACTGCCGCCTGATTTATAGGGATATCAATAATATAAAAATTACAAACCTAACTTTCTTAATTAATAACAAGACGAACAAAAATATAATTAATATAACACTCTAGAGTGAATATTGGAGATTTATTTGATTTATCAAAGACCTTCTCATTACTGTAAGTACTGACAGTTACTGCACTATACTTGGCTACGAAATATTTAATTTATTTCTCTGACATGAGATTTCCTCAAGATTAATTTCATTGATTCAGCCTCGCCTGATGTTAAAGACGTGGAGGTTAAATACGTGGCCGTAGGTGGAAAACACGTTTCCCTAAAAAGTATCTGTTCACTTGCCTTGAAGATCACTATACCATGTAAATCATAAATTGTATACAATGACCAACTTCATTAAACACGGCCATAAAATTAATTAATTGAATAAACTACATCTGTTCATTAGAGTCGCCAATAAGGTAATTCAATTATTTTATTTAAACAATTTTATTTTTATTATTTTTAGTATCAATACACGTTTTGATAGGCAATCACTAGATTAAAAATTTTATGTGACCATTAAAATCCCTGTCGGAATAAAAAGAAAATCGCGAACAGCGGGACATAATTATTAGATAAATCAGTGTATCTATATAAAAAAATATGCTTCGAATCGAAAACCTGCTCCATTTTTTAATTCGGTTAAAAAACCATCATCATACCGAGCATTTCTTTGCGGAATTCCTCATCAGGGTCATCAAGGTGTATTAGCATGGCGTTAAAAGTGCGTCTACATGAGCACCAAACACGATCGTATCGTACGCTGAAGGTCGGTTCGCAAAAAGCATGCGGACCGTACGCACGGCGAACGAACGCACGCGGTCACTGCTGTCGTCTAAACGCTTCAATACCACTGAAAAAATGTAAAAGACATGAAGGTAAACATGATAATAGTCTCTCGAAGTTGCTTAGGAGGTCTCAAGTTTTTTAAGCCATTTTATTTAATGTTACTAGGGAGTAACAAGCAAGGATACAAATCGATGGTAAATAATTCTTGCCACTAATGACAATCACATTAATCACCCATAATAAATGTTAATGTACACTTCCGGCCAAAAATTTAAGACCGCACATACACAACATAATTATCCATCAATTGTAATAATATCCAATAGGATAAATAAAAGAAATGCATATTCTATTGTCAGTATCGAACGTTTAAAGAAGTTTCATGGACTGTTAATATTTCTAAAATTTTTTTTAGATGATTAAACAGGTTAATTAAAGATTTAATATTTTATTGGAGTTTAACTTTAATTTAGGTGGTTTTAAACTTTTGGCCTGCAGTGTACATGTATTGTCACCCCAGAAGCTAAAGTATTAGCCTTATATGTATCCTGCGAAAATTTACGCGAAACTACAACGTGGAATCACCTGTCGCCAGCGGTATCAACTTAAGGACCTACAAGAAAAGAACCTACACCTGTCGTAAAGGCCGGCAGCGCCTCTGCGACTCCTCTGTTGTTGCGGATGTTCATGGTACAGCGGTGATCACTTACCATCAGTGAGATGGTTGCTCGTTAGCCACTAATAAAAAAATTAAAAAAAACAATTGTAGATTACTAGAAATTACTTAGGTTTTAAAGAAATAATGAAACAAGCCAACTTTGATGCGATTGAAGTTATCATTAGCCAGTTTAGCCATCTCCATCATAAGATTAACTTTTTTTTAGGTCTGATGGCCTAAGGTTGAATGATGGTTGAATGCTTACGTTACTCGGCCGAAACCCTTATATATGGCTAACCAGTACATTTTATTTCAGTAGATTTCCGAGGAGAAGCCGCGACATAGACAGTTATCCTGCGATGCAACACAACAGTGGGAGAGCTACACTGCAGTTTGTTTCTAGCTGCAGAATGAATAATTCCGCCGTCGTCATCTACATTCATCCTTGACAAGGAATTATAATGTAGATGCGTTGTCACCTTTGAGGACTTAGATGGAATGCCTCATTCCCTTATACACTCACTACAACGCCGTGGCTCTACTACGTAGTTCTTTTTTTTTTTAATTTTGATCGACGGTGATACGATAATCTGTCTAATTTTATCCATACAAGTATATGCTTTCCTTGTGGGATAAAATTAAAAATTGAAGGTAAACATTTACAAATTAAGTATTAACACTTACCGAAATACAACTTGTGAAGCACCTCTACAGAGAAGCAGTCATGCTGCTTCGCAAGGGAAGTGAGGCAGCAAATGGCACGCAACGTATGTTGCCGCGTCATCGTGGAGTTGTCGTCAGCCAAACCCACCAACAGTGGTATCATGAGCTCTACGAACGGCTCGAGGGATTCTTTGGTAGGAAATAAGTTTACTTTCTGAAAGTTAAAACGGAATATTAAATTGTTCATTGATATAAAAAAAATAATAATCCTCTCCTGGTCATTTTCGACCGTCGTGACTTCTTGTGGGTATTAACAGATTAATTACAATAATTCGTTAAATATATCGTCCTTCCCTGCCATATTTCGATGTTATTAATGCAATTAATAACACCGCAAGAAGGTTTAGAGGGAACGTCCGACAATAAACCGAAACCCGAAAAACAAGAATTTGTGAAAAGCCAATATTGTTACTTGATTAACACTCGAACTCAAGACCCAATGACAGTTTCGACAGTGGTAGAGCTACACTGCAGTTTGTTTCTAGCTGCAGAATGAATAATTCCGCCGTCGTCATCTACATTCATCCTTGACAAGGAATTATAATGTAGATGCGTTGTCACCTTTGAGGACTAAGATGGAATGCCTCATTCCCTTATACACTCACTACAACGCCGTGGCTCTACTGCGTAGTTCTTTTTTTTTTTAATTTTGATCGACGGTGATACGATAATCTGTCTAATTTTATCCATACAAGTATATGCTTTCCTTGTGGGATAAAATTAAAAATTGAAGGTAAACATTTACAAATTAAATATTAACACTTACCGAAATACAACTTGTGAAGCACCTCTACAGAGAAGCAGTCATGCTGCTTCGCAAGGGAAGTGAGGCAGCAAATGGCACGCAACGTATGTTGCCGCGTCAGCGTGGAGTTGTCGTCAGCCAAACCCACCAACAGTGGTATCATGAGCTCTACGAACGGCTCGAGGGATTCTTTGGTAGGAAATAAGTTTACTTTCTGAAAGTTAAAACGGAATATTAAATTGTTCATTGATATAAAAAAAATAATAATCCTCTCCTGGTCATTTTCGACCGTCGTGACTTCTTGTGGGTATTAACAGATTAATTACAATAATTCGTTAAATATATCGTCCTTCCCTGCCATATTTCGATGTTATTAATGCAATTAATAACACCGCAAGAAGGTTTAGAGGGAACGTCCGACAATAAACCGAAACCCGAAAAACAAGAATTTGTGAAAAGCCAATATTGTTACTTGATTAACACTCGAACTCAAGACCCAATGACAGTTTCGACAGTGGTAGAGCTACACTGCAGTTTGTTTCTAGTTGCAGAATGAATGGGTCAGCTCGACCGGGGTAGGATCACGCCCGCACAGAACACCGGCGTAAAATAGCATATTAATGCTACTGCGTTTCGTCTGGTGAGTGTAGGGAACCTGTGACTTTTATTACTGGTGACGAGGCATTCCATCTCAGTCGTCAAGGGTGACAACGCGTCTGCGTTATGATTCCTTGTCAAGGATGCCTCGAAGAAGGCCTCAGGAATAACTTTCCATCAGGTGAACTGTGTCCCCATTTGTTACTGTCAATGTAATTTAAAAAAAACCGAACCGCAGCAACTAGGTTATAATATTATAATATACAACAATTTACCACAGTCTTCGTTTCCGATTTTGGTACTGATTCCGATTCTGGTTCCGATTCCGAATCCGATAAAACAAATTTAAAAACTCCGATTCCGATTCCGAATCCGATAAAACAAATTTAAAAACTCCGATTCCGAATTCGATTTCGATAAAACCAACCTCCGTAACATCCCTAATCTAAACACATGACATTACGTCTCACAGTTCAATATGCCGCAGCAGATCTCAACGCAATAACTTTGCGCGTCTTACAGGACCATCTTGTAATGGCAGGTTAACAGCTTCTTAGTATAAAAAAATATCCTTTAATAAACTTGATCTAAAATAGCTTACCTTGCGATTATTATCTCCATCACCGCCCTCCTGGGTTATATCACCATCACTTTGCGGGTCATCTTGTAACGCTGAGCAGAGACACAACACGGCTGCAGTGCGGATCGCTTCAGCAGTTCTACCAGGTGCCCATACAAGATTCGGTAGTATTACATCTACATAAGTTACGAGATGTTAGAAATATATCATAAATAAACCAATAAACTCTTGAATAAAAAAAATAGATCTGTCACATTGCTGTAATGAATAAACTTTATGCCTTCCTTTTTACGCAAGGGGAACAGACGACTTCACACAGTTCATATTAAATTATTTACCCATATCCATCATACATTATAAGCTAGTCATCCATGCCATAGATAGATCTTAAATGCAGCATGTCTCTTCTACAGTATGAAGCGTCAATAGCCTAATGATTTGGTACGGTCCGCGAAACTTTAGAACAGAATCCGCCATTGTACTTTTGTCGTGAAACAGTATCGCAAACATTTTAAGCTTATTTGGAGTGGTCAACTGGATTGTTATTAATGTTAATTGTATTGCTAGCATTCATAAAAAAGTATCATTAGGCAAAAGTATAATTTTCCAAATCCTGCACATTGGATCATTGTCTATTAATTATATCAATGCATGTTAAATCTTAGGTCAGGATGGATCTAGATGTCAGCGACAGCCAACACTTACCATCATCACTATATGTGTGATTTTATAAAGATTAATATTATAAAAGATTTGGAAAATTGCAAATTTTACTATACACTATAATTATAATAACTATAGTCGACACATTATGAACTGAGGTTTCGGGTCATAAATCATATTTATCTGTCTGCCTCGCTCGCACTTGTAGGTCTTATGGAGAGGTGGTAGTGATGTGCGTAAGAAGTGTAGAGGTGCATATCGATAACGGGATAGGTACGATCGATATGCTAAATTATATTAAGTATTAATAGGAATAATTATTCGCTATCTGAAAATAAAAGTTTTAATTTTTAAGATAAAATGTTACGACGTAATCATAGAGAAACTGTATAGATAGTAATGTGGCCTTGAAAAGGGCCGTTTTTATCTTTTCTAGGGATATAAAGGAAATTGAGGCGTTTCTCGGGGTCAGTTTTCAATTCTTTTAAAAACAGGAACACGTTGTGAATTACAGCTCGAGCTTGAGCGTTGATATCACCATTTAATTTCTACAAAACCACGTTAGAAAATAAATTGTGCATATGTAACGAAGCGTAAGTAATTAAATGAGTGTCATAACAAAAAACCTTATATTTATAGAAACAACACGCCTTACTCGTAACTACCAATCAGGAGTCAGAGTGCTAATGAAGGTCACGATGGCGTGCACAGGTAGCTAAGTATCGATAACGGGTTGCATTGCGTGCACATTCCTACTGTCAGTGACATTTATTGACCGACGACTCAGTTTAAAATGCGTCGACTATAATAAATTAATACAAGACCACACCTTCAATGACGACTTTGAGGAATGCTTCCAGTTTATCCATTTCACATTTGCTAAAATTGATCTGTCGGCGTAATAATACGGTGGACAAAGCTGTAAACAACTTTAATTTAACCTCAGGGTCGACTTTCGGTGTTACTAGGCACTCCCTCAGTAAAGGCGCTATGAGATGCAAATGACTACCCATTGCATATCCTATAAAATTAAAGAAGATATTAAGATTTTATTTTAACAAGAAATGTGAACAAAACATTTTTTGAATAAGACTGTTAAGTTGGGCTGTTTTGAAGGAGGAGTAAGATAGAAGTATACTTTCTTACTCCTTCTTCATAATACGTATTGTTATTAAAAATGACACATATATTTATTTATACAATAACATTGTATAAATAAATAATAACAATGAACTTATTCAAGTTCACGCATAAAGTTTATGTGATTCCTAAATATTTGTATCTAGCATTTATTGTATTATTATTTAAGCATTTTTTTTATAGTGAAATGACTGACTGGTTTAATAACTTTAGATATAAGTGGAATGAGCGATAACAAATTTAATCTTGGTTTCAACATATGAATGTATGTTGTTTGATTTAAAATACACTAGTAGCACAGACCCGGCTTGACTCAAAAAATTATGTTTATACATACAGTACATTCATAAATTTACAAACAAACTCATCTCAAGAATCATTTATTCGTTAAAACCTGAATTAAATATATTCAGCCATTGATTATTTAGCCAGATGGGATACGGTTCAACATTATCAGTACAGACAGGACAGTTCGGTAAGATCGAGGGACTTTTCTAGAGAGTGAGAGATATATATAATGTCTCTCTATATAAAATCACTGTATGTCATATTTCGACATACAGTGATGTTTTACTTTTAACAGTGGTAGAGCTACGCTGCAGTTTGATTCTAGCTGCAGAATGAATGGGTCAGCTCGACCTGGGTAGGACGACGCCCTCACACAATACCAGAGTAAAATAGAAGCATAACGCTGCTGTGTTTCGTCTGGTGAGTGTAGGGATCCGGAGACCTCAGTCCTCAAGGGTAATAACGCATCTGCATTATGATTCCTTGTCAAGGATGAATGTAGATGTCATGGGCCGCAGCAATCACTTACCATCACGTGAACTGTGTGCTCGTTTGTTACGCTCATAGTAATAAAAAAAAATTTAATTAATAGTTGAAAACCATACCGGCGTGCAGCATCACGCTCTCAAGCAGACATCTGTCGGGGGTGAGCAAGGTCCAAGTGAGCGCGTCACTTGTGATGTCCACTAGGATGCGGCGAATGTGGCGCTCATACAACGTCGTCAACGTACGCCCGCACTTCTCAATAACACGCAGTTTGTCGAGATTTGCTGCGACAAGAGATAAATCAATGGTACATTATAAGCGGGTCGCAGGTTCAATTCCCCGGGCCAATATTTGTGCAAAATAAACTAGATTACATATATTGTCGTGTTATACTTCCATCCGATCTTATTACACATGCATTAAATAAAACTAAGAAAAGAAACGAAATAATTGGCTCGAACTTCGTATGCATACACTGCATCCGAGCTATTCCTGTCACATATGTAGAGTACATCACTTTGATAAAGACATGTAGCTGTAAATGTATTTGTTATAACTCTGTAAAAGGCCCTGTGCTATATTTGAGAAAGGAAAAAATAACCCTTTTCCCGAAGTATACCGTAAACAATGAAACAAAATATAAGTGACATCCTTTTTTGAGTTGAGGCATTTTCATCTTAACTGTGTGATAAATCATCGACGCGCATGAGTCGCACTTTAAAATTGAAATACCTTTTTTATTTTTTTACATGCATTTAAACTCGGCGAAAAGGTCGTACGGTCGTACGGAACATGTGGTCTCGACTGAGAGCCATAAGCGCTCGGTCACCTCTCAACCCGATGAAACTGTAAAAGCCCTGGGAATAACAGCAGCCATCAAATCGAAAAAAAAACTGAACATGTCTAGCTGGAAAGGAATACGGCCGCCTACATACTACAACGGCTGAGAGTATGTAGCGGTAGGAAAAGGTTATGTGTATGAAAAACTAAAAATACAGACGTTATTTTTCTCACGGCACTAAATATTTTGTCAGCAAACTAATTATTTTATAAATACGATAATGATTTTTATTTCGATTTATATGACGCACCACTGAACTGTTAGCCCAAGCTTATGTTAACAGATCAATAAAATGCACACCGAAATTAGTACAGCCATTGTAAAGATTAGTGTGTGCAGAAGCGCAGAGAAAAAAGTGATTTACGATTTTATTACATGTACAGATACACTAAACTGTTAGAAGATTGAGTAGCCTATTATATTAATAAAATGTCACTAACACAGAGCCATGAATTGAATTTTATCATCAACGGCCATGGAGTATACAGTGAAGTTGATTATAAACAACTCTTCAGCTACCAACATGCACTCCTCGACACAGAGGTCCATCAAAGCCTCCGTGACGTGAATAAGATTCGTTTGATAATTAACCTGTAAATAAATAATATCAATACTTAATAACTGTCTTTTTTTTCTTTCGCCCATCACTAGTCCACTGCTGAACAAAAGGCCTCTGGCCCATACACTGCAACAATGCACGATTAACAGCCATGTCTGCATTTATCGATTTACCAGACTTGAATAGGTCTTCACTCTATCTATCTGTGTGATCGTCCTACACTGCGGTGGGCAAAACTAAGTTGCCCCTCGAGAACCTTCCTTAAGTTGTAACGATGAAGCGTTCCATTCGAAGGGACAACGTATATATGATTAGATATGAAAAAAATAGAGGTTGTATTAATTTACGAAAAGGTGCACACTAAATTTAAGCCAGCAGCGCATTTGCGACTCCACTGGTGTTGCGAAAGTTCATGAGCAGCGGAGATTAATCGCTCGTTTACCACCTACTCTATAAAATTTAAATGTAATTCTAAAAATCAAAATACAATTTGGATTAATATCATAAACTTAACAACTTATTATGAATTAACTGCGTATTTTAAATAAACTCGTGTACGTAACGAAGCACGTTGCAACTAAAACGTAGGTACAGGGTTTATGCCTACTAGACCAGACAAGAAAGCTTTCAGTGGAAAATGACGTAAGGTTAGCCCTGCTAGGTTTCATCTGGTGAATGAAAGAAATCACACCCTTATTATGACGTGACATTTACAGTTCTCAAAGAAGGTCCCTATGTCGTATCGGTTCTGTAATACCACTGCTGCGGCGACAGCTGATTCCGATGACAGAGTAATTGTGCGTGGCAGTAAATTCCGTGTAAAATGCACAATGGGGGATGGCTAACCATAGAGATAATGAGGATGAAATTTTGAATTCTATCGCGATATACGCAATTTCTAAACTCAGCGGCTTTAATTAAACTGAACAACTTCTAAGAACACCGCATTATAAGTACACAAGTACAGATTATTAGTAACGAAACAGTCCATCTTAATTCCATTGAGTTCCTCTGCAATTATTTTCCTTATTTAGGCTAGTTGTCATGGGCCGAGAGCATCACCATAAAGTGAACCGTGTGTTTTTTCTTCATTGTCAAATAGGGAATAAAATGTTGTTAAATCTATATTTATATGTATAATAAATGATGATTACACAGATACTGATACCGACTTTCCTTACTCTGCACCTGTCAGGATCAGACAACTCCTTGCACAGTTCCTGCATAACCTTCCCCTTCACCAGTTCAGCTCTGGATCCTTTCAGAATATTCGCAATGACCATTAGCGCTGGCCAACCACCTACATCAGCTTCGAACAGTGGCCACCAGGTGTCAGGTACTATGAAGTAACCAAACAGTTCTGATGCACGTTTTATCTAAAATGCAATTATTTAATATATGTAAAATCCAGTTATATTACCGATTACTATATTTGTACCATTTGCAGTGGAGACGATCGATACGGTTTGGGCTATGAAATTTTGAAAATTTACCTTTAAAATTTTAAACCTTACCGAGGTGTAAGTCTTCATGATAATTTTAGTTTTTATCATAAGTATAAATATTATTTTTATATAAATAAATATATTATTGTTAATTACTAATATTGTCAAGTAAGACTGATATATTTAAAAAGAAATAACTAAAATAAACAATGTTATTATAAAAGTAAGAACAACCACATTCTAAACGATTAGGCTAATATCGAAATATTTAAGTCAGCGACTGCTTAACTATTTCGTCATTAGCCTAGTCGTAAAGAATGTGGTTTGCCAAACTTAACGCCGTAGGTCGTCTACGGGTAAATTAATCAGTTTACTATTGTCCTGAACTAACTCCTAGTACAATCTGACTGACCGGACGGTCAATAACGTACTGGATAAGGCATCATCATTTCTATTTTTAGTCAATTTTTTCCTTTTCATAGACAAATAGATAATTGATGATTAACACACTAAAATACTGTTGATCAAATTTACACAATATAGAAAAAGAAAAACGCTCCATCGCAACTTTTTGATTTGAGTATCCAATTCATAAATACCTCAAGAACGACCCGGTTATCTTCATCCCCTGCCCCCCGCTGCAAGATCTTTACAATGGCGTTAGCGTGCTGAGTGGAACCTTCTTCCGCACAAAGCACCAACCAGCACAGCAGTTGCGACACCCGGAGGCGGGCATCCGCTTGCCAACCATCCATCTCTATGATAATCAGATCGCATTTTTTTCTTTGCATTATAATATCACACAGTTCGGGTGTCTACAGTCATGCTGCATTCATGTTCCAGAAGATGAAAATGAGAATTACGATGGAATAGTCGTTTGTGGATTTTCTCTTTTTTTACTAGTCTAATAAACCCCTAATTTCCTTTAATAAACTATATATTTTACTCTATTCTACTCTTACTTACAGCGGTAGAGCTACGATGCAGTTTGCTTCCAGCCGCAGAACTAATGGGTCAGCACGACTGGGGTAGGACCACGCCATCACAGAATACCAACGTAAAATAGCATCATAATACTGCTGTGTTTCATCTGGTGTGTAGGGCTCCAGAGACCTTTATCACTGGTGACGAGGCATTCCATCTCAGTCCTCAAGGGCGACAACGCATCTACATTATGATTCCTTATCGAGGATGAATATAGATGACATGGGCACCTGTAATCACTTACCATCAGGTGAACTGTGTGCTCGTTTGTTACTATCAATGTAAAAATAAATATATAAGGAAAAAAAGGTGAAATGCAAGGACACGTTCAACCTCATAGTAAGAGAACTTTGTACGACCAATGGATACAGGCGAAGAATATACACATATTTATACGGACGCGTTATCACCCTTCAAGATTAAGATTAAATACATCGTTGCAGTACCAGGTCTAAGGTTCTTTATAAATATCAGTAAACACAGAAAAGATTCGTTCGCTTCTGTTTACTTTACGAGGTTCTTTTTTAGTCGGATAGAACACAAGGACAGGCTGCACAGATGATATTGTTGCTCTATGTAAATACATTCGCTAAAGATAAAATGCTAGTACTAAATTAAAATATTATCGTTTTTTAAAAATAACCCTTAGAACATTAGATACTCTGTAAATAAAAAAAAAAAAAAAAAAAAAAAGATAAATGCTAGTGATTAGTTCTTTAATTTATTCATTACGGCCCGTCCTTACGAAATAACAATACCTATTTGATACGATCATGCATTGGTTTAGAAGTGACACATTTTCCACAGTTGTTCATGCAACGTTGAATCACTTAACAATTGTCTTAATCCATCAATAGAATGTGACTTGTTTATTATTGATGGATTAATTGTAAGCGGAGCCACAAGTTGCTATATCTCATTTACTTGGATACAAAAACGTTAGTCTATAGTCTTGTTTGATACTCACCCTTACCAATTGCTGGTACAATTTTACCAATATTGCTTTGTACCAGACACCTGCAACCAAAATTAGGTCGCTTCACGTCTGGGTAATGAGGTGACACGTCTTTAAGGAAATCCAATTTCTTTTTTAAATCATCTTCATTTTCCTCTATGTACTGAAGGCCTACGTCGGACCAAAGCTTCGTGGCCGTCCCCCTTATATCTGCCATGGCGTCACTTAAACTACGAAAATAAAGATGAATGAAATGAAAATTACTATGCTAGCAAATTTTATCAATAACTTTAAAACACGGTAATATTGTAATTTGGATTAAACAAATCAGTGAAAGAACACAGGAAAGTGATACATCTATATGCAATAGACCCAAAATAATAATTTCAAATAAGTCCAAACTTAAAAAGTTATAACTTCAAGACGGAGGTTTTTTTTTCATTATATTGAGGATGACAAATGAACATACAGTGATTTCAGTCACATTTATCTTCGACAAGGAATTATATTGTCTTCAGTAATAAGGATCTCCGCCTCAACTCACCACACGAAACACAGCAGTACAATGCAGTTATGCCACTGTTAGGGCGATGAGCGCGAACTACAGTGTTTCAACCATTATAATGTAGCATGTAGAGGAAACAATCAATTTGTTATTCAATTATTTAACGAAAGTAAAGTGAGTTTCTTTTTTAATTACATTTAGAGTAACAAACGAGCATACAGTTGACCTGATAGCAAATGATTCCTGTGGCCCATGACATCTACATTCATCCTTGACAAGGGATTATAATGCAGATGCGTTGTTACCCTTGAGGACTGAGATGGAATGCCTTGTCACCAGTAATAATAGTCTGCGGATCCCTGCACTTACCAGATGGAACACAGCAGTATTATACTGCTATTATACGCCGGTATTCTGTGAGGGCGTGGCCCTACCCCGTCGAGCTACCCTATTCATTTTGCAGCTAGAAACAAACTGCAGTGTAGCTCTACCACTGTGTGTGTATTTACTACAGTGATACACCACCAGCTGATGCGGATGAAATCCGACTTTCTCTGCGTCTGTTACTATGTGAATAGATTCTTCTATTTCGACCAACACAATTATCTTTATCACAAAAAGATTCGCCTTCTTTGCCAACGATTAATTGCAATTAATAAAGCTCCTTTAATTTTAACGGCCTTAAAACGAACTTGCTTATAGTTATTATATAATATTAAGCTAAGTAAAATGTGGAATTTATTTGTAAACAGGTACGGTATACATATCTTACAGCTGTCTTGTTTCTGATAAGGGACATGAAGAATCACACACATAGATACACCCAAAAATAAACCTTCTCGATAGAGTTAGATAATAAGTTACCTTACCTAGTGAGTAACAGAGGAATCATACGATGCCAAAAGGAATACCGATCCCTATAGTTCAGCATCCAGTTACCAACTTCCAGAGTGACTTGCATTCGCACTTGCATGTTCTCATCAAAGAGTTTTTCTGCCATTGGCGTTATAGATAGTTCAAAACATTTAGCATTGCCTGCAATAACTATTGCACCTGCAATTGTAAGACATTTTATGAATGTGTCATAAAACATCTGTAGTTTGATTAACTGTTTTTAACAAAATTACTTGGTTAAACTGAATTCCATCTGGCACCTATTTGGATATATTGGATGTGTGACCATCAATAGTATTGACAGCTAAGCATTTATGTTTCGAAGAGCCGTTATCTCAAAATAGCAGTTGTAAAGCCATGTCTGAGGTCTTTGGGCAGTCTAAAAATTTCAATCAAGGCACTGAAATTATGTATTAAGTGATCCATATTGTTCATGCCTATATCTCTATAATATCTCTACATCTCTCATCATCATCTACATATCATACTTGAAACAAAAAAAGAATGAGAAATCAGTTCTCAAAGCAGAAAAGAAAAAAATTAAAAAATAAGTAACAAATGGAAAGTAAACACTGTATATAGAGAACTCATTACTATAGTCATCGGAGAACTTAGAGCAATACTCTTCTTTTTAATTTGAATACAAAATTTGTATCTAGTGTCACTCAAAAAATGATAAAGAATATATAACAATATAACAATTTATAGAACATAACCTTAGTATTTGCTTGATCAAGTTCATAGGATAGTATTATTGTTATTCCAAATGGTGAAACATATTTACTCCAATAATAGATAATGAATAATAAATTTATACAATATAAAAAATGAATGTAAAATTCATACACATGAAATAATAGTTTTATGTGTATGAACTTTACAATGATCCTTAATTATTAAGCTAGGTTTAAAATATATCATATAATAAACTTAGTCATACCTATTGCTCTTACAGCTGCAACTCGAACTCTAAAATGCTGATGTGAAAAATTTGTCAGTACTGGTTTAATATAGCTTTCGGCTTGTAAATGAAAATCTCTTTGAAGAATTTTAGATAAAAGTATAATGCATTCACAGGCCTCTAATTTTACCTTAGGAAAAGAGTCTGTGCTAGTTTTTGTCAAAACATTAGTAAAATCATTGATGAAGGGTACCAAAAAATGTGTAGTTTGATATTTTTCGATTATTTTATGCACTAACATTATAAGTAATAAACGAATTTCTTCAGAATCTTCCACGATCTCTGCACAGCCAATACGACGGACTATCACAGGTAGTATATATGTTAAGTAGTAATCATTACGCGGTAACTGCTCTATAAAATTTGAGATAATTAGTGCACTTATTTCTCTACATCCTTCAGAGGAATCAGAGAAGCCCTTAAGAACGTATGAGTATATCTCGGGGAATATAATAGTGAGATCACAATCGCTGTATGACGGGTTTTCAAAAATCTCCTGGTTTATCTTCTGAAAGGCCTGCTTACGAGCAATTTTTGATTCACTTTGTAAAGTAGTGATATATGGTTCTAAAGCCCCTCTTGGGTTATCTTTCAGTTCGGGTTTAAAAGTAGACATATTAAATGGCTTCTGCAATAAAGTAATAGAAGAGTATCTATTGTCAAAACAAATGCAAAGACGGAATAAATCGAAATTCGGATATTGATAAACAAAAACATGTTTCCATAACAACAATGTCATTTGCTTTTTTTATCTTAAGCCATTTAAATATAAACGCATCAGTTAACAATCACCTTTAACAATTTTGTGCTAAATAGTCAATCTAATAAAACTAAAAAAGTATTTAATTAAATTTATCATCTAGTTTGAAGACTATTAAGAATGAAGAATATTGTTTCAGCATTAAATCAACGTAAAATGTAACGTGTCCTTTTACTTTTTTTTTATACAACGTGCACCAATCGCAACTGGCCAAGTAAAGCCGTCAACGTCTTCAATTTCATGAATGGACGAGACTCTTCTGTTCAGCAGTTTCATTTTAGTTTTGCTATTTATACGTTGCCTAGTGAGTTTTGACTAAAGTTAGCTTTGAATTTCGGGAAATAAATAAATATTATAATCATGTATAAATTAAGTGCAATTTATTTCCTATTTCTGGTTGCGGTGCTACAAATAACCCTTGCATTAAAAGAAGGTGAATGCGAAGTTTGTGTTAAAACAGTTGAAAAATTCGCGGCCACGTTATCCGATAATATAAAGAAAGAACCAAAGTTAATTGAAGCTGAGTTTAAAAAGTTCTGTAAAGGCTCTAAAAACAAGGAGAACAGGTTTTGTTACTATTTAGGAGGTTTAGAAGAGTCAGCCACCGGTATTTTAGGAGAATTATCTAAACCGCTCAGCTGGTCTATGCCCGCCGACAAAATCTGCGAAAAGTTGCGAAAAAAAGATGCTCAAATCTGTGACCTACGTTTCGACAAACAGATTGACCTTAACAATGTAGACTTAAAGAAATTGAAGGTTCGAGATCTTAAAAAGATTCTTAACGATTGGGATGAAGTTTGCGACGGCTGTATAGAAAAGACGGACTTTATCAAAAGAATAGAAGAGCTAAAGCCCAAGTACATGGGTAGATCTGATTTGTAAAGTAGTAGTACAATAGGTAAGATTTCTATATTCTTTGCTAACTTGTGGGTGGATGGGATGTGATTTTAGCCAGTGTGAATTGATTACATAAACTATTTGTTTTTTTTAAAATTGTGGTTGTTTTAAAGATTTGATTAATCTGAAAGGGCTTGATTAGTCAATGGTATGTCATTATATCATGACCAACTGCTGTGATTTTCTTTCTTTTGTCATATGAAACATATAGTGATGAAATAGAATGTGAGAAATGAGTGGAATAAGTATAACTTATTACACTCATAAAATAAATAGGATTGTTAGAAAACTAATCTAACTAAAATTAAAGGATGTAATAGATATATAAATTTATTGTTTATATATTTCACAATACTTATCTGTTATTGTGGGATAAAGTTAGACTGATAGCTTGTCCCTAAGCTAGGGAATAATTAGTAGTTATAAATGCAAAGTTGTACAATGTTTAAAGATTTTAAACATGAATTTAGAGTCTTTAAACATTGTTTAGAAGGATGTAAACTACACCAGCTGCTGTGTTATATAGTTGTTACAAGAACAAAGCCACAACATCTGATATTGATAAAATAATAAAATAGTGTCAGTCAAATTTAATCTCACAAAACATTCAATTTTGCCATTACCCAAAAAGTAACTTTTTTGGGTAATGCCAAAATTGAAGTTTTCTAGAGGTAAAAGGATAAATGTGACCTTATAAGAAATAAATCTAATTGTCAAAAAAAAATATTGGGCTAAAAAGCAATTTTTTTTAATATATAACATTTAAAAAAAGTAAACTCATAAGTATAAAGTTGAGCCTACAAATTAAGATTATGATATATGTTTTTATTTTTGTTCCAGCCTAAATTATTCTCAAGACAAAATGTGATAAGAGCTCCAATATCAAGCAAGCTGTATTGTATCAATAGATTGTGGAGGTCTACCAACCTATGCATTTGAAGTGATTTGCATGAGTTCTTGTGAATGATGTGTGTATGCAATAAACTAAATTATTATTGTATTTAAGTAAAATATTTTTCATACACTGTTTTTTATTTTGTGTGATTCTCAGGCCTACTATGCAACTGTATAGAATATAAAAGATTAAATTATAGTTTTAAACAGTAGTTTCCTTCCCAAATCTCAAAGACTTAAACAATAAATTTGCCATGATAAATATTTAAAACATAACAATATATTAAATTTAGATATGGTATTGCAAACCTCATCCAAAAATCAAATGTGTTAGTTAAAAATCCACAACAACAAAGCAACCCACCAACTCTGATCACAGTCCCACACAGCTGTTGACCTTGAGCATGCTGTTTGCATAAATTGCTATCTGAATTGAGATTACTCATAGGGCCAACAATGAAAATCCATTACTGAGAAGTATAATCCACAAAAGGCTTTATATCATCAAAATTGAAGCAATAATAATTATTTATATTTGTGATTGTTGTCCCTTAACGAATCTAATATTATTTTCTAAGTCAATAGAAAATGATAAAAATCAGTTTAATTTAAAATTGAAATTCACCAAGTACTAGTGAATTATTGATTAAAACATCCATAGACTGAAGATATAGTTTATGGTTTATCTTTAAAAATCAGTAGTTTTAAAAAAAAATGGTTTATGATGGTACAATTTACGAAATTGAGTATCCTGGGTTTAATCTTCCATTTGACTAATGTTGTGAACCATCTAAGCAAACACAAGTGTGTTTAACGCAAATGTTGACAATGCTTTTGCAACTGCTTTCATATTTTTAATATTTCATGTAATTATAGTCGATACAGATTAGTCTCCAGTGTTTAAAATTTAATAGTTGCAATTGTCTTTTTTGGGGAAATTACATTCATTAAATAATTCACTCATACTCATTTCACTTAAATTTCTTGTGGATTTTCAAAGCAATTGTGTTATGTGATAACCAACAACCATTCATTGATCCATAATGAAAAGCTACCAAAAATACCTATGAATCTGGTTCCTCCAAATAAGCTGAGACGTACTTGGGCTCAACCAGACCAGGCAATTAGATACACTGACAATCGCTGATCAGTTTTCCAAGTGCTAATGTTTCTATCCTGAGCATAATGAAGAAATTAATTCTTGCCCATGGTGTTACATTTGTACGTACCTAGAAAAGTTTTTCCGCAAAAATGGAAGGGAGAGAAAAATAAGCAGGATATTTTAAATCACCTAGTTACAACCTAATTGACGCCATACTACTAAAACAATTACCAAAGATGAGTACCTCCCTACTTAGCGGGCCTACCGATCGCGAGTCTGTTCCGATAAAGCTGTAAAGGTCTCTGGACCAACAGCATAAGAAACAAAAAAATATGGGGTACCATGCTTTTAATACTAATTTTTAACACCTGCCTAAGGTTAACCTTTTTCGTAACCTGTTGAAGTTATCGCTATCAGTAATGGTACCTAAACCGAGCAGCGAGTTCTTATAGACTGATTAGCCTATTATCAGTAGTTGGAAAAATTAAAATGAACAAAATGCACCTACATTTGCAGGAAATAAACCAATCTTTTCAGTTTGGATTTCATGAGTAACTTGGAATTATAGAGCAAGTACATGGCCCTGCTAACACCATTGATCGAACACTAAAAAATGAACAGTATCGTTCCATGATATTGGATAGATATTTGACAATGTGTGGCATTATTATAAATAAAAAAAACTGCTCTCTTTTCTTTTCTTTCCAATAAACAACAGCAGAAACTATTTCAAACCAGCCTCAACACTTATAGTAGTCACTATTGTAATATATAGAGCCAACTGATCAACACAAGGTGACATATGTAGACAACACCATGCTATCATCAGTTAATGATAATTCCAATATCACTTCTGCTAGGATGTTGTTGATTTTGTACTATATATATATAAATATACATATATATTTATATAAAAGTATATATGTAGTATACAAATGTATAAATTAAAATATTTACAGAAACTTATTAAGCTAGGCTTTAAAATAAATGCAATAATTGTCAGATTCAGTATTTTCTGTCTGGTCTGGGATTATATTATAGGCATGGCATACCAATTGCCCTTATCTTGTATTTTCTTAGGAGCACTACTAGGATGAAGAAATAGATAGTGCCTTACACATAGTATTTGTAATATAAAAAATTAAATGCAAACAAAATTTTACTCTATTTATTTGTTGAAGATGTACAGAATGCACCTAAAGCACTATACATGCATGATTTTATTCAATTTATAAATTATGAATGCAGTGCCATCCTCCATGCCTTTAGTGGACTATGTTTAGTGGTACTTGTAGTTCCTGTGGTGCTCTGGAAAAAAAATATAAATATTTAATATACTTGTTAGCAGCATATTAATAGGGAATAAACACAAAAATTATATATTATATTACTGTTATATTATGTATATAAAGAATTTAATTGTACTATTTAAAAGAAGATCCTCTTAATGCAAATATTGGCCCCACTGGGGAGGAAACACACTTAGGAAATGCCGAAAGTATCAGGGCTCAAAGTTGAGTAAGTCTCTAAATAATGTAAACATTGTTATAAGATGTTCCATCTTAAACCTGGGTAGAAAAAGTACCTACATTTTAATTTATTTGATGAATTGGTAGTAAAAACACACTTGACAATTGAACAGTGTTTGTGCCTATTAACTACCTATCTCATCCATAAAGTTAAACAGTAAACTGGTTATACAGTAAAATAATTAAACTATATTATTTAAAAAAAGAAGAGAGACTCATATAACCAGAAATTTACCTCAAAATTACTATAAGTAAATCATTTTATACATATATGGAGGAGAAATGTCAAGTCAAAATATCAATAATAAAAGTTGGTTATACTTATAATTTTTGTAGACAAATGTGTGTATTTTTAAAAATATGATTATCATGATAATATTAGTAATAAAAATAATAGGTAGGAAATGTACATATAGAATGTACAAAATCATATCAACTCCTCTTTATCCTAGATTCTTTTATTTTGTAATAACAAGGAAGCCAAAAATAATGTGTGAGGAATTCAACCCTTATCCCTATATTTTCCTATCTGCTTATATTGCATTGGTTTTCATACTGGGTAGTTAAGAGGTGATGGGTAGTAGGCAGGGTTGTTAATGTCAAACAAAAGATTTCATGTTATGACACATTGAGAAAAATATTGTTTGTTATAAGTTTACAGCTAATCTTCAGTAGTAGAAAGGCACAAGAAGAAGGAACTAGTTCACCAATAATATTATTATTTTGCATTTTATTCAAACATCATCAGTTGTGTGTTAGTTATAATCTTTTTAATACAAATATGAATTAAAATGGAATGGATTACAATTTAAAAATATATTCTGTATTTTTATTCTGTATATTTTGATACTCACTAATTTTGCCATAGTTGATCACATAGAAGAAAGTCATTGAGCCGACAAGCAGCTGGAAGAATGGAGCCATTCCAACTCTCTTTGGCTGCACATATTTGTGCTGCCACCGCCACCAGGCTGTTGAGAAGTAATTTTTTTGTAATTATATTAATACAGAGGTTAATGTTTTAACAGTGGTAGAGTAGCATTGCAGCTTGTTTCTAGCTGATGAATGAATGAGTCAGCACAACTAGGAAAGCACCACTCCCTCACAGAATACTGTGACAGCACCATGATGTTGATATGTTTTGTATGGTGGGCTTAGGAATCTGACAATCCAATTACAAGTAATGAGACATTCCATCTAATCCTGCAAGGGTGATATTGTATAAGCATCTTGAATCTTTGTTGACAAGATGATCATCACTTACCATGGGGTAAATTGTGTGCTTGATTGACACACCTAATATTACAAAAAATATATATTATGTTCTACATTAACCTAACTAGTGCAAACTGTATATACTTAATCCAAAATTTTCTTGTATAATTGTGATTAAGGATTGTAAGGTCCCGTTTTTATATATCATTATATATCTCAATTATAATAAAATAATATTATATAATTAAGAGTGCAAATAATTTTCAATAAATATTTGAATTAAAAAAGATTTATTTAAATCTTTTGCTAGACCGAAATAATAACCTCAAAACCAAAATTTAAAATTACCTCTGCTACAGGCACCCATCAAAGCCGATGGTGTCTTGTTTCTGCGTCCAAGCCATGCTCCTAGCTCGTTTATCTTAACCTGGCCGAAGGGAGTATCAGCTGCAAAACATCAAAAGTTAAAAATTACATAATCAAATTCAAGGCTGAATTACATTCGGTAATCGCTTACGTTTTCCATAGAAGCGGGCTGGATCGTATGGCCCATGGACTGCAGGGTTATATTCTTTAGGATAATCTCCGAAGCCCATGGTCATTCGGGTATAAACCGAAAGATACTAATGAAACTATAACGGCAGAGTAACTTGTGCAGATTATTTTTTTATCGAATATTTTATTACGGGTGTCAAACTAAACTAGACGTCAATATCAGTAATATAGATAATATATTTTTTCATAAACAAAACACCGTATCACTTGCTTGCAAAAAGAGGTTATTGCGAATAAATAATTATCTTTTGAATTATAATAATATAATTATACATTTTTAAATAAAAAGCTCAGAATCAATCACGATATATTATGTTTAACTATACCAATATTGTATGTAATCAATATATATATATAATATCCTTAAATGTGATAATTTACCTTTGAAATTGTTTTTACTTTGATACCTAACATACAATGAAAGTATTTAGACACAATTGCCAAAGACAAAATACTTTCAATATAACGTCAATACGTTGTCATTTATACCATATTTTTAATCTGTTACAGTAGAATTATACAGCAAATTTCGTTCCCAAGTGTCTGTAATATTTTATATTTTCAGTAAATAAACTTAGAAAACTCAAAATATGGTGCTGGAAAGTACCATGATATGTGTAGATAACAGTGACTACATGAGAAACGGTGATTTCCTGCCTACAAGATTGCAAGCGCAGCAGGATGCTGTTAATTTGGTATGTCATTCTAAAACACGATCAAACCCCGAGAATAATGTGGGACTGCTAACCCTTGCGAACGTAGAAGTACTTGCTACGCTTACCAGCGATGTTGGTCGTATATTAACCAAGCTGCATCGTATACAGCCAAATGGTGATATCAATATATTGACTGGTATCAGAATTGCTCACTTAGCACTCAAACATCGGCAAGGTAAAAACCATAAAATGCGCATAGTTGTGTTTGTTGGGTCGCCTATCAACACTGATGAAAAAGAACTTGTAAAACTGGCAAAGAGATTGAAAAAGGAAAAAGTAAACTGCGATGTCATTTCTTTTGGTGAGGATGGCGAAAACAATCCTTTGTTGACATCTTTTGTTAACACTCTCAACGGCAAAGATAATACGTCTGGAGGCAGTCATTTAGTCTCTGTTCCAGCTGGCGGTTGTGTTGTTTTATCTGAAGCCTTGATCTCAAGTCCATTGATTGGTGGTGATGGAGCAGGGCCTTCAGGGTCTGGTTTATCGCCATTTGAATTTGGAGTTGATCCTAATGAAGATCCTGAGCTTGCTCTTGCTTTGCGTGTATCTATGGAAGAACAAAGGCAACGTCAAGAAGAGGAATCACGAAGACAAGGAAATACTGATACTGAGATGAAGGAGACTAAACCTGGTGAGGCACAAAACAGTGGAATGGAAAGAGCTCTTGCTATGTCTCTAGGTCGAGAGGCTATGGAGCTCTCAGAGGAGGAACAGATTGCATTGGCTATGGAAATGAGTATGCAACAAGAGGCACCGCAAGTCGAAGAGGGAATGGATGTATCAGAGGAGTATGCCGAAGTTATGAATGATCCTGCTTTCCTCCAAAGTGTCCTTGAAAACTTGCCTGGGGTTGATCCTCAGAGTGAGGCCATCCGTAATGCCATGTCCACAATCAAAAAGGACAAAGAAGATAAGGATGACAAAGACCAGAAGGATAAGAATGTAAAAGGTTCAAGTTCAAAGGAATGAATACATTTTTCAATATTTTTATTATTATTATTATGCTCGTAACTTCAGTATAAAAATTGCAAATAGCACTTCCTCACTATAATTAGAGAGTTGTAAACTGTAATGTTGTTTCTTTTTATTTCCATGAAATCCAATTGAGTCCTTCTATGCGATTGTACCCTGTAACAATGTAATTGTTCCTAAGAATAAATAATTAAAAGTAGTTTAGTGTATGTTTATTGAGTGTGTGTGCAAATATACTTTTAGTAATTTCCTATTTTAAAAAAAAACACAAAAATCGAGGGATCTTATGCATAATGACTGTATTATTATGTACATGTATAATGATATGTATTAGTATGACAATCTTTAAAAAGAGATTTTTTAAAAAATAAGTGTTCTTGATACAATCAATAGAAGCAGGCAAAAAGAGATGTGTCTATTATATCATATGTTAATCTAGCTCAGTTCACAATAAAAGAAACTGCTATCCTTATATAAATACCCAGTAATATTAAATTTCAGCATAGCTTAAATTTATATTAAGGTATTGTAGATTTGTTTTTAAGCAGGTTTATAAAAGATTACTTCACCCCTTGGCTATGGCCTGGATGTCAATTTTTGGACTGATTTTTCTAGTCATTATAAGAAACATCACCTTTCCTAAATGCTTCCCTTGTTATTTAAGCAAAGTGGGTAATATCCAGTAGTAAGATATTTTCAATGCTGTCCATGTCATCAGGATAAAGACCATATCCAACACCCAATGCAACGCTGAATAATCTTATATTGAAACAGATATCAAAATATACATTATCTTATACAATAATGTACATCATACATAATGATGTGCTATGTAATCACAAAAGTATCAATATGGTGATAAAATGGATGATGTACATCGTCTAATTTAATTATTTAAAGTTTTTCAAATTATAAAAATATAATAGTATATTTTTAGTTTATTATTACAAATGTATAAGTCAGTCAATAGATAATGGCTGTATTCAGACATATGGTATATTCTCCATTTTAAAATATTACAGCTTTTGATGCCACTGTCTACATAAATTGTAACATAGTGTTTATTATTTGAATACTAGGCGATTTCCTAGCGATATCTATGTGGTACCATGGGACAAGATGCAGTGCAATAACTATGTTTTTTATATAATAAAAACACAATATTAGACAAATCAGCTTTTTTATGATATATGATATAGATATCTTTTAGGAGGTTTGGCTTTAAAACAAAAATCTGGCTGATAATTAATTTTCTTAACTAACAACCCAGCCCAGAATTTATTGTTTCAAGTTTACAAGAGGCCCTCTGCTATAAAACTCGAATAAATATTCGAATGATTATTCGAGATTTTTGACAAGTGTCCTAATAATATTAGTGTACATAATAACAACGCAATGAAATTAATGATACATCCTAATGTGCTTTGACAATTACCCGATGCGGCGAGAGTGCTTCGGAAGAGGTTTTAATTCGCTATAGTCTATAGAGCAAGTTTCTGTAACCATGAATTCTGCGTGATGTGATCAAAGTATCTAAATGTTTTGTCTTTTTTGATATTCCATACTAATAATGATGTTATTGCACTATTTAGGGCCTGGGTGTCTTTGTATTTGTCTCACGTCATCGGAACCTTCCTTCAATCTAGTCGCCTACTTGGGGTCGAATTTAATCAGGCCGACAACTGCACCAGCTGTCGAGTCATGCTGACTGCTAAAATCAATGACGTACTCGATTCATTCCAGTAGCGTTTGCTTTTGTATTTCTCCTTTATTTTTATAAGCTGTTCCCTCCGTATCATTTCGTTCACTGGCGCTTGCTTAAAATTCGTCTGTGTTTCGGTTTCTGAAAGGCACAATACTTTTAAAGTGAAAAAAGAAAGATATTTCTAATTTTGTTTTTGTATTATGGTACCTTTAATGTACTTTATTTTCGAAAATTTGTAAGTTACGCTGTACAGTCGTGATCTAGAAAAACTCTCAGACACCTATATCCTAGCTATAGCTATATGGGTATCAAGGTTTCGGCACAGGCACTAGGAATGTTATAAATAGTTTAATTGTGTGTTTGTTTTAGTGCAATTTATGTAATGATGTGGCGAAAGTCGTTAGTCGAGAGCAAAGTTGCAATTCAAATTTGCAGTAACGTCAATAGGTCACCTCCACAGAGTCCGAGCCACATTGTTGCAAACGTGAAAAAACTCGTAATCAAAATTAAATTTAAAGAAGCATTGCGTAGTGCTCAGAGTTGATCGTTATCAATGTACATTTTTATTCTAATCTTAAATAATAGAATGGATGTATCCATCTATTCTCAAAAAGGAATTAAGATGTAACAGTCCTAAGAACTACGCAATGCAAGTATTTGTAAATTAACGAGGACATAACAATTACCATTACCTATCCTTACAGGATATTGGATTGTAAATTAACGGGGACAACAATTCATTACCTATCTATCCATACGGATGGATAATGAATTATATCACCTTCATTCAACTACCGGCACGTTGCGTGTAAGTTTAATATACCTATTTCTTTATCTTCGTCGGGAGTTAGGCGATAAAATGTAATATTTAAATTAGTTTTGTTAATAGAACAGATCGAGAAACCCCAGTAAAAGAATTAAGATATATTTGCTTGTGGCACAGTCGTGTACGAAAGTGTGATTATTTTTAATATACAAACAAATCAAAGAGAAAATGAAACTACGTTTAATAGTTTGTTAAGAAGGTGCGGTGATTAGCCGGGCGATAATAACCAATTGCGTAATGACAATGCCCTCGCGTCTTACCTCAATCCCAAAAGACAACACAGACCCAACGTTAAACTTCTAAAGCCAATGTCAGACAAGATTAAAGTATTTACCATTTTTTACTAATTCTTCAATATTTCGATTTAAAACAGGCTTTTCGTTTAGAAGCAAAAATGAACTCTTGATATCTTCTAATTTTGGCCTGTATTTTTCAAAGATTATACCTACAAACGACAAGATCTAATTTAGAAATGATCATATTGGATTAACGTAACCGTATCCGAAAATTATTTATGCATATATCTCGCTTTAGGTGAACCTTGAGCTGTTGGGTTTTTTTGGTAATTAGTATATAGTAGTGGTGTGCATGCGCTTACTTTGAGGAAGCAGTAGAAGGCAAGAGATATTTTATTTTATTTTATGCAGAATTTTAAGTAAATCAGTAAATGAACTTGGAGGCACGCACTCGTATTCATGTGGCATGTGGAATGAGGAAAGGACACGCAAGCTTAAAAATCAACGGGAAGCAGGAGCAAACAATGTTTGTGTTTCATAAATATCGTATCTCGGCTGGGAATCGATTCTAGGAACGAACATACATTGTTCGTTTCTCATCCTTTACACGAGTAATACAACGGTTGGAGATTTAAGTAAAGTAACAGCCTATATGTTTAAACCGCACAATTGTGCACAGGTCATTTCTGTTGATGTGGTTGTAGGCGGCCACACGGATTCACTGTACTTTGGGAGACAATTCGAAGATTTCGATGTTATGTACTTTGAAATATTTTTAGTAGTAAGTAGTCTGTATAACGAGGGTCTTCTTCTTAAGTTTTATCTATGCCTAAATCGAACTAAGGTTGCTCGCTACGTACGCACGCTCGTACTGTTTGAGTGAATATAACACAATAAACCTCTTGGGTTTTGTAATAAAAAAAACGAACTATTGTTTGTTGTATTATGTGATACTCCGGGATCTTCTTGGCAGAAGGAATTTTTCGAGTTTTCCATCTGATTTCGTTTTATTAATAGTTTCTCATGATCGTTCTGTCCTGTAAGCGCCGTGGAAAATTGCTGTTTATCTTTTTTATTATTATTTATTCCTTTTATGAAATTGAGGTGAGAAATAAACAACAGTTCACCAAACGGTGAGTGATTCCTCAGGCCTAAACAAGATTTCATTTCATCATTTCTTGAGCATATTAATCGACTATAGTCGACGAATTTTAAACTGAGTCGTCTGGCAATAAATGTCACTGACAGTAGGAATGTGCAAGCAACGCAACCCGTTATCGATACTTAGCGAACCGCACGCGGGGTCGACGCGTCATCGTGACCTTCATTAGCACTCTGACTCCTGATTGGTCATTACGAGTAAGGGTTGTTGTAATATAAGATTCTTTGTTATGACACTCATTACATTACTTACACTTCGTTAAGCAATACGCACAATGGAGAATTTATTTTCTAACGTGGTTTTGAAGAAATATTTTCAGATAGCGAAAAATTAACATAATTTAGCATATCGATCGTACCTATCCCGTAATCGATATGTACCTCTACAATTCTTACGTACATCACTACACCTCTCCATAAGACCTGTCAGTGCCAGCGAGACAGATGACTTATGACCCGAAGCCTCAGGTCATAATGCGTCGACTATAATAGATTAATGAACATTATAGACAGCAGACAATCTACTACCCCGTGGTAGTAGATTGTCTTACGTTGTCATCACATCTTTAAGGTATAATAATCCCTTTCGGTTTATAGCTCGGTATTGTACAACAGGTTGTTTTAGATAATTGAAATTACCTTTATTTACACTCATATTCAGCTTAGTATTATTGCTTCTTGGTTCTTTGTCAATGCTTGGAGTTTTCATTTTTAAATTGGGAATAACTGAAACTAATTTGATATAATCGTAGTTTCATAAGGGTTAAAATAAATAATAATAAATATTTAATATCAGTGACTATAAATCACACCCCACTTTAAGCAGGACTCCTTTCATTTGTTCATTATTTAAAGAATCCGCCAAGCGGCTTCATTGGACTTCACTTGTCTATGAAATATTTTTTAATTTATTTCTTTGACTTGCATGTCTCATCTTTTCCATCTCATCCTTAACTTTTTATCAATTTTTACTGTAATATTATTATTTAATGTAATATTATTATATATATTATATTATAATATTCATAACATACCTGTCGGTATTTTATTGTACGAGATGCTTGCCCTTTGGATTTTAGTACTATTATTAAACTTTGGTCTAGGATCTAAAGGTGTTTTTTGCACTAAAATTGATAAAATATTATTATATTATTATGAAAATAATACATGGCTATTGATAAAAATCTTATAAAAATAAAGTTATTTTTTGTTAAATTAATGTACCAGTTTCTAACTCCAACAAATATGGATTGGTTAGACGGAAGTATAATATGTATTTCACAGAATTTTAATTTCAAATAGCAATACGCTCGTGCTTCGCTTAAAGTTTTTACCAGTAATTGAATTGTTTGGCGGCATTCATTCTTAAAATATATATTCTTAAACAAATTAATAAATTTGCTAGCAAAATAAACTTAATTTCAAAAAAAAAAAAAATATTTATATAAATGTCGTTTATTCAAAACATAATATCTCAACACTGGATTACGTATTATCGTATAACTTTTTCACATTGTGACCACTGCCAAAAAAGATTACGCTTTTTTATACGCCTACTTTCAAGAGAAAAATAAAATATTACTTTAAAGTTTCAACAATTTTTATTCCCTTCTTATTCACATGTAATTGTCAGTGACACTTTTATTGGATTATACTTGGATTATACAGTCTTAGGATGGAATGCCTCGGGGACAACTTGTCTGGGACTGTAAAATCTTGTTTTACTTATGCTAGGAATTTGCCTGGTTTCAACTAAATTTTTACATAGTTAATAACACAATTAATTTAAAGCAAGGTAAGAAATTATTTTGTAAAATACTCTAGCTAGCGGCACATTTTAAACGAGGTCCTGCCGTTGCATAGACGTGAGTTTTCGCAGTTGAATATAACGAGGCCAAAGGGCGGTCTCATTACGTTAACGTTCTCAATTCCATTCTGTCCTAAACAGGCATAAATGACATAGATGCCAATGCGCACATTTATTACTACGCATACGGTATTAAGTGTTCAATATGCGTAGACACCGCACCATCATCGAGGATCCTTGTAAGTCTATGAGCCGCATTGATCACATGCGAATAGGCAAACCGTTCTTTTAATATCACATGAAAAATATACAATTTTCCTTTGTAGATAATATATCATTAAAATATTTATTCATTTCTTTATTTTCGAATCAACATACTTGAGGGACTTTGGCTTCGCTTCTTATACGTCAAGTTGGTAACAACTGCCTTTGCTGGGGACTTAAACCCAGTTGAAATATCTGCAAAATATATTTGAGATTCATGAGGCATTCCACTATAGGATGTTTATGTTTACCTTGTTTGATCATGCCTTTTTTAATATTTGCTCATAAAATAATTCTAGTGCTACTACATCATAGCGCCTCTTTATAACTATTCCTAACAGCCATTTTAATATTCCTATAATTAATTTAAGATAATAATGAAACCAAAATCAATCAAAACTTGACCTTTTGTTATTAGTCTCGTCAAATATTTTTCTCTGATTCATAAAATAAGATGCCTTATATTCTTTTTTTTATTGTTATCGAACAGGCTATTACCACAGTGGTCATTACTGGATATAAAGGGTATTATGTATACGCTTTATATCCAGTAATGACATGACATAATCCAACTTTATTACATTACTTTGACATTTAACATATCATCATATATCAGGTTTATATAGATTATCTGTAATACATCGAATATTTTCGTTTTATAGAATCATATTTTGTAAAACTAAAAAAGGCTACAAGTAATACCTCCCAACTAAACCAAACTAAATGGACATGATCGAATGAATTCATATTTATAAAAACTAAATGTGTAAAATTAAAAAAAACTTTATATATTAACTTACTATTATTATGAGTGACGCAACTAGAAACGACAAAAGGTGGCTTTTTATCGTTTTTTCCATATTTAATTATTGAACTTCTGGTTGACGATGCACTTGATTCGCGGGCTAAAATTAAACTTTTCAGTAAGAATAATTTTAATTCTTATATGTATTAAAAGTTTGGAGAAATTCATTCAATACAGGCAGCACGTGATAGTAGTGTGTGGCACACAGTGTGTGCCACTTGGCTGTGTGCACAAGGCTTTGTTTAGTGATGGCCTGAGATAATGTTGATAATGATCACAATAATGGGTAGGGGAAAAAGTTTTTATATTGTATATTATCATATTTTATATTATAAAAATTCAAGATAATTTTTATCATAGTTTATTTACATTTGATTATAATATATATGTGCCATTTTGTTCGATAACTTGTTGCCATTTTGTAGGATTTTGATCTCATGTAGAAAAATTGTGACATCTCATCAAAAAACTGCGACAAGTAGTTTTGACAGTCCTCCCTTGATGTTAATCTAATACTACCTAAAGAATTCTGAAGAGACCGAAATAGGTCAAAATCTGTGAGAAGGTCAGGGCTATATGGTGGATGCATTAACACTTCCCAACCAAGCTCTCTCAATATTTTCTGAGTGGCTAAGTTTGTATGTGGTCTGGCGTTATGATGATGAAAAACCACATCCATTATGTTGATCAATTCCGGCCGTTTTTTCTCTATTTCTTGTTAGTTTCTCCTGAGCTGTTGGTAGTAGAGATCCGAATCGATGTTTTTGCCCGATGTTAAAAACTCATAATGAACAATGCCGTTCCAATCCTACCATACACACGACATCAGCTTATTGAGAGTTAATCCAGATTTCGTTATAGTCTTTGGAGCTTGACTGCCCATTCACCATGATTATTTTTCGCACGTGCTTATCGCAGGTAGTCCATTTTTCATCAACAGTGATCAAACGTTTCAAAAACGGATCATTTTCGTTACGTTTCAATAAAGAATGGCAAATGAGAACACGATTCATTAGGTTTCTTTCAGTAAGCTTTTTCAAATGGGTCCAAACTGTTCTGTGGTAAACTCCTACCTCGTTTAACTATGTCATAACTACTAATATGCCGGTATTGCTTCACTTTTTCAAAATGGCATCGACTCTATCTGTAACAAGTCGACCAGTGCGAGCTTCATCTTTGACATCAAAATTCCCGCATCATCATCACAATGTAAAATGAAAATTTAAACTAGAGTACCGTTTGTGTGCAGATTGGTAGCCATCCCTTAAGACGCTTAAAAAAGTCGCAGAATTATCAGCAAATGTTGATTATTGCGGCTAATTGTTCCTCCAAGGTCCAAATATTTGACTCTAGCTAAGAATTTCGCAATCAGCTTAATTGTAGTATCAAGACCTTAGCAATTATTCTACGACATTCACAATAATACATTTTTCCGAAGTACCATACAACTTAACCTATTACTGGCTTAAAGTGATCATCGGTATAATAAAAGACTAGCATCCTGGCGAACCTATTTTATTCTAAGTTTTTTTTATTTCCATTCGGACATGGTAGAATATATATAAAAAAATAATACTAACATGCACCACAAGGACTTTTATATTTACCTGTTAACTGGAAAACACTACCCCCTCCTGCAACAGAAAAAACATTCTAATATAAACTTGTAAGCAAAAAAATTGACTCAAACATCATGCACGAGGTTAAATGTTTTTAAAAAAATAACTGAGCTCCGAAATATAATTTTCTTTTTGAATTATTAAAGCTGTATGTTTTGGCTAAATATTATCTTTTCCAAGAATACGACCCAAATGTTATTATTGCTAATACCCATTTTACAGGTGTAATGTTTACGATAGCGCTAATCAGGTGTTGTCACGCCCTATAAAAGGTGATTTACCTGTCCTATTATTATATCTACCTGTATATACCTATTAAGTGGCTCAAGCGGTTGTCTTATCGGAACAAGGCCAGAGTCAGCGAGAAGTGGCTTGTGTCCACAGTTTATCGGCGCTACCAGGAGACTGGCAACTTTAACCGAAGAAGCCGATCGGGATTGATTTTTATTATATATGATTGTTTGTGTTTTTGTTTGTATTTTTTATATGAATGTCATCTTATCTTAAATCTTAAGACCTTCACATTTAATCTACTGTATTCAAAAAATAAATCAGGACAACAGATTTTTACATGAATATTTTGACCGCAAGCGTACGGCAGAGTCGATTTATTTGCTCACGAGTGTATGTATGTAACACTAACGTGATCAACTTATAAGATGAAAGGATGAAAGTAAATATGTAATAAACTAATTTCATATAATATTATTATAATTTAAGTTTACATAGTACATGTTCTTTACAATATATCGTTTAACGAATGAATATTTATAAAAACAAGAAGTGTAAAAATAAAAAACTTATTGTATTAACTTACTATTTTTATTAGTGACGCAAGTAGAAATATCAAACCGTGCCCTTTCATCGTTTTTTCGTTCTTTTATTATTGAACTTCTGATTTCCGATTCGCGGGCTAAAATTAAATTAATCAGTAACAATAATTCTAACTCTAATATGCTTTGAAAGTTGGCAATAAGTGCGCAGGATCGGACTTCTTGGCAAGTTGTGGGGAAGGCCTGTATTTAGCGATGGGCAGAGATTATATTACTTATAAACATTTTTTTAAAAAAAAAAACATGCCGTTTGACCTGTGCCTCGACTGAAGTGCGATGACATGCCTATATGCTCTTACTACTTTAGATCTCTATATCATATTCTTCGAGGTATACAGTCGGTGGTAGAAAATCCAAATCTTTAGCTGTGAGTATATATGAAGAAGCGACTGCTTGGTTTGAATGCACAAAATGACATCAAAATAAGGATGAAATCTCTCGATCGCCTGATTGATCGGTGATGGAAGGGGGAGGTTTGAATTAACTCCTATAATTCCTGTGCCCACTTTCGAAAATGCCGTCAATATAAAACATCCGTTTTATAGGGAAGAAACTCCGTCTATGTTCGATTTATGGTCGGGCCTATATTCATTTGTGATCTAACCAGAATTATATAGCTATTTAGATTTAATATTCAAGAGGCGTAAGCTACGCCTCATAAATATTATATACTACGCCTTAAAGGTAAATTGTATACGCGTCGCTTAGACTCGCAGAATTATTAGCAAATGCTGATGAAATACTAAGTCATTGCCAAAGTCCAAATATTTAGACACTAGAAAAGATGAGCATTGAGTCTATTTGTAGAACCCAGATCTAAGCAATTTCTTTTATATTAACAATACTATACTTTTTTCTCATTATCTTTACAATTAAAATTAACCTTTGTTTTACAATGTGATGGGTTTGATTAAAGACTGGCACCGAAAGAGAGAAGCAAGTATATTGTATATTTTTTTATGCACAGACGGACATGGTAGTATAGGCTACTAGGAAAATGTACAAAAAATAATACTGACGTGCACCACCAGAACTCTTACATCTTCCTGCTAAAGAGAAGACCTTACCCCATTCTGCGAAAGATAAAAAGAAACATTTGAACACCTACTTAATAGTTCCGTTACCGTGTTGTTATTTAAACGTTATGATTTCGATATAGAGTTCATTGATAAACCCATTGGTGTGTTAAACATTAAAATTAATAATTATTAATTTTAACGTTAAACCTAATGTAAATTTTTTAATGTTACGCTTGTTTTTTATTGACGTGCTAATGACTGCTGTTAGTTCGAGAGCTTTTACAGCTTCACTGTGTTGAAAGTTGGCCGAGCGCTTATGGCGCTCAGCAGAGACACTTATCAGTGGCCGACCAAAAAGTTACTTACTCTTATTTACAAATATAAACCTACTCCGGTGCTGCCACATACAGAAATTTAATATAATTACAGGTAATTTACTTGAAGTATGTACATAAAAAATCGTCGAAGAACTATGTTATAATAACAAAAAGAAATATATTGCAAAAATATTAATCTATTATGCCTTTGATGTCCAAAAACCCCAGATACACAGAATTCATGCTCGGTCAGTTAGGACGTGTGATTCGGCTTTTTTTTTCTATTGCCTTCATGATGTTAAATAGCGGGGATAATCACCAAGCCTATTTTGCCCTCGGTTTAAGAAATTAACATTAGGATATTAATAGATGTACTGTAAACTATCCTACGGTTTATTTTGAAAAAAAAACTTGTATTAAAACTAAATTCAACGTTTACTTTTTATTTTGAAAAAATATAAACAACAGTCCGAACAACTTAAGCTAAATAACAATAACTTTACATATAAATCAAAATAACATGGCTCCATGTCATACGTAAATATTTCAATGTAAATGACGACATGAAATGAACGGAAGAATAAATGATCCCTAATCATTATCTTGTGGAGTTAATTAAAATTACATGCGCAAAATTCATAAGTGCGCATTACTTGTACGAATTAAATATATTCAGTTTTGGTGCAGTGTTTAAGCTATTGTTTCTCAACCATCAAGGGGTCACGTTTGTTATTAAAGATGGTCGGAATCCTTTCAGTAAATAAGATTTGTATACAAAGATTCGTTCATTAAAGGGAACAATTTTAATGTAGTTTTGTAAAATTATCTATTACCATGTAATAAAAACATGAAAAAATAAACTTATTAACTTGCTTCTTTTGTAATGATTAATCAATATAATTATATAAAAAATAATTCTATAGCGAAGGCGTCGCAAGGCATTTTACTTAACTTTTTCGTTGGTCGCGACATAGAAATGGTTGAGAAACAATGGCCTAGGGCAGGGGTCGGCAAACTGCGGCTCTTTAGTTCCATACGCAAATATTATTTATTTTATAAAAAAAAATAAAGAATCGTGAACCATGCAAAGCCATCGCTCCCATTGATTTTGTTTGCCTTGTTATTCTTTGTTATTGAAATACAAGTTAGTGTTGCAAGTAAATGTTTAATTGTTTTAATTTTTAACTAAATAATAAGAGATTATCTAATAATGATATATGTATTTTATCTAATTTGTTGTGAAGAAACACTTATATATAAATAAATAGATAATTTTTTTTATAAAAAAAAATATTTATGCAAGTACTATTTATTGTTGGCAAGAAAATTTTTTGTTGCCCTTTAAAAACTGAAGTTTTGTAAATTGTAATTTTTGACACTTCCGACTCAAACGTTTGCCGACCTAGGGCATAGGAGCAAAAATGAAAATTCGATGCACAAATATATTTTATTGGAACTTATCATTAGAATACTCGAAGTATGCAGGAGTTTGTATATAAGTCCACTAAAACTTTTAAAAATTAAAAATATTAAAACATTTTTAGCAAATACATAAAATATTTCTATGCAATATTTCCTATTGTAAGAAATGCATTAATAAAACATAGAAACAAGCAAAAGTACACCCTTCCGCTACGCATTCACCGTTTATGCGAGGAGGTCTTAATATTTAGTATTATGATATATTATCTTACACCAGAATTTGAATTTCGTAACGTCTCTATCTATATATATATCATAAAAATATATAACGAATATTTTTAAATTTTAGTAAAATTTAAATAATATAAATGATCGATCGATGAGAGTAGGGGCGATTCTAGTATAAAGCTATTTTCTTAACAATTCAATTTAATCGATTCTGCACTACTATGACCAAACTTACAATTATTCATTCTTAGATGAGTCGATTGGTATCAAAAGTAATGCTCTCAATGTTTCTTCAAATTTACCTAAGTGAAGAATCGATTGCAATCAAAATTAGTCTAATTTCGATATATATTTGATATATATCTGATATTTTGATAACAATCGACGTACATAAAGGCACAATCTCATACATACTAATACAATGGCTAACTACTGTTAATCTTTTCTGCGTCTACATCAATATTACATTGGTCATTTGTTTCAAGAGTGACATTGTGTATTTTTGTGTCCAACTGATTAGCATCAATCTGTTCGTTGGTCACATTTGTGTATGTTTCCGTGTCCGTCTGTGTGACTGTTGAGTAGTTCCTGACTTTACCGGAAGGTAGGTTTTGGTTAGCCTTTCTTTCGCGCTGCCTCGCTCTGTGCGCCGCCTTTAGTTCCAATTCTACGCAGTGCTCGGCGAACATTAGTTGCAAGAGCGAGTACATGTGAGGAAGGAGCTCCAAGTCATTCATTCGTACCTGTAAATAGGATTTGAATATTAATTTTCATAGGATATAATACAAGATGTCGTATACCAGCATAGACCTGGACCGCCCAGTAGAAGGTTGAAGCGTCAATAGCCTAATAGTTTAGGGTACGATCTACGAGACTTAGGTCGTGGTCATGGGCAAATTGGTGCTATTTTAGTGAATAGTGTTTTGAGGAGGGCTTGGGCCCTTGCGGTCGGTCGTGTCGTCGGGGTCGTCGAGGGCGTGCCTCGATCTCCTAAGGACTCGGGTGAATTTGTGATTTGAAATGGTATTGTAAGATTTTTTTTTTTTCGGGCTGAAGGCCACTGTTAGCCCGAGGGCTTTTACAGTTTCCTGGTCCGGGTTGAGGTATTGTAAGAGGAGGCACTCACAATCAGCGGGTTTTGATGTGTGACGGCAGTGTCGACATATCGGCGGTAAGCCAGCGGGTAGATTTTCATTAAGCAAGAACCAGGGCGCACCGGTAGCCAGTGCATCCTATACGTGACGTCACATACCTGCATATTGTCAAAGGCCACGCCGACCCTGGTGTTTTCGTGCAGTAAGTGCGCGCTAAGCCGAGGCAGGCGTGCATACCGCTGGCTGAAGTGTGTCAGCACCGTAAAACGCGCATTCATCTGTCGCCCGATGTCGATGGCTTGTGATGTGGTGGAGTGCATTTTAGTGCGGGCCTCGTCTGCTAGCTCATCCTCCATTGTCGCCTCGTGAATTAGTAGGGTCGAGTTTTCACCTGGGGATAAATGTAAGAGAATGCAATCATATCCGAGTATAACTACTAACAGAGATATAAGAGAAATGTTATGCTGAATTAAGAATCTTATAAGATTGTAGGGTGACCAGGTGAGAGGAAAGTAGAGACGGAAAAAAAAATCCTATATTTTCAAATCATTTTATACAGTATCGCCTCTTTGAATTACTTCCAAGTCAATTGTGTTCTAATTCTAGTTCAATGTTTTTTGTCGAAGCCCGGCATTAACTAGACTTCGCAATGCGAGACATCGCCGCAGTTTTTCTTTATCTCGGGTTTCTCTCAATTCAAAAATATAAACACGTCTCCCTCAGAATATCAGTCTCTGAGTGATCCGCTATTGTTGAACGGCTAAGCCTACTGGCATCTTTTAAAAATATAATATGTGGATTAGAAATGATTTAGCTTTTCCGTAATTTTTGATGGATCATGTAATTAAAATTTATGACGCACATTGATAATTGTAGAAAGTCACAATTAAACCCACGGAATAGATTCATAATACGTTTATTGCGGAAGAAGCAGTATACAGAGACACAGACGTGACATAAGCGCGCCAGCGCCACACGTGTGAACACGACAACAGGAACTATAATTTTTTTTTTTTCGGGCTGATGGCCGCTGTTAGCCCCAGGGCTTTTACAGTTTCACCGGGTTGAGAGGTGACCGAGCGCTTATGGCTCTCAGTCGAGACCTCTACATATGGGTTTTACGGCTTGGACCGTTACCCTGTTTCGCGAGAGCGTCTGATTCGAGTGTGCCCGAGAGGGCCGAACCTCGGCTCGGTCAGTTGCTTCTGACAGAGGATTATCTTAATTAATATCACTATTATTATTAACTACCTGTACCACCACTTCAGAATGCGTGGGCGCTGGAGAATATAATTTAGTTCGTTCATAAATAATGTTTATGTTTAATATTTCAACAATAATCATTAAAAAAATACACATTCTGCTACTCAAAATGTCCGCGTAAAGCAACAACAAAAACAAAATTGTGCAATCTTTATTGTAATCAAAATATATAACAACTTTCCTTGTATTCATACAATCGTTGATGAAACAACTCAAAGCCCGAATTAAGGTTGATTTTATGACAATTCAATAAGGAAATGTGATCATTTGACTTCATTTATTTTGCCAATTGAATGAGTAACCGTATATCAATAATAATAACTTCACTTCAAGTTCCCTTAGTTATCAAAAAAAAAGCTCCGTCTTTAGTGTACGTTACTTTACTTTCGTACTCACCTATTTTCACAAGTTCCTCGCATGGTATGGTATCACCGGAATAAGTGATCTTGTGCTTTCCATCTACGTTGATGGCAACACCGAACGCGTTAGGACAGTGTGCCACCAAACACGTCGTTATGCGTTGCACACCCATACCGGCTAAAATTGCTGACGTCATATCAGTGTCGGGTCCGTTCAATTTTGATTCTAACTACAAGAAAATATATTTTTTTTTAAATCAGCGCAACAATTCACAAGCAAGCTAGGGCAGCCATGTCAAACATGCAGCTCAGCGGGTCGCGTCGTGCCCACTGAGCATTCTTCTGCGGCCCGAATCTATATTCCAGATATAGTTGTCCTATAATAGACCTTTTACATTAAGATCTTCAACAGTTTGTCTTGATTAAAAAAAAGTCTTGCGGCCCACCAAATCTATGTTCTTCGTGCTTTTGCCCCACCAGTGACTGGCATGGCTAAATTATGGCATGATTGGGGCCCCATAAAGAAATAGAACAGACACGTCACCCTTGAGTACTAAAAGGGATGCTTCGTCACCAGTTACTTTTACGTTATCAGCTCTAAAGTTATTTCATTCGCCAAGCGAAACACAGCTGTGCTAAGCTATCATTTTACGTTGGTAAAAGTATGACCTTTCACCGGTCTAGCGGTCCTATTTGTCTTACAGCTAGTTCAGAGCTACGATGTGGTTCAACAATTATTGAGAGCAATGAACAGCTACATTCAAAACAGATAAGTTCATATGTGATTATAATTTCATATAAAAATTGTTGGATATAAGATACTAATTAAATAAACCATTATCTATTTAGACGAAAGCATAATCTTCTATTTAACATAGATATGACATGTGTGCCAACCTACATATTGTCACAAATTACATTTTTTCTAAATTTAGAACAACTAAATAAGTGCAAAAAAACATAAGTATGTTTTTAATCTCTTAGTCAATCTTTGCAACATGATACATAAACATTTAGTTGGTTTCACCGAGAGCAAACAAAATTCAAAATAAAAATTTCATTTTCTCAAAATTATTATGATGTGAGTTGAGACATTTTAGTAGTAATACGGTCCAATTAAAAATGTTGGTTGGGTGGGTAATGCAAGATAATTGCGTCTAGTTAGGTGAACTGTATTTTATTTGTCTCCTTGATTGTTCTTTAATAGAACCAATAATTACTTTAGGGAATGGTTTAACTTAAAAAAAATTAGTAGCTAACTTTATCTGCTGCACACTTAACCATAGTACAATAAAACAATGACTCACCAAGCTCTGGTTAGGTATGAGAGTAAAATCATCTCGTATCCTTTCGAACTGCTGGTCATATAGCGAGAGCCAGGTCACAATCTGCCCGGGTGCGAGCAACTGCACCGGCTCACATATTTCATTAATCTCATTCTCCTTTAGTGCTTCCCGACGTGCTTGTAATAGACCCATTAGTCCTGGAAATTAAATTATAAATGTCTTGTTTATTTATCTTTTTGTGACAATACAAAACTATGCATAAACTCGGGTTACAGACATTAGGCTTGATTACTTTCACTGTTAATTATATCGTTGAGGCTTACCAATATGGTGATCAGCATGCAAATGTGAAATATAAATAGCTTTGAGTGTCCTGAGGAAACTATTGACTCGCTTCGGACCAAAGAATCGCACCAACTGACCAAAGGTGCCCTCACCGCAGTCTAGCAACATTGACCGCGAATTGCTGCAACAAAATATATGATAATACTCTGAGAATATAATTAGTTCATTGTTGATCTTCAGGCTGCCATAAATCATTTGCAAGGCTTTTTTTTATGAAATTAGAGGATGCCTCAGGTGGGACTTTCTTTCTTTTTGGTGGGGATTCCTACATTCATTATCTATATCAAAGAAAAACGCTAAAAAAAATTAAATACTTTTATTTACTGTTTACAAGCACAGGAATGAAGTATTAACTTTATTCCTGTACTTCACATTAATAATAATTGTTTTATATATCTGTATAATAAACATATTACTTACTCAACTTGTATAACAATTGCACTGGTGTTCCTTGTCTTGCTGGGTATACAGGACCCAGTGCCGAGGAAAATCACCTTTGGATACTCGGTCTGAGATATAGTTCTCTTGGGGTACATTTTCTCCACCAGTTGTCGGAACTGTTCAAGGCTTTCCGAGAACCCATCCACGTCCATTGTCTCTTTTATGTAGTCTTGTATGCGTAATTTTGGTTCGGATGACCTAGAAAATAATTTTCCCATGCAACTCCCATCAGTTGTTTACATAAAATCACGACATAGTATTAAACTGAGTAAGCCTCAACAGCAATGGTCTGAGCATTCAGCTCAGTGTCGCGAGTCCCGAGTTAGAGAGTCCAATATTAATTTAGCCCAAATTAAGTTTTTGGGTCCTGGGTATGTTATGTGAGTACTCATTCTTTAGGATATTGCATCAAAAACTTCATTAGATCTTAAATTAAAAATATAAAATATTAAAAAAAATAAAGGAAATGTATTTGAGTTGTAATTAATACCATCTACTGTCATCCAAATAATTCAGTGATAGACACTGTGGTTGATTGACAAAAGTAAAAATCATCATTTTTTTATGGTTGATGGCCACTATTAACTCGAAGGCTTTTACAGCTTAACCGGTTTGAATGGCCAAGCGCTTAGGCACTCAGCCGAGACCTTTATTACTGGGTAACCACCGAACCGGGCCGAACCTCGGCTCAGTCAGTTGCATCTGATTAAGGATTATCTAAATCGAATCGATCGTCGAGAGCGAGCGAGCGAGATATATAATCAATATGGTCTACTTTCCCTTACGGGATTAGTCCATGGCATATATAGCATATATATATATATATATATATATATATGCCATGGACTAATAGAACAGATATTTCTTACCGATCTAGATCCTTTTTAGGCCTCAAGTGGAACACGGAGAGGGTTCTGCCAGAGATAACGTCGAGTTTATTCGTGGCACTTTCTTCAGTACTATCGCATTCCCCTTTGCTTAATTCCTCCATTCTTATAATATTTTGGAACTGTGCGAATGCGATCTGTGGAATGACATGCACCTCATTTAATTAAAATGGTGTTGATATTATTTAAAATTATGCCATAATAAATTATTTAATATTATTATGATATTCAACTAATTCGGGCATATGATTATTTAAACTTGTACAATAGACCGTATGTAATGTCAAATTTATTTGTAGAACTTCTACAGCTATAAATTATCTATAGTATAATTAAGTCAGCTTGGCTAGGCTAGGACAGCAAAGGACTTACATTCACATAATGCCAAGTATAATAATAGAATAAACAGTATATTTGTGCTACTGTGTTTCATCTGGTGCATTTCCATATTGAATCTGCATTATGATTCTTTACCGAGGATTAATGAGGGTGACATGATTCCAGGATGAACTGCAGGCTTGTTTTTCAACAGCAATACAATAATAAAAATATATAATAATAGTTATATCTGAAAGCGGAACAACCCGGTACGATAGATAGATAGATTTTCGAATTTCTAGGTAATACAAAAGTGCAATTTCTAACATTCAGTTTGGCTCACTCCTGTAATGTTTGGAGGTCTAAAGATCCTGGTGAAATATGACAACTAATAAGAAGTGCAATCTGTAGAGCTTGCTCCGTCTGTTTAAAATAAAACTTGAGATTTTTTCAAAAATTCTTACCCTATTCTTAAGCTCCTCCATACAAGTCGCCCTATCAGCGTCATCTTGAACAGGTGATTGTGTGTTCCATATAGCCGGTACACTGACGTCACGCAATAAGGGAAAGATCTCCGCATCAAGCAAATGTAGTTTATGTTGTGTCCTGTGCACCGCTTCGGAGCCAAGGCAGGTGTTCTGCCCGTTGAGGACCAGGTGGCGAGTAGACGAACCAAACATTGAGAGAAAAGCTTGATAGCTGGAATGAAATGTTATTTGACATAAATATAAGCATCAGCTTCTCTATTGTCCAAAGCTGGACTGTATTTGATATATTTACATAGTAGATAATATTAGTATATAACTGTGTACAATGATACATGTACACAATTAACATATTACATAAAAATTAGCAACAGATGTTTTAAGTAAATATATTAACATTAAATATTCACTAAAATCATTATTAATATTAGTAAAATCTCAGTATCTAATTTTAGATTGAATTTAAAAATGTATAATTTTTTAATATTAATTAGTACATTATTAAACGATCTTATCACCATAGTGCATACACTTTGTTAAACATGATAAGGTATGCCTATGCTTAGTGGGGAAGAAACGAGAATGAGAGAGTGACAATTTATTAGAATGCTGCTTCCTTACGTCGGATCTTTATCTTTACTTACGTAGGATGGTGGAAGACGTGCGGAGGTGTATAGTGAACAATGAGTACAGGCACATTTTCTTTGTTATTTACTCCATTGTCAAAGTGCAATGAAAATTCTTCCTCTCTCAAGTATGATATTTCCGGCACTTCTAGCACTGAAATAAGTTTTTTTTATTACATTGAGACTTACAAACAAGCACACAGTTCACCTGATGGTAAGTGATTGCTGCGGCACATGATATCTACATTCATCCTTGTCAAGGAATCATAATGCAGATGCGTTGTTATCCTCGTGGGCTGAGATGAAATGCCTAATTACCAGTAATAAAGGTGAAAATGAAATGTGAATGTAAATGAATTATATATTTATGTATACAAATTATTGATATACAAAATTATCATCAAGATGTCTGTAAGATGTCATCATGGATTAACAACGAAGTTTACTTACCAATAAAAACAGGACCTGGATCATCCGGAGTTTTCACATCCTTGGAGAACACAAGGGTTCCATCAGGCAATACAACATCTTGTCCATTCTTCAATTGGCCTAACAACGGGCCTGGCTTCACACCCATTTCTACACACTTCTCCAGGTCTAGAGTGCCAAGTCTTTTCTGCAAATACAAATATTTTAGATTAACATCAATCAAATTGTTAATTGGATTTTTTTTAGTCAGAAATTTATTAGGCACCATCTCCTAATTAAGGATTAGCATTAGCATACCATTGTAAACTCTAATTTGTTGATAATTAATTCTAACACAAAGAAACTTAATAATTATAGTCTGTGTGGCTTAAACGATTTTAGAAAAGATAAAGTTTATTTAAATAAAATTAGATTTAATACCTAATTTACCTCAACCTGGTATGTATTGGAGTCGCGTGGCTATGTTCCAGGTCCCCATAAGACCATGTTGTGTGTATTAGTGATAGGTATGGATTTTAGAAAAGATAAAATTTATTCAAATAAAATAAGATTTAATACCTAACTTATCTCAATACGGTATGTATTGGAGTCGCGTGGCTATGTTCCAGATCCCCATAAGACCATGTTGTGTGTATTAGTGATAGGTATGGATTTTAGAAAAGATAAAATTTATTTAAATAAAATAAGGTTTAATACCTAACTTAACTCAATACGGTATGTATTGGAGTCGCGTGGCTATGTTCCAGAACCCCATAAGAACATGTTGTGTGTGTGTTAGTGATAGGGATGGATTTCTCAATCAATGTTTTCTAGGCGCAGTAGTGGCTGATACAAAGCTGCTAATTTTCTTCGAGGTAAGCCAGAATGACATCGTAAAGATTTCGCGAGAGGGCGGGTCTCCCACATTGTGAATTAGTTAGGTTGTCTATCGTTCGTCTTTAATCTTGGTACATTCGTAATGATGCATTCACATATACTTCAGAAAAGATTTACTATACATATAAACAACGATTTTCACGAGATATAATTTGAGAAGCCATCGTCAAACAATAATACATTAATGAAATAATAAATATTTCAAGAAATTCAATTTGATATTTTTAAATTATAAATGGTGAAATAAATGGTGGTGTATTGTAAAGTGAAAATTTTAATTTTTGTCCAGAGTTCAATAATAGGATTTAGAAAATACCAATATTTCTTACCTTCAATGTACAAATGTACGCCACTGTGCATTCAGATTTCCCTTGCAAGTCATGTACAGCTTTTTCAGTCTTATTCTTTATAGGTTCTAGAAAGTTATTTTATTACTCAAAATAAATTAATAGTAGTATTTTTATTATAGATAAAAAATAAATTCCATTAGGGTTATATAAAATTGATAGTGAAGTTATCCTTAAAATTAATACTTGTTTTAATGCAACTTCTATTTTGTGTATGGAAACCGTTGACTATATCTAATTTTGTGTTTTTGTTGATTTCAGAATTTGAACATTAGATATGTTATTTTTGCTTACAAACCTTTTTCTGTCAACAATTTCGGGTTTGGCTTAATATTGCTATTCATTTTCGCTTCTAAGTGTCTTATTTCTGGTCGATAATAATCTGTGTCATCATGAATAAACTCTTCTAATGCAGTATCTGCAGTAGCATTACTAAGTTTTGGTCTCTTTGCAACAGGGTCAATGTCTGCTTTAAGAATAGTTTGTGGGCCTCTGAAAATTAATTTGTTGCATACTATACATATACATATTAATATATATGTATATATATGTGTGTATTTATATATATATATATATATATATATATATATATATATATATATATATATATATATATATATATAGTACAAAAATCCCCTATCCCACTATCCATTTGTACATGCTAATCACGAGGTGAGTGTAGGGATCCGGGGACCTTTAATTGTTATTCTGAATGTAATAAAAAAAAAAATACAATACATACTGATATCGTCGATCTCTGATTTCGTCAAGATCTTGTAATACATAGAAGGAACATATTCCTTCTTCATATTATAATATATATACATAAAAAGAGACATGAATTTTGTTTGTGAGAGGACAATTGATAATCCGTATTTATATGAAATATGACTAATTGTGCATCATATTTATCTCTTCTTTGGCAAGAAATGTATTTTATTTGGTAAGTGATAAGAGCAAAACACCCAATAACTAACAGTACACTAGACACATGCACATACTTATATACTCATATGTGATGTGAGCATTTGAACAAGTACATAAATTACCAGTTTAAATGAATTTGTATGACATTCTCATCAGTGTTTGTTTTGATTAAGCATGGAACACAGCATTTGTCTGAATGCTACACATAGCATCCGCAAAGGACTAGCAGAACAGCTAAGCGCATGTAATTGTAGCAGTGGTTTCTGTGGGCCCTGATACCTACATCTTTTAACATCATCGTTAACTTCAAAAGTAGTTCCACCTCTATTGTTTTCTACCCATTTTTTTTATAGAATTGATGGCAAACAAGCCACCAGCTCACCTGATTAAATGATTACTGTAACCCATGGAAATTCGCAATACCAGAGGAGTTGCAGTCATGTGCAGCCTTAAAAAAAACCATGTTGCTTGAGCAGGGCGGAGGGGATGGGCCTTCTCCATGGTAAAAAACATAATTATATATACATATACTGTTTGATTTGTAGGATGAACAATGTGTGCAAGACATTGTTACTAGGTGTAGTTTCACAGCTTGTTTGACTTGTTTTAGATTGGGATTTAAGCCCATATGAAGGGTATCTCAATTATAAGCCTAAACTTAACTGTGCTTATTTTCACAAATAATAATATAAGTCTGATACACGAATAGTAAACACTCAGTCATTACAACATATTATAAATTTATACTCACAATAACACATATCTGACAGTCATAACATTATCAGCAAAGTCTTCACCAGGGCTACAGGGAGCCATTGTTACATTCATCTCCTTCATAATAACAAATCTTTTGGTAGCTTTGTAGAGTACATCCTAAAAATATATTTTATATTTATTTATTCATATATAAGCCTATGTATATAATACCTAACAATATTTTTCTGAAATACATGTTTAATGCCTATCCTAAAATCCAAATATGGGCTCAACAACATTTTCTAACCTTCATTGTCATCGCGTAAATAAAGCTTATGAACATAACAGGAGTATAAAGGCAAGGAAATTTAATATGTTAGAAATAACTATAAAAAATATTTTAACCCAGCCCGGACCAGTGTGCAGAGAAGTAGGGTTAAGTAAAGTAAGAAGTAAAATGATGATTGTCACTTAAATAGAAAATAACTAAATAATATAAAATAATTAATTCTAGTAGAACAATACTTCTTATGAGTAGAGTACAAATTCTAGAAATATTTTAATTATAATAGTGGCATTACTGTAAGAATCATAAATGAATCAAAAAAATCTGCACACAAATTGTTTATTTTTATTATTATTATTTATTTATTTACAACCATGATACCAATACTTTTCACAGATTAATACTAGAAAATCATATTAATCTGTAGCTCAATAGCCCAGTATTCTTCTTCAACCCATAAGGCAAAAAACTAGACTAGTAGTCATACTCTGACTGCTAGGGCAAATAATGTCACCTAAATGTTGTTGATTATGTTTAACCCAGACAAAATCAACAACAGCTAGATGAGATTCTGGTGTTTTGGTGTTTGACCTTTGTCTAATTTTACAGCAAATGCTTAAATCATATAGATTATTATTATTATTGCAACTTACCAAGCCATCGGGTCCATGTAAAGTAATATTGGGTACACCAACATCCTGAAGTGTAAGAGAGAGACCTGGAAGTCCACCAATGTTCCTCCATGTCTTGTTAGTTATGAAGATGTGTTCCAAACGTGTTAATTTAACTTTATGTTCATGTGCTAGTCGCTGTGTTGATTCACCACAGTTAAAAAGGTACCTATCCAAAACAAAAGTAACGGAACATGATGTACATAGCTAATCAATTTGATAACTCAGCAGCACCAAATGTTTCAACATATTTATGAGTTTTGAGTTAAAATTGTTTACAAAATAAAAAAAATATTTGTGCAATAGATTTTTGTTTATTGTAATATTTATTTATTACTATAAGAATAGTACATGTCATGTAAAGTAAGTGAAATATGTACCATCTATGTTTATATTTAAGTTATGTTAAAATAAGTAATCAAGGGTGTAAATTCTAAATGGATATTGCCCTGGTAAAATTGGCCAACATTTATAAAATGCTATAGCAAAACCTAGCAACCAATGTTTTTTTAATTATTTCAAGCATGATTCAGTTTCTTAAATCAATTACAGCATTCTCATATAAATGCAAATTACAGAACATTGAATTTGGTACTCCACTCTATATATTAAAGAATATCTTTGTTTAAAAATGAAAATCTACAATATTATTGAAAAGTCACTACTTAAAAAATATTATGGAACTTAAAATAATATAACAAAAACTCCAAACATGGCAAACTTTTTTGAAATATAGATTTATTGTTATAAAATAGATATTATTGTGATAGGTTATGAATTTGCATAAATGTCTGAGTGTTGGATTCCTCCACAGATTTACATTATTTAAGTAAACTATGCTACTATAAAAAAAAGCTAATGGTAACTTTTATATAATTTTAAAATATTTATTTATTGAAAGATTTATGAGCCTCTGCATCTTCATTGTCTACAAAATTAATCTATATTTTACTTAACATTTTATAAGCTGTTACCTAAGATTAGCAATGTTTCACAACATATCACAAGTATAGTATACATTAATGATATAATAATATGAATTAATATTATATTCATAAATAATTGGATTTTTGATTTAATAGGTATAAGGCATTCTCTTTAAATAGATTAAAAGTAATAGCCCTTAGCTTTTAATATTTTTTATAGTCTGGTGGGCAATCAAGAATATTGTTTTAAAACAATATTTATATATACTAATGACAAGGATTCTTTGTAGAATTATCTCATAAAGTCACCTATATTTAATAAGAGTTGGTTATATTGTCATATGTTATTCATGTTTTAAAAGACTTATTTGATGCAATATTATGAAAATAAAAAAATTAAGTTACCTTTTTTGATCCGTAAAAAGATATAGTGTATTGGGAGCTCCTCTGGCACCGGAACCGAGAACTTGCAAATAAACTGTACTAGGTCCATACTTTTGCATTTTCTTAGATAGTTGCTGTCGTTGACGCTGTGAGTCAACAATTCTTGTAGAGTTTGCTTTAGGCATATTAGCTAAAATTTTCAACAGCTGTTGATTGTTATAGTATCGAATGCAATGTTTTTTAATACTAACTACAGTGCGAAACAACAGTATTTTACCGGACATGTGTTTTGAGGTTACGTATTACAGTCTAAAGTTTACGAACGTTCGCCCAGTGTCTACAAGAGGATTATTAATGTTAACTCATTTTTTTATTACATGTATATAATTATTGACACATTTTTAGATTTAGAATCATGTCTAATATTTTTCACAATTTTTTGTGGATTGACAAATAACAATTCTGACACTGACATTATTTGTTCATTTTTCCTTTCTTTCGTAGTGAATAAGGCAAAGGCAAAGATTAGAATTTGTGGTTTTTTTCTTTCTTATCTGCATGTTAAGCTTAAGTCAAGTTTTCAACAAGTCGCTTTTTCTTGCTTTTTAAATTTGCAATTGTTTTCTTTTCTTTAGTAATTATCACATGTGCTATTATTACAATTTCACTATAAGTGTGTACATTGCATAAATGACACATACTTGCATAAATGACGCTGAAAATATACAATATAACTTAAATAATGTAAATTCTTCAATAAAGAATAAGACCACTACATACCAATCAAGTTCCTGCCAAAAACACTTACACTAACATTTATATAATTTATATTTTATTGCTAAAAACGTTACTTATTACGTTATTTATATTATTACGAAACATTTCAATTACACATGTCAATATAATTAAAACCAAATTGATTTGCATAGTTAGTCCATAAGAATCAGTAAACGAAATTTTTCAATTTAGATAGTTTTTTAATCCTCAATGGTGAAAACATTTGTCTAGTAGTTAATGTTACCATAGCTATTAATGGAAAAAATCATTATTCAAAAGTGACAACATTGAAGTAGAAAAATGGCGTTCTGTACAGCTGTGGGTTGCGCAATTTATATGTAAATGTGCACGAAAATCTTAATAAAAATTAAAGTTTTATGTGTAATAAATACTCCAGACTTAATAAAATGGTATTTGTGTTTAATTATAAGTGTCAATATTATATAGTGTTGTGATATCGTTCATTCGTGTAAACCTGTCATGGACCGTGTATTTTTTGTGTTGTGGTGATGTATTAAAATTATAAATAATGAAACGAAAAATAATGTGGCTGTGTAAATAATGTAACAATGATGGGTATGTTATGGGTGATTTTGTTTTCGGCCTCGACGGGCCTGCATTTAATACAAGGGTTACCTGTGAGGCCAACGCCGCAAGTCTACCCTCACGGTAAGTTGGTAAAATAACATGTTTTTAATGTTTTTTGTGCTTTCAATTTAAATTATTATTAAAATACTCATTAATAATAATTTCTAAACCTGTAAACAACACAAGTGAACTAAATTAGCTATTTTCTAAATTTATTCTTTTCTATATTTTATATTTGGGGTACATTTGCATTATCGACAAACCTTCGTCCATAGGTTTATATGTTGTTATAATCTGCACAATCAGTCACAGAATATAACAAATAATATATATATATATATATATATATATTGAATTCAACAATTTGTTCTCAATATATTTATTATCTCCTATTTATTTAAAAAAATATAATTCCCTGAACAAATTATAATACACAAATCCTAGTTTGTATATTAACTATTTTTTAATAATTTAGCTATGAATATATTTTTTTATATTGAAATATTGTTTATACTGTAGGATAAATCACATTATTTATTTATACTAAATAAAAGATTTAAAAAGATTTAAAAGAATTATATGAATATATTACTGAATAAAACAATGCTTAAATATATGTAAAAGTGTCAATGTTCTGACAAGGTCCAATGATGGCAACCTACCATCATCATCATTATCCATCAAGTTTGCTGCAATAAAGATCTCCCTAACTAGTCAATTTAAAATCAGTTTTTCACATTGAATATATGAGCAATTAAATCCTGATTGATAATGATTGTCTCAATCAATATATTTGATCTATTTGTATTTCTACCCTCAATCAATTGATTTAATAGACTTGCAATTAAAATTTATTATTATTTATTGAGTAATGGAATATAAGCCGTTGTTGCAAATCATCTATTCATTGTTATAAACCCAAACAAAGCCTATTCAGTAGTTTGAAAGATTAGAACATATAAAAGATGAAAAGACATTATTTTGTTCTATGTGTATATCCTCATTAGTGAGGAGTTTTGTAGTTTGAGTTTCTAGTAGTGGGATATATAGGCTAATTTCATCTTTAATCAGCCCTATTAATAAACTATATTTGTTTCAATAAATATATTGAACCTGAATTAATTAATATATTTCTACCCTCAATCAGTTGGTTTAGTTGACTTGCATGCAAATATTAGTAATGTTAAAGACACATTGTGTTTATGTTTAACAGACACAGTAAAGGAATTTTATTTTATACAGTGCCCAATAGAGGGACATAGGCTATTCCACTTTTTAACTTTAATTAAGTCTGGCTTCTATTGTGCAGGTGATTTGTCTTAACATTAACTAATTACCTAATATGCTCAAACACTTTTTTATTAATTGATCCCACTTGTGAACATTATCAGTATCTAAGAAAACTCTAACATGACCATTAGAACTGTGACCTGCTGACTTTGTTATTGGTGATAAGGTATTCCATCTTGGTATATATATTCCATTGGTATTTAACTAGTTATAAACTTTCAAATCATTAATATTTTCTTAACATTGGACCATGGGTTAAAAGTTTTTAACAGTGGTAGAACCATGCAAGATAGTAATAGTAGTGATAAAAGTCGCTTAGCTGTGTTTTGTATGGTGTGTGTATGTGAAGTGGATCCCGGGGACCCAATGACTAGTAATGAGACATTCTTGATGGCTTCTCAGTGGTGGTAATGCATGTACATCTCGAATCTTTGTTGAGGGAGGATGTGGGTATTTATGGGCCATAGTCATCTCTTACTATCGGATGAATTGTATGCTTGTATCATATAAAAACATAAATCCCTCATAGATACCTTCAATTACATAAATGACTCAGCTGTGATTGGTCTAAAACAAACATCACTATATTTTTTCTTTTACTTTGTTTATTGGAGTATGGGTGTATATGTGATATTTGTGATTGTGCCAATTAATTCATGCTACAATAGAAAGTAATTTATATATAATAGTAAAAATTGTGTTTCTTTTCCAGACACAAATGAAGGTACAGCCTATGAAGGATGGGGCTCACACGGCCTGTATATGGTACCGGCGCTGGCGCTGGTAGTCACAGCTGTAGGCCTACTTTTTGGATGCACTTGGTGCTACAAGCATAAAGATTGCAAGGTAGGATATCTTTCCTAAGTATCAGTTTGCATTTTTAGAATACTTTTGATAATTTGTCTGTGTCTATCAAAATATTTGATATAATATACAAAATCTATTAAATAGCAATTCACTTTAATTATTTTAGTAAGAGAATAACAACGAAAAAGGCTTTCATAATCTTTAATGATAATGATTCTCCACTAAAAACAAGTTATTAATTCATTTCTCACATTAAACAAAACGGACCCCAAAACCACATTCATAAAAATATTATTTAAAAAATTTAAACAATTTTTAAGACAATTGTGAAGCACTTATAGAGAAGTGTAATAAAACACGAAAAATATTTTAGATTCATTATATGCAGTTGTCTATTTAGATGAAATCTGGTATATGGTATAGACAGTTCTGTTGTGTTAGTGTGTCTAAAGTTATTGTAAGTCCTTGAAACACTTGTAGAGTTATATATTTATTATTATATCTATATAAGAGTTATATGCATACCAATAAAAAAAATCTAAAACACTGAGTAAATTAATAATTAATAGGTGTTTTATTAAATTTCTTTATGATGAGCTATCTATACTATTATCTACTACCACTATTTACATTTTACCAAATTTGGTGACTAAAAGCATTAGTATTTACTACTGTTTAAAATTACCCTTTTCAATGGGGTTTATCTTAATAAGTATTATTATTATTATATAATTTAATTAGGAAATCAGTGTCGTTCTGGGTACGTTTTTTTTATCCATTTACATTAGGAATGTATCCTATACCCACTTATTATTTGGCAACAGATTCAGTTATTTTCTGTTGCAATGGTAAATAAAGCTTCAAAAAACTAAATTTCTGAAACTTTATTTGCTGAATTATTTGCAGTTTCTTAAATTATGTTTTTTTTTTACATTGATAGTAACATAGGAGCACACAGTTCACCTGATGGTGATTCTTACGGCCCATGACATCTACATTCATACTTGACAAGGAATTATAATGCAGGTCCATTGTTGCCCTTGAGGAGTAAGATGGAGTCTCTAGTCACCAGTAATTATTATTCTGATATTTATAGCTGGTATTCTGTGAGGGCGTGGTCCTACCCCAGTTGAGCTGACCATTAATTCTACAGCTGGAAACAAACTGCAGCATATCTCTGCCACTGTTAGTATTGTCTTGTATTGTAAATTGCTAGAGCCTATCTAGGTTTTTACATTATTTATATAACAACTTATGTTTTCATATACAGGTTAGGTAGGGTAATAATCATATCTATATACATAGATTTGAATCAAAAAGAAAGACAATATTTATACACATTGATTTTTGTAATACTAACACTTTATACTCTTTTCGTCAATAACATATATGATGCATATATATAAACACATTATAAATGTTATCTTTTAATATGAGGACCACATAGAGTCAGAGTACCTGCCTTCTGAGTCCCAAGTCTTGGCTTTAAGTTACAGTTGAGTCACCACATTTGTGCAACCACCAGTAGTTGGCTTTTGAAACTGGATGCTTTGGTATGTATGTCCCATGGCATTGAAATTACATTGCAGCATTATTCCGATTTTATGTGTACGCATTATTTACTTATTTATACTTTATTTTCACTATGAAAACAAAAATTGTACAAAAAGATGGATTTAATGCCAAAAGGCATTCTCTACCAGCCTTTACACGATTAATGCCATGTGTTTGCTTAAAGCTTACAGTGTTGATTTATTCTAGACTGCCTAGAATGCTAGTAACAACAAGAACAGCAGATTATCTAATCAGTGATAGTATATATTAAGATTTTAATCACTACTAGTAACATCAGCAAATATCGCACTAAATTGTGGAAAAAAACTATAAGCCATTTTTTTAATGTGTAATCTGTTTGGTTTCTAAATCGTACATCTCCACAGACATATTCAAACTGTAGGAGACCAGTAAAAGAAAAGTGTAAAGACAAAATGTCTTATACAAAATATTTTTTGGTTATTTCCCTTGTTTTTAATTCTCAAAATACACATATATTCCCGGACGGGGCTAAGTTTTTCAGTTATAGTAAATGTACTAAACAAACGGGCACGCGTTTGTTGGCTTAGATTTGTGGTTTTCTCCGTTTCGTCTTTGCTGTTATTGGTCTAAGAAACATGGTTCTAAATTATACGTCATCATGGAGATTTCCATCTGTAACGCTATTTCAGTTCTTCGCTTATCCGTCTCTTTATAGCAAACGCGCCCTTTATTTGTTCACCGGTTCAAGGTAAATTGCCAAATAGATCAATTTGTAGCTGTGCTCACGTCATCACACGTCATCTCGCCAATATTTGAAGGTGTCTAGGTTTAGAACGGGGTGGCGCTGTAACGGAACCGACTAATCGTTTCGTCAGGAATATATCTGGGCTCCCAATGGATACATTTATTTTCTTGAATATGTAATATCAAATGTATATAAATAGGTTTAATTGTGTTTTTTTTTAATTATGTGTACAAGGGACAGGGACGATAGGTGAATGCCTCTGTTTTGTGTGATTACGGAACTATTTATTTAGTTTCACCAGTGATAAATCAAATGTTACATGCACTTGATAACAGTATATTTGGTTGTCCTAATGCATGCCTCCTAACCTATTATGACGAGTGACTCATATACATAATTACGAAACTAGGATATGTTTTATCAAACAAGTTATAGAATATAAATCATAATTATTGAAAAGTAGAAAATTGAACTAATAATTCGAAGTAGGCAATTAAAATTAATAAATTTTAATATCAATTAAAATTTATTCTGATTTTTTTTTATACATAGTAACATAGTTTTTAATTTACGCGAACTTTATTAACAGGTCCGCACATGGATCCTATGAGTTATTCATTATATGCTCATTTAAAAATACGGACCAACGAGATACTACCCCCAAAATTGTTTTGCGCATACATGTTATTAATGGGTCAATTGCTTTGCGTGGACATATGAGAGGTTCCTCTCGCAAGTTAAGATGTACCGTTATTATCCGTAAGAAAGGTGTCATTTTTATTAGTATTTTGTACATGATTAATAAATCCAACAGTTATCTACGTCTAATCAGTGATTCTTAGCCTTACATGTAGATGAAGCAAGAAAGCACTTTGTACCCTCTAATATTAGACTGAGTAGCTTAGTGTCCAGACTGCTACTGTAATATTCCACTCCCCGACAAAACTATAATATGTCTCGCGCAGTTGATGTCTTCGAGTAATATCAGAAGATATTGTCGTGGTTGATATCGAACAGAACGACGACGCCGTCATTTTAATCTATTTTATACAACTGCTAAGAACCGTGATAGTCTAGTGGCCAGGCGCTTGTCTTTAATTTTATAGTTCGATTCCTGGTGCTGATTTCTCCACATGTTGGAAGGGTGAAGAAAATTTGCGTCTAAAAAAATTTTAAACGGACAGTCAGCACGGATAATGAAGCGGCGCACTATGGAAAGTTGTAGAACAAAGGTAGATTTCGGCCACATTACAGTTCAAGCACAAATTAAATGTTTTTAAAATAATTTAACAGTTACAGTTCACGTATTTTAAACTGGATTTATCAAAACCTTTTTTTAATGGCTAAAAGATTGCTGTTCTACAGACAGCCAATTTCCGAAAAGACCATAGTACAGAATTACATATTAAAGGAAGTTAATTCTATGACGACTTCAGTACTATTATAAGTATATATAAATTCCACTATAAGTTCATCACGCAGTTCCACTGTGGAATCTCTATTAAACTGTGGTACAATGATACTGCTCTGTAATAAAGTTTGAATGTTTAATATTGAAAAATAAAGATATTTAAACTTTTTACGCTGGGGCCTTTATGCACAAATTTACGATAATAACGAAATGCGTGCATGACTTGAAACGATAAATTGCCTCTCTCTTACCCGCAGATATTTTCCTGTTATATATGTAATTTACCGTTTAATTGATCAGGAGGATGACGACAAATTAATCTGGTTATATATTTTTTAATAAAGACTAGAATAAAATGTCAATCAAGTATTACAGACGCACCTGATGGCAAGCGGTCGTCTTTAACCCGATGGAAGCCTCATTAGTTGCATCCGGTTTCATTATTTCGACACAGTTCTATAGTAATATTATAAATTTTGACCCTTCGTTATTTATTAATAATCATTGACCAAATTTAAATTCAAGATTACTTCATGACCAATTTTATGAATAATTATTTAGAGTGGTCAAATGCCACTGTTTCATATGATATCAGTAAAAAATAGAAGTTTAATACTGCTCTATTTCCTTTAATTATGGACAGAAAATGGACAATTTTTTATTGATGACGACGTATTCCATCTTTGTCTCAGGACTGTATAATCACGAATCATAGTTTGTGATTGCTTATCAAAGAATTTTTATTTGACTAGGTACAATCATCTTGTCTCACGATTTATATGTATAAAAAGATATAGACGTAAAGTTTCCCCAATTATTAAAAGAACAAACAATTAATAATGATTTACTGATCAAATGATCGCATGTCGTTATTGAGGAATTGAATCGGCCTTAATTAAACGATCTAAGTTGTCTCTCTAAAAAGAGCGCACCAAAATAAATTATGCGCTCTTTTTTTGCGGACATCTTTAAGGGGATAAATGTATTTTGTATTTTTTCTATTATCACTGCTAATAAATCAAGTTCTAAATTTAAATTAACCGACGCAATAAATATTTAATTTGGCCGAGACCGGTGTCAACAAATAACAGAGACGCCACTCATAAATCTTCTAGCACATCGTTTATATTTATTTGACATACCATTTTATTTGTAAGCCTAGTGACTAGGACGTCGAACTCACGATCTAGTAGTTGCGGGTTTGAATTTTTACGTATTAAAAAACGTTTACGACATTACACGGTGTACGACGATAGGCTTATGTCTTGTCACATTTATATACTATATTGTAATATACTATATAATAATCATAACTAAAAACCTGACAAGGTTTACCAATGTGAAAATAAAGATACGCAAATAATATTTTTTGGACTCTGTCCACCCGATTTTTAGCATTCCTTCGCTAAATCGACCATCCGAATCAAAAAGAGGTAATAGTTAAGTTTCATAGTTATTTTTGGTACTTTATTACACAAAATATATGAATATACAAAATGGATCATGTATATTATGATTTTAAAAAAGCTGAAGCTTAGCTTATACAACGCGGGTTAAACTATCTGCAGTATAACCAGATCGAGTGCGAACGTTGACCGTTAATTCGAGGATACTGTTCACTTGCCTTCCTAAACAATTTTTTATTTTGATGTACAAATGTTGAAACCTACAATATGTATAAACAGGAGAGTGGCCGTAAACATAGCTTTTTTAAAAGAGGTTTACAGGATTCAAAAGGAGCAGCACCTCTTTTCATGGAATATCGCGCTAAAGTATTAGCTAAACGCTGCTATGTTTAGTCTGGTGACTAAAAGAAACCGGATACCTTATTATCGGTGGCATTCCATCTTAGTCATCAGATGTGACAAAGCATCTGTATTATAATTCAGCCATCATTAATATTGAAGATGAATGTGGGTGTCATTGGCTGCAGGATTCACTTAATCAGTCATCAAGAGTAATCGGGTGATCTAAATGTTACTTTGACATTCAGTGATAAAATATAAAACGTGCAATAGTTTTCACAGACTATTAGTGATTGCAAACACAGGTTCGTTAAGCAAATTCCATTACGATCAGACGCCGTCGTTCTGAATGTTTGCTTAGTTTCAAATTGCCTTATGTAAGCTGTAGCTAGGGGTCACCACGTGCGAAATAAAAATTTTGGGATACTGATTTGTAATTTAGGTTTTAAGGCTAAATTTATGGTTTATGACTGCTCATAATTATATAGGCTTTTGTCACTGATAGCCACGACTGGGTCCAGATCTACCTGAATGGGTTCTGGTCAACTGGAAGGATCAAGCAGAATGCTAGTATAGAATGGGCAGCACATAACGCTTTTGCCAGTATAGAATGGCAGCATAACGCTTTTTTATGAGTACAATCCCGTGCTTGTCTACAATCTGTAAAGGTGATGTAAATGCTGATTGTAGAACTGCTTTCGTCGGTGAGTCGCCTAAGATGAGTGCATTCTCAATCATCAGGCGTGATAACGCATCTGCATCACGATTATTTATCAAGCATGAAAGTGGATATCATTGGCACCAGGACTCGCTTTCGATCAGGCGACGATCTGTGCGTGTTGTTCATACTTAATTACATAAATAAAAACTATCCTAAGCCTCCTGCATCTTTCGACTCACGACCCACAAAGTTCATCACTACATCTACGAGGGATCGTACCCTTCTATTTCCAGTACGAGGTTACCATTACAGAGATTAGTAATCATTGAGCTATCGCATATTTATATTGTTTTAAGAATATTTATTATTTGAGAAAGAAGTATAAATGATCATACGATCGAGTACGCGCCTCCGACAGCAGCAATAAATACGGACACCCGTCTTCGATAAAGACTTAATATTTTTATCATTAACTAAGATATAATTAATCTCTCATTATCGACAAACTTACTTGTATACAAATAAGATAAGTCATCTTCAGCGGAACGACTACGGCTGAGGAGACCGTGGTTAGGCAGACTCCCGTAATGTTACGAACACTCAGTTCTGAAGGTCTTGAAGGAAAAAATCACTTTTGAACTAGTTCTTGAAAGTTCGGTTCATTTATTTTCCAAATTTAAAGTAGTTACAAAAATCTAAAATAACTGCGAATGGCACAATGCAATATGCACAGGACTAGGACAGGTTAGATCTGCTTCTATTTGTTTTTAGATCGCTTTTATATGAAGACAAATACTCGAGTCAACGCTTTTTATGAATAAGGGATAGCCATAATAGTACGTTGTTGAACCACGCTATAAACTAACTGCAGAAGAGAAGAAGAAGCTGCAGTAGAGAGAAGAGAAATCGAAGACCTTAATTTCGATGACGAGGCACTAAAACTTAGTTCATAGGGGGATAACGCATCTGCAATATGATTCGTTATCGAGGAGGAATGTGGGTCGCGAGGTTCATGTACCGAAAAACTCATGAAATTTATTTATACACATCTAATATTTTTTAAATTTATTATAACAGACTTAATAAACGAAGAAGGTTATCGATTCGATGCGTATTTACTATGTATGCATTTCCTTGATATTTCGGCGCCAATATGGGCGATTTTTTTTATTCGGTAGAGCGAACTCGCGAATTGGTCTGACAAAAAAATTATTAACTACGGTTGCGTAGTTTTATTAAACTTGAATATGAGCTTTAATACGTTTTAACTCTACTAACGATGTCTCAGTACGTTCTTCCTATCTTTGTACAGTATTTTTCTTTCAAAATATATATTGCTTCTAAAAACTTAAAATAAAACTAAATAAAAACGATAACCAACTTCGTTAAAGCCGTAGCCGATATTTATGTGATTTTTATAATTTATACAGTTTTTTTCGTAGGTGTATGTTCGTGTCTATATTGACGACTCTTTGTTTCCTACCATGTGAGCTTGAACCCCACAACTGGACTTAATGTTGTTATTTGCAATTATAAGTGCTGATACCGATGAGGTCATCGTGGAAACCTCCATGTCTCATAAATTAATAAATAACGTACTCGTTCTCGTCGTACAATTTATTTTTTTCATTGGTTGGATTATATGCTCAATACTAGACATATAGTAACCATACTCATATCAAAAATGCAACTGGTCTTCCGTCCGGACTATATAATTACGTCTATATGTGAGTGTATTTGGAACGTATAACACGCTAGTGTTTGTATATAATCAACGGACGGCGAGGTTGTCGAACCGCGATGGTATCGCTCCCCACGTGGATCTGTCACATATATCTTTGTTCATTATAGTGACCCTAATACAAAGACGACCCTGAATAGGATTTGCGTTTCATATTCTTATATAATATATATATATATATATATATATATATACCTAGTCCGACTGGTATATATATATATAAGTTCTGTTACAAATGAAAATGCATTTTTTTTAATGAAGAATGTAATATTATTAAAATTTATACCTACATATTTTTTATTAGTCTCAGCAAAAAATATATTCTGTATATTCTATTAGAAAGGTGGCACCTTTGGCTTTTATACAGGCCTTTAATCTGTTTGGCCACGAATCTATGGATTTACGCACTGTTTCCAAGGGAAACAAGTAAAGGCTTGGGTAGTTCATGCCTTGTGACGAGGTGCAGAGTACTGCTGGAAAGTCCAGGGTATATTTTTAAAAAGTGTATTGCTGAGAGGTTTCACAACATGATCCAAGACTGAATCTTGATACATTTTGGCTGAAGTATTTACTCCTTTTTCACAAAAATGTAGTTTTGTGACTCCTTGATAAGATACGCTCCACCAAGCCATCACTGACCCAGGATGAGATGACCACGTCGTACCTCTCCGACAACTTGAGCAGCTTCTTTAGAACTGTGAGCGTACACTTTATCATTTTGCTTATTGTAGTGTTCTTCAATCGTGAAAATTTTTTCATCGGTAACAACGCACAGAAATATCCTCTATATTTCTGTGCCTTTCACCTGCGTATCGCAACAGACGGCGTTTTGATCGATCCACTCACTTGATTTGTAAAGATTGATTTAGGGCATGTCCTGTATATGGACGATGAGCACCGAGGTTCAGGTCCTGTTTTATAATACGCGACAGAATCCTAGCGGGAATCTTCATTTCTCGCGATAAGATTTTTTGCTTCCTAATGGGGTTTCGACGAATTTTGGTATGGTTTATAATGTTAGTTGGAAATAACCACCATCGCCTCTAAACGTTTCTGTTACTCCATTTCTCCGATGTGGTGCATTCGAGATGATTCAGATGGGACAATCAGCCATTAAAGATATCAACGTGATGGAGCGCCAATTACATTTTTCTTTTACACACTACCTTAGCTTTGGTTTCATATACTTTCATATCGAAACATATATCCTTTACTAATAATAACTGAAGAAATGATAGGAGGTACATCATTTAAATTATCTACTTCGGATACAGATGTCAAAACCGTGAATATTTAAAGAACGGACATACTGTTTTTTTTAAAAAAACACATTTTAACAGCAATAGAGCTATGCTGTAGCTAATTTCTAGCTGTAACATAAATGGGTTGGCTCGACTAGGGAACGAACATAGCCTCACAGAAAGCCAGTGCGAAAAAGCAGCAATAAGCTGTTTATTGTGTACGGGGATCCAACTACGGTTAACTAGGTATTCCATCTCAGTCCTGTTAGATGACAACGCATATATATCTTGAATCTTTGTTTAGGATGCTTTACTTATCTTTACTCTTACTTATACTGTGTGATCGTTTGTCACCGTTAATATTATATAAAGAAAACATTTAATTTAACTTTAAGTAATAATACCGAGTTATTAATATAAATCGAAAGAAGCTACAACAATGCCGAGCAATTTGTTTAACTAATGATAAAACTTGTTTTAATTTTCCCCTGGGACTTTGTACAGCCTCTTGTTAATGACTCCGTAGGAAATACTCCAAAAATAATACTACGTATACCACCATATTCATAGCACATGTATTATTTTAAGTTCTGGTCGCAGTAGAACGGATCGCGGTGGGTGCTGGTAATGTGTTTTCACCTGACATCATACCGACAAAATATGCGTGCAACGTAGCAATCTGTTTGTGACAAATATGACCGTGGTACTTATTTTTATCTTTCTCTTTTACATTACTGTGATTATTCGAACATGTATTGCCATATCAATGGGGAATTATTGCGTTCACATTTTACTTCTATAAAGATACATGTTAAATTAATAAAAAAATTGAGAGACGGCCTAGGAAATTATTAAACCTACCTAAAAAAAAATTATTAAAATCTCTTTACCTTCACATATATTCTTTTTATATCATAATTAAAGAAACGAGCACACAGTTCACCGGGTGGTAATTATATGCAGCGGCCTATGGTACCCACATTCATGCTGCATGAGGAATCATAATGCAGATGCACAACGCTCCTTACTGAAGTCTAAGATGAAATATCTCTTCACCGGTAGTCAGGTCTCCTGTTTGTTTAACTTACCGTAAGCGTGCTCCTTCCCCAGTCGACATGACTGATTAATGCTGCAGTTAGGTTCAACATTTTAACTGACTTCACAAAAGGAGGAGGTTTTCCATTGTATGCGTGTTTTTTCATATTCTTTGGTTATTCCTAATTTATATCATTATATTGACGGCCACGTGATGTATCGATCGGGGTGACCAGCACCTAAGCCGCGATCCTAACTTTGATTCTCACCATAGAAACCATATTTGTGCAATACATATTGTTGATTATGGCATCGGATGCCTTCTGTATATTCCGTGTAGCTGACACGACATTCTTTGATCTTATTGGATGTGCACTGCATAATACTATTACTTCCGTTACAAAATACGTATATATATATATATATCCGTCTTCTTTACTCGGTAAAAAAAGAAAGAGACAACGCAAAGTGCATAATGAGATCAGATTACAAATGTTCCTGTACAGGGAAGCATAACGGGTGTATAGGATCAGTATCCCCGTGTACTAATTAGTCCATTATAACGTTGAACCGCGTGACTCAAGGCAGGTGGGACAGCCCGGGGCAATTACTCATCAGAGCATCAGATAGTTGGCAGCGCACCGATCGTTCTATTCTTTGCGATGATGCATTCAATACGCGTGTATTTAATATCGATTTCATGAAATTTAACAGTGCCAGAGGCTACAGTGCAGTATGTTTCTAGCCGCAGAAGGAATGGATCAGCTCGACCGGGGTAGGACCACGGCCTCGCAGAATACCAGCGTGAAATAGTATAGCATAACGCTGCTTTGTTTCGTCTGGTAAGTGCAGGGATCCGGAGACCTTTATTACTGGTGACGAGGCAGTCCATCTCAGTCCTCAAGGGTGACAACGCATCTGCATTATGATTTCTTGTCAAGGATATAGATAACATTGGCAGGAATCACTTAACATCAGGTGAACTGTGTGTTCGTTAGCTATTCTCAATATAATAAAAAAAAAATCTAATTATCGACACATCACGTTATAGTTCTCAACGGTCTATATACGAGTCTTGTCTGTATCGTGCAGTTCAAGGGTGCATCATGACATGCATAAGTAGATAGGTGCAGTTAAGTGATACTTGCAACCCATAGACTTATTCACCATCAGCTAACCTGTATGTTCGTATACGTAACCCTTACTTCCGTAATAATAATAATTTACTCTGTTTGTTATATCTATTAGGACATGAAACCCTACGGAGAAAGTATATAATGAGATTATATAACATACATATTACAAATGTTATAACACAACACCGTTGGAATGTGCATACACATTTAACACCTCGTAAGTCGACCGTCGTAAGTATCACCAGATATATGCCTACACTAGCTAAACGAAACACAAGTGTACCGTAATCCAAGACCCTTCTCCGGTCGAGCCTAGGAACGAGCTGCAGTGTGGTTCTATCACTGTTTTTTTTTAAGCAAAGAAACAGGTTATCTCTGTCTTCCACTGCTAAACACCTTATGAGGTATTAGAGTATGCTCCGCTCCTGCGGATAGATATACTACGTCTCGTATCAGTTTTTATCCTTAAACTTGTAGATTTCCTCGTAAATTCCTTCACCGGCTAGCTGATGACATATTCATCAGCACTATAAGTTATACCAATTTGGTCGTTGACCGCACCGAGAATTTAGCACCATGAAATTAAAAATAGCATCCGGACACAACTATGACGGTTCTGACAAAAGTTAATTCAATGATAAATATTGTGGCAGTATCATAAAGAGTAGTGATTTAACAATCTAACAAAGATCTCTTATTTCGTTAAATATTCCAATTGAAATATAAAATAGAAAATAATTAAAATGGTGAAAATTTCAAAAAGTTCTTTTGTTCAAACTCCCGACAAGAATGTACGTCGTAGCTTTTGTGTAAAAAAATTACATATTTGCAGGAAGTATATGAATATAGATTCCTAAGTTTTAACGTTAGTTTCTTGATAAGAACAATTACAGTAATGTTAAAATGACGGTCTGTATTAAGTCGACTAACAATAGACTATAATTGAAATAACAAAGAATATCCTATCATTCATATTTGGCTTCGGTCCACGAAATATATTAATAGTCATTTATTAGATAAAGTAGCATGATTAAGTTTTTCAAAATAGCATGAACGCGTAAACCATCCATATATTTTTTTAATTATTCTATACGCTTAATATCAAATGCGGCAATATGTTATCGGTTAATTTCGCCTATTTAGTTTTTATTTCGTGAACATCCGGTTTTTTTTATATATTTGATAAACTTTGTCGAAAACTTTTTATAATAAACACTGTTAAATTGACTATTTTTTAAAACTAGTCTTGAAATGGCATATTAGTATTCCTCAGTAATTGGCTTTTGCGAGCTAGGACACCTATATCTAAATTAGATAATAAGTCAAAATGCAGGTAAGTTTACACTTCTGTCATCTAAAATAGGCTGTTTCGTTACCAGCAAAGGATCACTCTCTATACGAAATACGGCAACGTGCAAGTGCTATTTATAATAAGTCAGATATTCTGTAAAAGCATAATCATTGTCTTATTCTGACCTATTTATTTATTTATACGTATAAGTTAAATATATAATTAATTATACCTCCAATCATTGAATACGTATATTGAGTATTCTTGTCGCGTATCTGAGTAAGCTTGACTGTAATTATATTCAATGAATACAGATTCTTCGTAAAATATTATTGCGGTATATATATATAGACTATATATATATAAGCAACAATCGGCCTCTATCTGACACCGCGCTATATAAATGGATATTAATTTTCTTTCATAATCGATGGCCCGCCCTAGAATCCGCCCCGGCCATTAGCCACCTCGCCCTATTAGCCAAATTGGAATATGAAATTCCTTTGTGGGAAATTTAATTGGAATTATAACTGGTTTTTTGTTTTATTTTTTTTGAATTATAGATGTAACGTGCCTCTTTGGCCGTTATGGATAAACTGATTTCAATGATGTTGATATCGTTATGACAGTCCAGGTAACATTAAAAATGGTAATTATGGTAAGAAAAATATTTTCTTTAAGCACCACTATATCCTAATCTTTTATGATGATGAAGTTGAACCCGCTGTTTTGTAGTAACGAATCTTGAATCCACGTCGAGGTCAGGTATTGGTGACCAGGGACAGCCTTGTTCGTTTACTCAGGTGGACTATATGATCTGCTATGGTATGGAATTATATGATTTATTGTTAATATATGAGGCCTGAGATGAATTGTCTCGTTTCCAGTAATTGTGTGTTCGGTTCCCTCGCCACCAGACCCATATTAAACGAAGCGCTATGCTGCAATTTTACGTTGATATACCGAAAGCTTTGTTATTCCCCGTTCGAGCCGATCCATTCATACCAGAGCTTCTTCTAGGCTCTACTACTGCTCGAATAGGAGACTACCTTCTTGCGTGAATCGGTACGTCAATACATTCGTCTCGACGGTCGGAGGTGGGGTGATTCACGTCGTTATAAACAGACAACTATTGCTTTTATTAGCAACGCCCGGTAATTATTGCTCCAGGCACTCGAGGTGAGTCATTCTTATGATAATGACACTCGCTGATTTGAAGCGCCTTACGTATGTTTGTATTCTGTATCTGTGTTCGACCCCGGCGGTAAGTTATTCCCTTTGTATGATGACGTCAATTGAGCAGGGTAAAATATAATAGTAATCCCCAATGTTAGAGTGCCACCACCTCGTCGCCCCCTTCCCTAGTCCGATGTACACAAAATGTATCCAGATTCGAAAACTAACTTAATGCACGAATATTGTTTCTCGGTTGGGAATCAAACCCGCGAGGCAGCAGCCAGATATTTTGACTACTACCCAACATAAACAGGAAATTAGACTAAGAAAAAGTAAAAACCGGCCCCGTAGAAGAAAGTTACGTTTCTCTATTAATTTTCGCACGTTATATAATCGCAAATCAAGGATAATTATCTGTGGTGAAAATAACACGTTTTCAACCAGCATAAAATGTTAATGGTATCGAATGAGTTTGGTCGCATCCATTTACCGATATCAATAGCATTACATTATGCATATTACAATTCTAGCATTGGAGTAGTACATAGATGTAAATATTTTATTTTACATTCTTATTATTTTGTTGTAAGAACTATATATTGTGTTATGTTTACAAAACACTATTTGTGTATATTGTTGTTACAAGTGAATTACAGATAGCATCTGATAATTGAAAGAAGCTGTAGGTGTAACATTTGCTAATTTGAGGACTTATCCAACCATTAGCACTATTTCAAACATCACCGTCAAGATAATGAAAACAAATATGTTTTCAGTATTTTAACCAGAACATTTGCCAGTAAACAATTGTAGATTTAAGTAGTAATTCGTAGTGTCTCTCCAGAGAAACTGATCTAACAGCGCCGGAACTGGTCTCTCTCACGAGTAATATCAGTTCGATACTCGGCCCCATGAAAATGACTGCAATCTTTAACACGTATACGGTGAAGGCAAGAATTGTTAACAAACAAAATAACAAAATGATTTAGGGTGCGGCTACAAAAATTAAAGTAGATTCGAATCCACCATTCGACCATATTCCTGAACCCTCTCTTAGCACGAGCATTAGCTTAGTAGGAGTGGTAAACCGGAATGTTAGTTAGCAAGGCACTGTAGGCATGTTTTTTTTAAAAAAAAGTCCGTGAATCCGATGTGGAGTTGCGTGGCCTATGCACAAATATCTTCGCTACACAAGAGATATTTTTTTTTATTACATTGAGAGTAATAAACAATGATTCCTGCGGCCCATGACATCTACGTTCATATTTGGCTAGGAATCATAATGCAGATGCGTTGTCTCCCTTGAGAACTGAGATGGAGTGCCTCGAGTGAGCACTGCACTCACCAGACGAAACAAAGCAACATTATATTGCTATTTCACGCTGGTGTTCTGGGAGGACGTGGTCCTACCCCGGTCGAGCTGATCCATTCATTCTGCGGCTAGAAACAAACTGCAATATGCTCTACCACTATAAAAATATAAAGGGCTACCTGTCGTCAGTTCATAATTGTCCATTACTTAACATAAGGCTTCCCCAATTGTAACGGACGATACTCGATTAATTTACAATAATTAATGCTCAAGCCTGGCCAAGGCCTGAGTCATACATATGATAACGAAGCTCGTCCAATGGAGGCGCCTCGTATGTGCTTGGCGTGATGATAAAACTCTCAGGTTTTGTTTGTTGTTTGACCGTGGGAATTTTATTTTGTTTGTAAACGGTTCATGGTCATGTTTTGTTTGATAAAGACTACCTCAATCACGAATGAGAAACATTTCTTTTATGTAATTAACAATGACAAATGAGCACCGTTCACGTGACATTAAATGATGACAATAACCGAACCTCAACTAAGATTCAAGATGCACATGCGTTATGAGGGAGAAGCGGAGAGTTGCAGAGACTGGAGAAGAAAAGCTGAAGACCGAGCTTAGTGGTGTGCCATGGAAGAGGCCTATGTCCAGCAGTGGACTGATACAGGCTGATGTGTGTGTGATGCGTTGTAACTCGTGAGGACTAAGATGTAATTCATCGTAAGCTGCCTTGCACCTTTGGTCACTAGCTCCAGTGTGACTTAACAACGTTTATTAGTCTATTTAATCAGTGGTAGGGAGTGGCAGCTAATTTCTAGATGCATCATGAATGGATTGGCTTTACATATTCCCAGCGTGAAATAGAAGCATAACGCTGCTGTGCAGTGCATAACGTATTTCGACGAGGAATTCCATCTTATCTAATGAGAACGTCAGTGTATATCAAATCTTTGTTCACTTACCATTTGTGTACCTTTATTTTAAGAAAAAAAAATTTTTTTTCTGATACTCTTTATTATATATGAATTGGAGAAACCCGAGCTCAAGACCGTTGCCCTTTTTTATAATCGTGTTCCGTAAACAAAACGGCAACATCAATAATTAATAATCTTCATAATTATTTATCATACGTGATTTATTTATATCATTTTCAAGCGCTATATGGTTCCAAAGAGTACGTGTTGATGATTATATCATAGGAAACCAGTCGGTAACGTTAGAATGTTTATTAGATGGAATATTGTTGTTTTTTAATGCGGTGGATAGTCATTAGTTTTGACTTGTATTATTCTTTAAAAAAATTATAAATAATATTATTATGATATAAAATATTACATTTAGTTAGCACTCTCTGAATTTTCCTGTTGTCCATTTCTGTATAATATATATTTAATTCAAACAAATATAATTTATCGCGTATATATGTTGTATTCCTTGTTTGTATCCAATATACACTGTGAGGACGATGCCGCCCTGTTCAATTTTGATCACGGTGACATTTTCTGGTTACTACCAGATATTAGAACTGCCCAGGGTGTATTATAGTGCACAAAAATTCGCAAAAGCAGATCAATTCTCTTTTATTTTATAGAATAGATGGCAAGCGAGCAAGCAGCTCACCTGATGGTAAGTGATTACCGCCGCCCATGAACATCCGCAACACCAGAGGAGTTGAAGCCTTTATTAAAGGTGTAGGCCCTTCCCTTCTATAGCCTTCACAGTGGTAGAGCTACACTGCATTTGTTTCTGGCTGCATAGTGAATGTGTCAGCTCGATCGGGGTAGGTGGACCATGCCCTCACAGAATACCAGCGTAAAATAGCAATATAATGTTGCTGTGGTTCGTCTGGTGAGTGCAGAGATCAGGAGACCTTTATTACTGATGACGAGGCATTCCATCTCAGTCCTCAAGGGTGACAACGCATCTGCATTATGATTCCTAGCCAAGCATGAACGTAGATGTCATGGGCCGCAGGAATCATTTGCCATCAGGTAAACTGTGTGGTCGTTTATTACTCTCCAATGTAATAAAAAAAATACCTCTTGTGTAGCGAAGATATTTGTGCATAGGCCACGCAACTCCACATCGGATTGACGGACTTTTTTTTTAAAAAAAGCATGCTAACAGTGCCTTGCTAACTAAAATTCCGGTTAACCACTCCTACTAAGCTAATGCTCGTGCTAAGAGATGGTTCACGAATATTGTCGAATGTTGGATTCGAATCTACTTAAACTTTCGTAGCCGTACCCTAAATCATTAGGCTATTGACGCTTCACAATATTCTAACAAAATATATATTTGTTTATTTTTGTGCAGCGTGCGTTTCTTCTGGTGCCTGAAGGGATCCGGAGATCTTTTTTACTGGTGACGAGGCATTCCATCTCAGTCTTCACGGGTGACAAACGCATCTATCTGCATTATGATTCCTTGTCAAGGATGAATGTAGATTTGATGGGCCGCAGGAATCACTTAACATCAGGTGGACTGTGTGCTCGTTAGTAACTCTCAATGTATTAAAAAATAAAAACTAATGCATTATGATTACTTGTCCGCAGACCGACCGATTTCAAAAAGTATCGTAAAAACCATTTTACACGACTGTTCATTTAGTCGTATATTGTCATTGTATTGATAACAAATTAATTGTAGTGTTTGTACAAGAAATAAAAATAACTTGGCGATAGCTCAATTAAAATTGCCGTGGTTGAATTTATATGTTGAAAGCATTGCTTTAAGTGTGCCTCAGCATGTCTCGCCCAGTGGAGTTTAGAACGCTAAATTAAAGACTATATAGGGTTGAGACAAGACCAATTTCTCCCTTCATGCAGTTCAAGAATATTGACCTTACGGGAGAATATATAAGAATTTTATAACCGCACATCTCAAGAAATTTCACTCGCAATGCAGTAGGCGCTATGGCGCTACGTCTTGGCAAAAGGCCCGCTGCGGACCGCAGTTTGACATTGTCCAAACGAGTTCATCTCTCAGCACTATCACTATCTCCTCCACGTCGAAAATATGGAAACAAAGCTGACTTGTTGACCCAGCAATGTACGACGTTGACGACTACTTCACAGACAAAGAGTATAATATGAACTTCAACGAGATAAAATAAAAATTATAAATTGTTATTGATAGCCACATAAATCATATATAATAATACATAATAAAATATTACATAACCAAAATAAAGGATCTAAATAAAATATAAAGTATTAAGTGCTTATATCGTAGAGCCATGGTGCAGATCGAAACTTGGGTTTAGTTATACTATGTTTCGAACAGTTACCAAAAATGCAACACTATTGTTGGTAACGGGCCATCTTAGTTAAAAATAGGTACTCAAACAATTACAATATATCTTGGTAAGTTAATAATTTAGTCCCTCACAGAATACCTACGTGAAATAGCATGCAGCTTATATTTTTTTATTGCGAGTGTAGGGAACCCGAAACTGAGCTACTGGTAATAAGGCATTCCATAAAAATCCACAGGGGTGAAAATGCACATACATTTTAAATATTTGATCAGAATCGATGTTGGTGTTCAGGGGTCGCAATCATTACTTCATCAGGTGAATCGTGTTCGTTTTGTCAAGTTTAAAAGAAAGTCCATATAATTTATTCTATGGATAAAATATATGATAAATTAACACAGCAGCCTCATGAAGTGAATATTTTAATAATTTTAGAATGTGGGGCGACAGGTTGTCCTATTTAGCTCCAATCAAACGTTTTCCGTTGCCTACACTAGCTTTTATTTTATGTTTGATTTTCAGTGTACGACACGACCTACATAGAATTTTTTTTTATAGTATCGTGAAGTGTCTTAACACACTTCATTACACAAAGTGATCTAGAGGACATCATTATAATAAGTATCATTATCATTTAATTTTTTTTTATTACTTTGTGACTAACAAACGAGCTGTGTGGTGTTAACCAGTTGGTACGTGATTCCTGCGGACTAGGAACTAGTCTTGTCGGTCGGCTTGTTTGACTGGCCCACGGTTCCCTGTTCTCCCAGAGACTTCCACAAAGTACTATCCTAAGCCACCAATAAAACAATAATGAAATCTGTAAGCTGTTGACTACCTTACCCTAGAGGTTGAGTAAGCGATAGAGAAAAGGCAACAACTTCTACTGAAGAACTTGGTGACTTAAAGACACCGGTGACCTTATTATTATTAACTCTATCAGTAAACAGGCATTCCTTATCGACGATAGATATGAGCGTCATCATTTATGATTCATGTCTGGTGAATTATTTCTAAACAGTATCTTGGAACTAACTAATTTAAGAATTTGTATATTAATCAAAATATTAGTTTACAAATTAATTAGCACTAATTTGATTTTCTCAGACTCTCTTCAGGCCGAAAATTAAAGATGTCAGTTTTAAAAATACAAAATTGCGCTGTAGGCCAGTATTGTTTGATTATAATAATAAGGCTTGTTATTTACGTTATACGTTATACGTAATAACCTTCGCCGGCGTCATTGTTGTGAATGTCGCGCAAACGACCGCGCACCTTCGATGTGCATAAACATAAAGGCGGGGAGATAAGCCGCGTATACACTAAAGCAATTGAATCTCGATTTCATGATTGTAAAGCAAATCCATATAAAATATTTAATACTAGTTAATTTTATATATATTCAAGCGACGAAAAAAAATTGGCTTTTACTTTACAAAAAATATTATAATTAATTGATTAAACAACATCGTAATAAACTGGTGTGTTTTTTATTATTAAAGCACTCTTGGGTATAGCGTGAATGTTGTACGAAATAAAAATGTCTCACATTGCCTTGAGGCAGGTCGGGAGGACAAATGTTACGCGGGATGTTCGTAATGCTCCGGTTACATATTGGGCAAAAATCTGGTTCGTTGTCGCAAAGGGAGATGATTCAAATCTGTAATTTTATTATACTCCATACTTCGAGTATATATCGAAGTATCCGGCATTCGAGTTCGTGTTGACATAGTGAACTCACGAATGGCTCGGCTATACTTGTAGCAACAACGCGAAGTGTTGTTCGGTGAAGGTCGATAATAATCAGTGTATTGCAGAACTTGGCCTGCCCTTCAGAATATTCGGCCGTGTGTTATATTTGCTTATCTGATATATTTCTTTTTAAGAATAGAAGATGGTCATTATCATGATTTGTCTAGTTTATTTTAATCGATCTATATTTTTAAGAAACCTGATATCTTTATAGCTATCTTCGTCCTTAGGGATGTTGAAAGGCCAGCCATAACAAACCTAGACGAATTATTGCTTTGAAAAAAAAAGAAAGGAAACCGCCGTAGTCTCAAAAACTAAATGACTCGGTCGTAAAGACTCTGCACCCTTCGACACTCAGTCCCCTCGGCGTATATATATTCCGTTCTGAGGGTGCTTCGGCGGCGTGAAATCCTCGTGGGAGCGAAAACTGTCCGCAATATGCAAAACTTAGAACTCTAGTGTTAAATGACTCAAACAATGGCTTGGGAATGCCTTTTAGCACTTCTTACACAAGGACAGCATCATCAACAGCATAGTCGTCTGCTGATTTTTTGTGGCACGACTTGATAATATCTTAAATAAACGTATAACAAATATGACCTTATATAGTAACTATCCAGTTTATGTATTTCTCGGATATTTACGAGCAAAATATAATTTGAAAGAAAAACCTTGTGATTTGTACTCAGGGTGCGTCTGTAGGGTCTCTTTACAGTTTTCCGGGTGGAGTGGCTTCCGGGGTTCGATTCCCATTCTCAGCTGAGAAACAAAAATTTAGGCCCCCTTATTGTTAGTGTTCGCACCTATATTGGACAAGGCGACGATGAGTAAGCGCCTCTGTTTTTGCGGGAATGTTTACGGCACCATAATATTTCCTGCACACTTGATGTCAACTCGTAACAACCTAAATATATAGTCGTGGTCGATGTCGCACAGGTGGACATCATACACTTTTCTTAAATAATTTTAGTTTATTTTATTTTATTAATTATGAAAAAGGACTTTATCTCTGACAACCAAAAAATCGTTGACGCGGCCAAATCGCCCCATAAGAACTACAAGATATTTTTGCACGTAACACATGTGCAAAAATATCAAAGTAAGCCAACTTAGACATTTTCTGGTGCGCGTCCTATATTGCATAGAACCAGACAACGTTTAAGTGGGCTACGTCATTGGAGCCACTTCGACCAAAACATGATACTCTGACGTTTTCGTTCCGGACACATTCCATCAAAATGTGCTGTACGTATATCCTCAACTAATTAGTGAGTAATTGCATTTCCACCCGATGTTAAGCTATGTAGTATTTAATTGATTATACATGATAATTCACATAAATATTCTAAGAATCTGATGTACACACTATCTATACAAAATAAAAAAAACCTTTGACGCCTATTTTTCATTTAAAACCGTTACAAGGTATTATATATATAATAATCGATGTGCCATTACACAGATTTAAAATTATAATTAAAATCCAACTAATAAAAAAAATCCTATTACTTTTTGTTAGAATATTTGTCTGACAAATATGCTCGGATTTAAGCTTGGAGCTCTGGTTTCAATACTGGGTCTTTAAACTACTAGATCTTCTTTTTTCTGATTATTTTAAAAAAAGTAGCACTAGTCGAGTTTCTTGCCACTACTTCTCGCTAGCAGCTGTCTCCTGAAGCGGCGGTAGAGACCTTAGACATTAGCTACCTTGGCGATTCAGAATTGTTTTGTTTAAACCTTCTTGAATAACGCTTCATTTAAATTAGTTGAATGTGAAATCAAGCTAGTTATTGGAGGCTTAAAAGGTAAAAATTAGCTTGCCATTCTGTCTACCCTGAACGGAAGAAAACACATCAGATCGTATTATCGTAATATAATTTTTTAATTAACATCTTAAGGTTTTTTCTTTTCATGTCGATGCCCATATGTTAAACAGTGATAGTGTCAGGTTACAGTTTTCTTTCTATCTGCAGCATCAAGGATCATCTTGTAAAATAGCAGCTATTTCCATAGGGAGGCAAATAGCGAACACTCGAAGGAATTCAGGTCCAATAACATCACACAGTCATACCAAGCTGAGTCTGTCAATTCTGCACTATCAAAGTAAAAGGAACCAAAAAAGGATATAGCCCTCGCAGAATATCGGAAAATCATATCAGAAATAGCGGCATATAGTTGCTCTCTTTCGTTTGATGAGTAAAGTGAACTGTGTGCTCTTATTTCACCCTTTATTTCATAAAAAGTAAAAAAAATATATTTGTGAAACGATTATCCCCATCTACTATCATATACACATGGCTATCTTGGTGTGATTCTCCTTCTCTTTATTTATTTTTTAATCATAATTGATATTGTTTAATTAAGAACATAACTGATTCCTGTTCTTACATAGAGGACCAACACCGTAGTTTTAAACTGGCTATAACGGTTGGTTTGAACACTTTCACAGAATGGCAAATTAGCGCTGCAGTTTAGTTTGCAGCGAAAAATGGACACCTTTTTTCTAGTTAGGAGACATTCCATTTTAATTCGCAGGACTGACATGGTGTCGTAATTATGATTCCTTATCTAGGATGAATGTGGTTGTCATGAACCTTAAGAGTAACTTATAATTAGGTTAACTACCGTCAAAATATTTTTCGAAATAGAATTTGGATACCTGAAACATGAAACGAACGGCGTTCTATGTTCTTATTTTTTTTTGGTGAAATGACAGTTACTTTGTATATAAACCTTTATCATATCTGCTTAATTCTAATTCATATAATAACTACTACTAATATTAATAAAAAAAGATTACAGTCACCAGACGTAAAAGCATATCAACATCAATCTTCTTCGTATATAACGCGCGTTCTTTGTGTGATGATCTGTTCATGCTGTAAACTTAGTAATTGTTACCATTTTTAGTTTTTGTTACTTTTATTAAATTTTAAAATATCTAATATTGAAATAAAATCGGTTAATTACCCCATATAAGTCTTAATAACATGTGTCGTCCTTTTTCTACGCAAAGCTCTTTAATGTCAGACATCACTTGATAAGTTTCACTGGTATCCAATTTCGCTAATTCTGATGGCTTCCATAATCCGAGAAAGCGATGAAATACGAGGCAACTTGTTTAGTTTTGACGACCGTAGATTTGGTTGAATTATTATGTTTCGAACTTTTCATTTAATAAAATAGTATTCTTAATATCTATTTTATACAAACTTCTACGTTTTGAATATGAGGCGTGTAGTGCGAACGATAGTAATGTAGATATTGAATTGGGGATGACAAATTCACTAGATGGAAAGTGGCGACCGCGGTCCATAAACACGTATATACTTCCATTCTCAAACAAGGTTCAAAATTCACGTGCGTTATAACTCATCAAGACTGGGATGAAATGCTCCGTAACCAGTAATTGGATTCATTTACGGATTAAGGAAGGGCTAGGCTGTTATGTGAATGATGTGATGTATGCATAGTGAGAAGTAAGTAAACCAAACATGTCGGCCCGTCATTTCACAGTGGAGCTGGCGGACTATGATGCGATACTCTTTCTGTAACCGTCGCTTGTCACTTTGCATTATATTTACTTAGTGCTAGTTTATAGCAAATTCAAGCTATTGATTGGATCGGCTTGGAAGGATCACAACTTCGCTAAATATCATCGTATGGCCATATACCCATTGTAAACGTGGCAACTTAATACATAAACGCGTCATAAAAATAGTTTAAAATTTAAAGATACAATTTAATAGTTTATAGAATGTTTTACATTTTAAAAAGGTGAAGTTGTATAATTTTTTTGTCTATGATTTAATTCTTCATAGTAATCGTTCGCTACTACATAAGCATCTGAAGTATTGTTTTGTGGCTTTGCAAAATGCATTGTACGCCAACATAATATGCTAATGAACACGAAACGTGTTTATCGCATCGATGAATGGGAATTCATCGCTCATTCCATTCGCTCTATGATTGATTGTCCACGTTGCGGTCTTCTGAGTAATTAGATATTTTTCGTTACGCCCGCTTAGATGTCCTTGCAATAAATGACGCAGTCAGTCCGTCGTACCATTTCTTGATGTGATTTTAGTTTGTATTGTTTGTCATGGTTTTAATTTTCTCATTTACGCATTACGCAATAGACGTCTTTTTTAGCTTCTGTGCGTAGCCATTCCACAAGACAATTATCTGTCTCGCGCTATGCCTTTTTCACAAACGTCAAGTAATATAATTTTTTGGTAATTTCAGTCACATGCTTGTCTTCGCTAGTTCACTGGCTATTAACTTTACTTTTACATACATACACAGTACTTATTATTTTTTTTATTTTTTTTGAAACGCACACAGTTCACCTGATGGCAAGTGATTCCTGCGGCCCATGACATCTACATTAATCCTCGACAAGGAAACATAATGGCGATGCGTTGTCACCCTTGAGAACTGAGATGGAATGCCTCGTCACCAGTAATAAAGGTCTCCGGATCCCTACACTCACCAATCGAAACGCAACAACATTATGGTGCTATTTCACGATGGTATTCTGTGAGGGCGTGGTCTACCCCAGTCGAGCTGACCGATTCATTCTGCAGCTAGAAACAAACTGCAGTGTAGCTCTACCACTGTTAATAACGAACACACACATCACAGTATTATATATTCTTATTTCAATGACTATTAACAGAATAATGATTAATTCCTACTACGCTACTGCTTATTCTTTACCAAAAGACTACATCATGTGAAAAATGTTTAAAATTTCTATTGTCTCTTACATTTGAATCTTAGCTGTTTGTAATTGTTAATAATAACCGAAACTCATCAACGGCTGATGTTAACTTTGCGTACTGACAGCACTGATCACATCTGATTAGTAGAAAAACAATTAATAAGCAATTAATCGTATTATTATTTACGCGACAATGATGGTTCATCTCGACCACGGCGTTATTGCTGATGTAATTTATATCAACTACACAGAATATAAATATTATTGTACCGTAAGCAGTCACGCAAAATAACACGCGCACGCTCTCTCTCCCCTTTTTCTTCTCATCCCCATCCTAGTCTGTGTTCAGAATGTGGAATAAGACTGGTAAAAGGTTCACGTATAGTGTCAGGGACACGAGACAAACACACAACAACAACAAGACCCGAATACCAACAATTTGTGTTGCATAAATGTTGTACCTCAAATGGGACTTGAAATCGCGGTAACTTGAGACTCGGAAGCCAAGCTCTTACCATACGGTCCACATAAAAGATAACGTTTATAATATATATATATATATATATATATATATATATATATATGTATGTGTGTGTGTGTTCTTAGTATGTCAATGGCGCAAACCCAAAAATTATTTTTTTCGAACCTGTCGCGCACGACATGATGCACACATCTTTCTACTACACCACTGAGACGTGACCGACTGCGATGCTTCGAAATAGAACACGTTATTTCTCACGTAATAATTCAAAAGAGCAACTGCTGAATTTTTCGACCACTATTCTTGCTAGCTTGTAGGTCGAGGCAATCATTATAAGCAGGTATTCTGTGAAAGCGCATCATTTATTTTTAGCCCAAGCTACCACGGATTGAATAAACATAATTTCTAAATTTCTGTTGTTAAAAAGTAAAGACTACAACAATATGTGATCGTCTAACGAGACACGTAATGCGTGGAAATCTCGAATGTGGTGCAAATTCCAAGCATTTTGGCGCCGGCTTGTTAAGGATGGCTAGAGCTGTGAAATGAAAAGTATCGATATTTTAAAAATATTTCATTAATGTATAAATGTTACATAGTATATTTAAATTTTTTCTAATACCATACCCAAAATATTTCAAAGATCACATTAATAGTAATTACCGTGAGACAAAATTACAATATATTATAAATACAGAAATGTAAATTATAATTAGTTGAAAACACATGTCTATATATTTGAGCCGTGGTAGCTCAGCGTATCTAAGCGCTCGCTTTTTATTCACAGTATGGGAGTACTCGTAAACCGAGTTCGAAACCCGGTGCCGGAAATGAAATTAATTGCTATGTTAGGTGCTAATTTACAATGTGCTTGGCGGTGAAAAAAAATATTGTGAAATAAGTGCATTTGTAAGTAAATAATATATTAATTATTAAATAATTAATATATTTATAAATAAAACAATAATAAATAAATAAAAAAAGTAATCATCCACCCGCGTAGGGGATAGAGGGAGATTTATCATAATCGATATCGATCCCCCAAACATTGCCGCGCAGCACTGTCTGTGCGCGATCTGCTAGCCAAATCACTTGTTTACACAAGCGGACTGATTGCGAATTACATGTCCGACTTGGTGACGGCATTCATGTAGAATACAGACAAGTAGACGTACGATCGGTGAGGAGCATACAAATTGCACACATTGTTACGAATATTGCTCCTTTTAATTGTGTTAGCTATTTAAAGTATTATATATATATATGTGTGTGTGTGTTCTTAGTATGTCAATGCCACAAACTCAAAATATTTTTTTCGAACCTGTCGCGCACGACATGATGCACACATCTTTCTACTACACCACTGAGACGTGACCGACTGCGATGCTTCGAAATAGAACACGTTATTTCTCACGTAATAATTCAAAAGAGCAACTGCTGAATTTTTCGACCACTATTCTTGCTAGCTTGTAGGTCGAGGCAATCATTTTAAGCAGGTATTCTGTGAAAGCGCATCATTTATTTTTAGCCCAAGCTACCACGGATTGAATAAACATAATTTCTAAATTTCTGTTGTTAAAAAGTAAAGACTAGTTCCCTACAACAATATGTGATCGTCTAACGAGACACGTAATGCGTGGAAATCTCGAATGTGGTGCAAATTCCAAGCATTTTGGCGCCGGCTTGTTAAGGATGGCTAGAGCTGTGAAATGAAAAGTATCGATATTTTAAAAATATTTCATTAATGTATAAATGTTACATAGTATATTTAAATTTTTTCTAATACCATACCCAAAATATTTCAAAGATCACATTAATAGTAATTACCGTGAGACAAAATTACAATATATTATAAATACAGAAATGTAAATTATAATTAGTTGAAAACACATGTCTATATATTTGAGCCGTGGTAGCTCAGCGTATCTAAGCGCTCGCTTTTTATTCACAGTATGGGAGTACTCGTAAACCGAGTTCGAAACCCGGTGCCGGAAATGAAATTAATTGCTATGTTAGGTGCTAATTTACAATGTGCTTGGCGGTGAAAAAAAATATTGTGAAATAAGTGCATTTGTAAGTAAATAATATATTAATTATTAAATAATTAATATATTTATAAATAAAACAATAATAAATAAATAAAAAAGTAATCATCCACCCGCGTAGGGGATAGAGGGAGATTTATCATAATCGATATCGATCCCCCAAACATTGCCGCGCAGCACTGTCTGTGCGCGATCTGCTAGCCAAATCACTTGTTTACACAAGCGGACTGATTGCGAATTACATGTCCGACTTGGTGACGGCATTCATGTAGAATACAGACAAGTAGACGTACGATCGGTGAGGAGCATACAAATTGCACACATTGTTACGAATATTGCTCCTTTTAATTGTGTTAGCTATTTAAAGTATTATATATATATATATAATGATTGATTATATTAAAATCCAACTGTGGGATATAATATCGGCTAATGCTGGTAAAGCGTGTCATTCTTTAACTATTTTCTGTCCTAATTTTTTAATACGAGAAAGGAGAAAGGCGGGGTCGCCACAAATCAGTTCCGCACCAATGTTCCAGTAACCTACTGATGCGTGCAGATTACCAACGAAATGTGATCGAGATTGATATTACGATAGCCATCAAATCAAAACTTCTATGAAATTAAGAACGACATACACGCTGTCCCGTAAGTTGCACGACAAACTTAATGGAATGATAGATTGACAGGTCAACAATCAGACGAAAAAAATTACCTTAGTAAAAGTGTCACCATTTTCGAAATATTAAAATCCAACTGTGGGATATAATATCGGCTAATGCTGGTAAAGCGTGTCATTCTTTAACTATTTTCTGTTCTAATTTTTTAATACGAGAAAGGAGAAAGGCGGGGTCGCCACAAATCAGTTCCGCACCAATGTTCCAGTAACCTACTGATGCGTGCAGATTACCAACGAAATGTGATCGAGATTGATATTACGATAGCCAATCAAATCAAAACTTCTATGAAATTAAGAACGACATACACGCTGTCCCGTAAGTTGCACGACAAACTTAATGGAATGATAGATTGACAGGTCACCAATCAGACGAAAAAAATTACCTTAGTAAAAGTGTCACCATTTTCGAAATATTAAAAATCCCTTCGATCCCTCGTCCTGCAGTACCTAGGGGGACTGAAATTAATTGCGTTCGCTACCGCGAATTGGGTCTTCGCGTCTCTACACTCATAAAACGAAAAACAGCTGTGTTATGCTGATATTTCACGTTGGTATTGTGCGAGAATTTAATCCTTCCGCGGTCGACCCGCCATTCTTGCTGTAGCTAAAAACAGGCGTGTTTTCGCATGTAAAGTAAAAGACTTTTGAGACCCTATTATCGGTCGTCGAGGGTGACAGCACATGCACAGCCACTACACCTTCACACATAACTACAGTCAATCGTGAATAATTCTATCCTTTATTAAGTTGAATTATTCAAAGACCACTAGTTGAGTTCAAGAGTGGTTGTAGAGGTTATTTTTTTATGGTTTTATGTGTTTACAAATCTTGGTATTTTATAACTTGAATGTTTTTTTAATAGTTCATTCATATTCATTGAAAAATCTAACATGCGTTTACTTTACCTACCTTGTGGCAAACTGAGTTATAGTGTTAGGTAAAATATAGTTATAGTGTAAGGTTATATATAGTTATAGTGTAAGGTTAGGTTATATATAGTTATAGTTTTAGGTTATATATAGTTATAGCTAGTAGTGACTCATTTTCGATATGAGCTGTCAAGGGCTATAGCGAATTAAAAGACTGAACGGAAGCGAAGGGACGGGGGGCCCTCGGAGGAAATGCTGATCACTTCAATAACGTCTTCCGGGAAGGTCAAGTGTGAGCGACAGGAACCCCGAGGGACGCGTTTTATAATTGTGTAGGAGTCGAAAAGACTAAGGATCCAATTGAATAAAAATAGGCACTGATGGCGTAAAATGAAAGTATAACTAGTGACCTTTTTAGTCGACTTACGTCCGTCGTTGACTTTTTGGTTGGTAAGTGATTGCTGAATTGCGAATTCTGGGTTCGATTCTAATCTAAAGAATAAAATGAATACAACAGAGGTTGTTGGCTTTCGGGCCTGGGAGTGTTGTATGTGTCTTCCGTGTATTTGACTTAACTCTCGTAATGCTAAACTGACTGGTGCTAATTTGACTGTAAATATACATATTTTAAAATAATTATTTCCGCAATATGGCGGTAGTTCAAGTTTGAGTGAAATAATTAATAATTATGTTTACAAATTAACGTGTGCGCCATTCGAAAATAAGTGCCTTGGTTACAACTTACGGTTGATACAAAGGTTTTTTTGATATCAGACGATGTCAAACAATCACATTTTTACAGTGGTAGAGCTACACTGCAGTTTAATTCTACCTGCAGAATTAATGAGTCAGCTCGACAAGAGTCGGACCACTCCCTCACCTGAATACAAGCATAATGCTGCAATGTTTCGTCTGGTGAGTGTAGGGATCTGGAGACCTTTATTACAGTGACGAAGCATTCCATCTCAGCCCGCAAGGGTGACAACAAATCTGTATTAGGATTCCTTGTTGTAAAGGATAAATGTAGATATCATAGGCCACAGGAATCACTTGCCTTGTGTGCTCGTTTGTTACTCTCAATGTAATAAAAAAAAACATAGTTCACTATATTACGGCCTAGGATACACACATTCATTTTCTAGAAGGAGTCTTAGTAAACTTTGAGGACTAAGATGCAATACTCGTAATAAGTTCTGCGGTTTATTTTATTCGCGAGTCCAAACGCAGTAGCGCCCAGTCACCATTTCATCCAAGAATTATACGTCGCTGCTGCTAAGTGGGTCTTCTACGCAAGATTAACAACTTTCATTATTTTAATAAGCAACTACTGCTGAAAATGTGACTACTCCTAGTTGCATATCCGTATTATGTTGATAAATTTAATCCTAGCGAACCCTTATTGCATTGGCGATGATTAAATTTATCGATTTCTCTCTCTCTTTATTATAGCAGTATTTTATCTGTTGGTGTTGCACTAAAATTATATTTGCTTGTATACTAAAAGTATATATAGCGTAGCTCTACCAACTGAAATATAGGACGTACCATTAAAAGGTATTGTTGCTAAATTGTAAGATTTTTTTTAATTATTGTCAAGGCATTACATACTGCTCGTTACATTCTGAAACCGTTACTGATCTCTAACAATAATAAACGCCAATAATGATTATGTCTTAAAGCTAGGCTATGTAAATAAACATTTCCATCAGTCAATTCCATTAAGCCAACACTAGTCAAACAGCAATTATTACATTGTAAAAGTTCCACTTAATAAAAATTGTTATTACACATACTACATGCACACGTGACGTCACATCCTGTTTGTGTGTGTACGCCGTACAATGTTGACGGTCAAGGTCGTCACCTAACAAATGGAGCGCATTTATGTAAATTTCCAATCCTCTTGTCAGCCACACGAAGAGACATGTCGGTTATCGGTTAAATGTAAGGTAACATTTTACTTAGAATCGATTAAAATATTTATAAATATAATATAATAATAAACGGATGTTTTATTAGTATAATGTGGTTGGCAACTTTTATTGTGATCATTGATATACAAAAACTAGGTGTGGTTCGAATAAAACCTAAGACCTAATTAGCATCCTATTTTGCCCTTAGAAATGCTGCTATTTCTTCAAATCTCATTTCTCATTCAAATCTAGCTACGGGATAGGGATATGATTCGGAGGGGGAGATGAGGTCATTTATTCTGAAAAAAGTTTACCGACATATATATTAAAACAAGAAATTAAAACGTGGAATTAGGATTTCGGAGTACGGCACTAGTGTTGACAACCCTAATTAAGAGTCGTAACTGCATTACACGAGTATGTAACATTACTGACTCACAATGGTCCCGCGCTAATTGCAAGCGCTCGCCGTATCCGTCTGTCGTTTGTATTTAGCCCAGTGCACCGATACAAGAGATCCGTTTATCGTATGCGGATTGATGAGATGCGATCATATTTTATGTACGTGTTTATATGTTAAGTGCGTATCACATGACCAATTGCAGACAAATGCACATGTCGGTTTTCTATTTCATTGCTATTATTTATATAGGAAAAATTGTATGCAGTCTAATTAATTATATACATGGCTTAAGATCGTGCTTCGTGGCAGTGGAATAGTTATGGGCTAAGATAATGACGATTAATTAGTCTGTTTTGAAGATATAGAACTCAAATAGTCACTTTATTTTTGGGTTTAAATACCATTACACAGAATGAAACAAAAACAATCAAATCAAAAAACATCAATAATAATTACAATATGTCGTTAAAAGTTGACTGCGATGATGTCTAAACAAGAAATTAACGTTTAATGATTTCTTCCTCAAATTAATTATGGGACTAAAAGTTGAATCAAGATATATATGTTATTTCAAATCTTTATGTTGGAAAGTGGGCGCAATTTCTTTTTGCTCTTTCTATTTGGCATGTATCATAGTTTTGGGCTGGGGGTACAGGTACAATTCGCACGTTCACTCTCTTCACCCACATCCGAATTGCTGATAAAATTATTTCAATTGGCGTGTTCGCACAGTCACTCGTTCACACCTTTATTGACTATAGTACTTATGTTAGGTGACTGATAAAAAAAAACAATCATGTTGAAATTCATAAATTGAGTATTAAAAAAATACATCATTTTTATTTTTGGTTGTAAACAGAAATGTTGTTTTTGTTTCAGAGCACATTATCATGACATTTTATATCAATGATACTATTTATCTGTATACATTTACAAAAAGTATTTTGTTTAAATTTATTATAATACCTTTTTACGTTTTTTTAAACATTTGTCACAATGTGTGATGGACGAAACACGTATTCCGCCTGTGGAATCTTGTCTATGTTACTAGAATAAAGTATAAATAAATTAATAAAGCGATTTATATATTAATTTAATACCGCGCGTCACCTGTGTAAGGTGTTTAGTCTGTGGTCATTGACGAAGTGAAGAAACAGCATTGTTTAGTCTGTCATTCATTCACTACACATTGTTAAACCATTCATCAGTAATTGTATAAAGATACGTCATCGGTCAGAGTCATAATAGTGGGGCGTTATACGTTACCTGATTATATTTGATCTTCCCTTTTGTATTGCCACATCGATAACAGGCTTGTGGTTACGTATTCAAATACGAGAGATATGAGGAAAAATGACTATATGATGAGATATGATGATATCATCTTGATCCGTGAACGACGAAATCTGATTAATATCAGTTGATATCAACTAAGCGGGATATATAATAAGCATTTGCTTAAATACACAGATACAATCAAAGTCGCTTCCCTCAGTTCGATGTGATGCGTGTTCAGTATATTTTGAGTAAGGTTTTGAGTAAGTAAAAGAATATATTAACTATAGATATAAAATATTCTATGAATATTGGTTCTCGAATTCCAGACTCATCTCCGTAACCCGGTACTTAGATCAATAGACCCTCATCTTGGTTAATAGATACGACTGGTACTACTTACTAGTAGTACAAGGACACAAAAAGTAGAAACAGATATGTGTAGGGGTTAAGGAAGGAATTTTATTTTTATTCGCTAAGTTTAGTGGGATTTATCATCTAAAGCCTATCATCATTTTTGTTTTATTATAATTAATAATAATATTTCTGTAATCTGTAATCGATATCGATGTCGAATAAGGCACCATTGTGGTCTCTGGCTTTTAATAAATATGCTGTATGGATCTCCAGTTTATTGCACTTAATATTTATCATGTCTAAGCCGAACACGAAGGATTTATAGGAAATATCATTTAATAAACCCCCTGCTCTGGCTATCTAATTTGATTTTGTTAAAAAATATATTTTACACAAGTTATCATCATAAAATATGAATGAAATTTTATTAGATTATGATAAAATTATCTGGCATGTTTTAATAGTGCATGACTGTTACGGACGTACGGTCATACGTTTGGTATTCTTACGCATTCTTAACAACAAACGCACTAGACTTTATGATATAATTAACAACGTGTGTTATAAAATCATTACGTTTTTATTTGTGTAATTGAAAAGCGTAAAGGCCAAGGTGCCATTTTATGACAGAGCAGAGCGCTGCAGATAGTTTTTAGTTGAATAATGAATGGGATGCTTCGACCAGGCTAGGACCTTAGTCCTCAGGGTTGACTAATCTGTATTATGATAAATTCTCATTCATGAAAAAATGTGGGTGTCAATGACCACACGGAACATTTATCATTAGCATCAGCATAAACTGCGTGGTTAATGCTGCGTGTAACGACTTATAATGAAAAAAGGTTATGGAAATAAAAAATTGTGTTGGCTTTTTTTTCGCTGCATTGACTTGTCTTATTAATATTTTAATATTATCAATAATTTGCATCTGGGTCACAATAGTGATTTATCTTAAGTAAGTAAAGATATACACAGCATTTGAATCTGTATTTAATTAAACCAGTTTGCTTATTTTATTAATCTAATAGAAAGGACAGACGCAGATATGTTTTACGTCTCATATATTTTTTTTATTTACATATTGGTTTATGTCACAAGTATTAAACATTTTAAATAACACAAAATCAGTTTTTATTACGCTCCAGATTAAAAACAAAATGTAGGTATACGTGCGCCGATAAAACAAGATGGAAATTTGCTTTCCATATCATGGGCCTGGTTAAGAAATATGCCCAAATAACAAACCAGAATTAAAAAATAAAAGGGGATCTATTTTTACTTTTGATTAGAAGATGTGAATTTTACGTGGCAGAATCACATTGGAGGAAAGGGTTGAAAAAACTAGAAGCTGCGTCTCTCGTACGTCATCTCGTCGTCAGAGGCACTTACTAGTCGTCGAATTCCCTGATGTAATGGAAAATGCAAAACGGGCCTGGGATCCGCGAGCCCAGAGTCCGATAAAGCTGTAAGAGCCGCGTAGGCTATGAGCGCTAACATCGACAGAATCTTGAATGGCAAATGCAATAAGAAAGTTCAGATATCACAAAGGCTGGCAACGCATTTGCGGATGGTGTTGCGGATGGTGTGTGTCTGGTGCGGTGGTGTTTGTCACCTATACTATTAAAAAAAATGTCAGGCACTAAGATAGGTATAATATAGAGCTTATCTACGCACAGACCCAAATATGTACAATTTATGATGTACGAATATTGTGCCTCGGTAGGACCACTAAATGGTCGTGAACATATAAAAAAAATTCTCTTCACTGAGTTCAGCAGACTCTGCCATCACAAAGAACGCATACACTCACTGCATCTAGCTCGTGTCAGATGTTCGTTGACCTTTTTAATCCCGCTAAAGAGTATTGCGAGCGCCCCTTTCCGACCATTATACTCTTCTCGAAAAATTTCCATCATAACGTAATCACCGTAAAAGCATGGTGTTGGCTCGTACACGGAATGGTAGTACCGGAACATTAATTATGCGCGGTAGGTTGAAATTTTAGCATCGTTTTCTGTTGTATATTAATTTTTTTTTATTTTATTTTGTATTAGAACAATTTTTATATCCTTCGTTTTTATTTTACAACAATGATATTTTTTTTTATAATTAAACAAACTTTACATAGTTTGTGCAGCATAATTAAATGAGTGCAAACAATTTTAAATATGATAAGTTTACGTTCACTCGTGTGTGATTTCTGTGGTCCATAATACCTATATTCATTCCTAGATACGAATTGCTAATACACATACGTTGACACCCCTAAGAAGCCAGATACGAATTGTTAATACACATGTGTTGACACCCCTAAGAACTATGCAACGCCTTGTTACCAGTAATAAGGCTGCGGTTCAGTAATTAATTCGCTAAGCTATCATTTTACACTGGTATTCCGTGAAATAGAGGCCTTATCCCGGGGAGTCCTATCTATACGTGCTAAAATAATGTTATTATGTTTCTAATTACAAAATTATATTTTTTTTATATCATTATTATGTCAAAATAGAAAATGTGTTTGTGTGTGATTTTACTTATATCGTATTTCTATTGATATAATATTTGGCATTTATATTTGTCACACTTCAAGCACTGTTTTAATGAACTGTAAAAACCTCTTGGTCTTTTCTATATATTTAATGTTGGACATATGAAAACAAAGATTTGCCCTCCCTGTGCTGTATAAAGATTGGGACGCTCGAGGCCAAGTGGCGAGCACGTCGTCGTCCCTGGGGCAACACTTAAGTGATCCATTTCCAACGTATTGTTCCAGTCCATTTCCTGTGTACTTAGCTTCTCTTCCGTATACATATTGACGTCGGAATAGAAAATGTCACGTTTAATACCTGCAATCTGTAGTATACACTAGTATTAGCTGGTTTATTTTTCTCCTTTTTATAAATAAAGAATTTTCACTACATTACAGTACACTAATATATTAGTAACTACTTACCAAGTTCTGAAAGGAAAATTACGAAATATTTAAACACTAATAGGTTCAATTTATTTTTTATTTTATTTATTTATTTACCAATTATAAGAGGAATAACCTAATGCAAAGTAAACTAACCAGCTATATAATATATAAATACCACTGGGCAATAGATTTCGAAATATTTTTTTTTCTAAACATCTTTTTTAGACATTTAAATTTCTTCACGATGTTTATCTTTAACGACAAGCACGTGGTAAATCGAGACTTAAAATTGCAATTAACAATTGGCACTTAGGATTAAAAGCGAGCTGCTGAGCTACTACGGTACTAATGCAATAGTCAAGTTTAATTCAATTAGTTTATTCCGGATTGAAAGGAAACGAAATTTTTAATCGAAAATAATCATTGCAGTGTTTTACTCCCACTTTTCTCGCCTGGAATCGTAATTCCGAGTTGAGAGGTTGGTGGACGATTAGGACATGACTTTAATAATAATAATTTTGAGTACGCTACAGCAGTGTTGCCGCAGTGCTGCTGATATTTTGCGGACAAAAGTATCTTAATCTAATAGAGAGTTGGTAAGATATTATAATAATGATGAAGTAATACACTGAACGAAAAGATAATTTTTTTTATTTATAAAATCTAAATATTATCGAAACCTAAGACACTCATTGATTGTCTATTTTTTTATTTCTATTCTAATTTATTTAAAACGAAGGCGTTCGGTAAGATCCGATGCAATGCTAGCGTAACCATAGCACCTTCATAGAATATAAAAAAAATAGTGCTCTACAAATTTTCGTTCCGACTAGGTCATATATTATTATTATTATAGCAAAAGCATAAACTTTCGTCTTACAATTCTTTTATAATTAGAAAATTGATGACATGATTTTTATGTAGAACTAATATTACATTTTTATTAAAAGAAACAAGATGTTATGAAAAAAAAATATTTCGTTCTCTCAGTATTTCTGCTCTAAAAACTTTTCTCAAATACTAGTTAGTCCTGAATTTTTAATTTTCTGCGTCAAATGAATAAGGTACAGGCAGTCATGAAAAGATGCACAACTTGAAACCGAGCTGGCCTTACTAAAAATGATTGTACGGACTACTTGTTGCATTTTAAAATTTTACTCTATAGTTTATAAAAAATGTTTTCCGTTTGCTTCATCATAGATCAATAGTAAAAATTCAACAATTCAAATCAAGAATAGATATCCTATTCTCTCCTAGAGAGGTCCCCTCTCCACAGAGAGTATTGGAGCAGAGTCGGTTCCTATGCGGATTAGCAGACATCACGTGTCTTGAAATATTTCTTTCGGTTACCTTTATGACATGCAGGATCTTTTCCTTCGCCGTCGTGTGAGTGGGCAATTTAGCGTTTAAAATTTCTATTAACGATTCCATTAGTGCCGGCACCGGGGTGAGAACTGGTCTGCTCGCGTACCATGACAATAAAAGCGAGTGCTTATATACATACTGATCTAACACGTCTCTCAGCGTAGTGGAATTAAAAACATCGATACGTAATTTAAAGAAGACAAGTGTGTCCTTTATATCATCAACTTGATTACAAAATGGAAAATACAGAGCGAAAAAATGACATCATAAATGTAGCTTGTCGTGTGATAGTAGTCATTTATCAACGCCCTTCCTCACCCTCCGCGTCCCATGAGGGTAATTAAATTAATAAAATAAAACAGATGAAAGTGATTTTTGGTAGCATCATGAACAGCGGTATATTGATAACCCGGTACTCGATTCAATTTCACGGTACGCGAACAATCGTACGTTCAATTAATTGTAATTGCATTTTTGAGTTATCATTTATCACGTGTTCGGTGGTGAACTTGAGGGCCTTTCTAAGAAATAAATAAAAAAATATTTCAAAGACAATTTTGATGTGCGTGAATCCATAATAGTGCCAATCTAAGTAAAAACCTAGGATATGTGGTGGAAAAGTGTATGCTATTATATTACATTGCTCGATGGCATTATACCTGAGCGGAAACTTTGTTACTGCATGTGTAAATAACAATTTTGTACGACAAAAAACTTCTTAGATTCTAGTGTCAAGTTAGATTTTAAGATTAAGGTCGTAAGCAGCTGGTCTTCTGCTACTGATATTAATTAGGTTTTTGAGTGAACTAATGTAACCAGTAAAGTGTCATTTGGAGCAGTCGTTCACTACCATAAAAATAAATTTATTTAAAAGCTCCGCAGTCGTTTTCAACAACCAGGATGCCAATTTACGTCCACTATTGATTCTAAGTTTTTTTTTACTTTAGGAGTAACAAAGGAGCAAGTTCACCTGATGGGAAGTGATTCCTGCGGCCCATGAAATCTACATTCATCCTTGACAAGGAATCATAATGGAGATGCGTTGTCACCCTTGAGGACTGGGATGGAATGCCTGGTTACTAGTAATAAAAGTCTCCGGATCCCTGCACCTCACCAGCACCAGACGAAACACAGCAGCATTATTCTGCTATTTTACACTTGTATTCTGTGAGGGCGTGGTCCTACTAAGGTCGAGCTGACCGATTCATTCTGCAGCTAGAAGCAAACTGCGGTTTAGCTCTACCACTGTTTTTCATTTTACCCATAATGTACGACCTGCTAAGAAACCAGTAGAGTTCAGTCAGTTTGTGCTGCAGTTGCAGCCTATGAAATTAAGTGCCCATGCCTTTAAGCCTTGTGCAAATTTTGTGTTAAACAGGTACACACGCAAACACAGAGCTTGATGAACAAACAATTTTCACTAACAAAGGTGAAAAAAAAAAAACATAACAGTACAATGTGGTCTCAAATCCGAATTGCATATCTCGCTTGATGTACACACGTGAATTCCGAACGAAAATAGAGCCCAATATTAATGACATTGTATTGCTGCCAAAATTGTTCGGATAGCGTGGTGGGCATTGACGTTCTTTTAAATTTAAGTGGCAAGATTTAGGATACGGACCGTCATCCGCAACATAGGGTTTTAGTCTCACTTGTTACATTAAAACTGCTCCCAATTCATCGCTTATATTTTTTTAACTACTGATACTGTTACTATTGCTTTACTATTAATGAGATGGTCCGGTCCGTCTTAGGATCCACGCAGACTGACGTGACGGCGAAATGACTAATTTAGCCACAATTGAAATTCAACTTAATTAATTTTGATATACGTCTGAAATTTGTATACAGAAAGAAAATTGTATTGTGACGCTCAAAGCTTTATGATCACGTCACTCTTATCGTTCAGGTGTGACAATACAGTTGTATTTTTTTTTATATAAGATGGGGGTATGTCTCACGTGCCGCAGAAATATCTAACAGTTTTGAATGCCCGTTTGTAAAAATAGCAATATCATCATGCGTTTCTTTAGAAAGCGAAGAGGTGTCCCACATTGCCTGTGCGTAAACGCATTTGCCACTTGTGTAGTGTTGCTTGTGCGACAGATGTGGCAAGCCCATTGGCATTTTAGGTTAAATAACCATACTCTTTCCATTGTTCTCTGTGTGACTCTTAAGATTCAACATAAGTGAGTATACTCAAGCAGGATAATAAAAACACGGAACGACCATTTGCGCTAGGAAGCCGTCAGCGACTAACATCAGATTGGGGAAGTAAAAGCTAATTATTATATATTTTTTGTTTTACTCTAATACATGCCACACTGTATTTCTGTGTTGATGAATGCATCTAGTTAATAATTAGGAGATGGCGCTGTGGTATAGTCGATCGCAGAATCGGCAAAGTCGGTCGGAAATACATCGTTATGCGTCCAACGAAATCATTTACAACTTTTATAAATGTTTCTATTTATTTTTTTATTATAATCTTCATTTAAATATATATTGCTGGAATTTGCCACGGCTACTAAGCTTCGTCTGTTGCGGACCACGTCTTAAGACAATTCCCGGAGTTCGCGGCCATTCGCCGCATCACTTTACCGAGAAATTGATCTATGTTTACCTTCTCGCTGCTATGGAATTGTTTCCTCAATATTTTTATCTCTAGTGTTGAAAATAACTATTTTCTTACTCTATTGTTATTTTTAAAATGTTTTCTGACCGTCGTTACATGAATGCTCGTTTACGTTAATTAGAAAAAATAATGAAGTTAACATTAAATTAATGGTCTTTTAGACGGCATAATGACCTTGGGTAAACCACACAGAATATCTATGCTATGAAGTGACCTAGAGGGTTACAATGTATGTAAATGTAATGACGGTCGATTTCGACCACAGCAAATTTTTTTGTTGTTACCGGGGATGATATCAACAACGAAAAATGTTTTAAAGTGCTGTAAGTATTGTTGCAAATTCGCTGCAGTATCAGCGACAAAGAAAGTGGACTCACACCCAGGCCAGAAAACCAATAACCTAGATTATATAAATCATGATCCCAGCAGAGAATGGAACTTAGAATCGGGATTAGGCAGCAAGACCACAAGTTACTACACGTACAAGTTACTGTAATTATATGAAAAGAAAAATTACTAAGAATTGTGGCCTTGTAAGTAGTCAAAGTATGAAACTCTTAAGTCGTAAAGATACAGTATTTTTACGACAGTTCTAAAACTGGGTTATCGTATCCCAGCTCAATCCATGCGGGACTTTGTTGCATTGCAACAAATTGTGGTTATCGATAAGGATCTTGAGCTTTTACCGAGTAAAAGATTGCGGAACATATTTACATTTGTTATGTACTTGGAGCACCCCCACGATAATGTGCCCGTTTTTAACATAGACCGGGGAGCGAGCCGATCCTATCCCGTTGTAATCCACCAAACAGATCTCGAAATTGAACGGCCGCACTCAGGATTGGTGCCGATAGATGGGTTTAAAAAGTTTGATCGTAATTGAAATAATTCCGTTTTTGCCTATTTACAATATTAACAGTTGGATTCCGCAATCTCATTACAGTTCAGATTCACATTGTGCTGATCCAAACTGAGCCATAAAGCGTTTTACGGTTCCATTGTTAGGTGACATTGGCAGTTCGTGTTCCCGCCAATTGTCGGCCATTGTTGTCACGCCAAAACGACCTGTGTATTGCCGATTGTGTAATCCCGGTTTATTCCAATACGCCGTATGAATTGTGTTAACCGTCGTGTATCGTACTGGTCAGTGTTAGTCGAAGTCGCATACCCTGGTTTCAATTCCCAGACAATGCACAAAATGTGTGGTATGTACATATGTCTACTTGACCGCCCGTATGAGTGATACGGACATTATACTTTTCTCATCACATCTTATTGCATATGCATTACATTGGATTAGGGAAAGGGACGACTCCTGAGTGTTTTTGTGTTTTTACGAACTATTAATGCACTATAATACAATATTTTGATGAAATGAGGTGATGACATTTTAATGAACAAGAAAGATATCGCCCTGTATCGTGACAAACATCATTTTTAAAACGTTATAAAAAAGATAAGATAAACCTAAAAGAAACCACATAAATTTACAACCCATGTAGGTAATTTATAGACAAAGTTTATATTTAGGCTGAGATTTCGTAGCTTTATTCCAATCAATTAACACTGTCCCCGTATTAGACACGCATGAGCCGTCCATTGATCACTTCTCGCGTGTCACTGCGTCACTTAGCACCATGGAAATAATATGTACCACATACAACAGAAACACGCACATTATAACCGTAACAATGCAAGTATTAATCTTATGTAATATGATGGTTTTAATAATAGCTCTATCTTTTTCGCACATTACAGTGAGATAACTATGAAACACTAGTTCCTACTTGTGTTTCTACATTTTCACACACACACTTCAGTCAATCAACTTTAACAACTTTTTTGTTTTTGTATAATTCATTGGTCATATTTCAATTTTCAATCCGTATAGGCATGGTCACTCTTTTAAAAAAAGATATTGCGCTTTCCTGTTTTGTGTAATACTTAGTGGTTGCCATTTTAACAACAGTTACGTGTGATTGAGGGATTACAGCTAATTTGTCACATATTCGCAGTCCTTATTTATCGACATTTTGGTGACATTTTTTACGTGCTTGTTTGATGTTTGGTGTCATTGATCTTTTATGCCTTTTTTATAATTATTTAATTCTTGGTTTGTCACTTGGTGGTACTATTTATTATATGGAATAAAACATTTTTTCCTTAAATAAAGTATTCTATAACAGATCTATTGTATTCTACAAATGTATATAATAAGACGTAGTTTAGGAATCAAGGATTTATATCCTAGTTACATTCAAAGCCATAGTAAAAAATTGAATTCTATACCATAGTATAAAAACTAAATAGGTATTATACTTTTGTATAAAATCAGATTAAAGAATTCTAAATTTGATTGGTTTTCGCCTGATCTAACAAAACAAGCATACCGTTCACCTAATCGCCTGCGGCCTTTGAAAACACATTCATCTAATAAACAACCAATAATGTTTATGCTTTGTTATTCCTGAGGACTAAAATTGAATGTTACCAGTGATATATGAAAGGTTCCTTTCACTCACCAGATGAAGCAGTAGCATTCAACTCCTATTTTGCGCTAGTATTCTGTGAGGGAGTGGTCCTCCCACGGTCGAGCTGATACCATGGTTATTCTGCGTTTCGTCAGGGTGTCATGACCTTTAAATCACTTATCACTAAAAACCTACATGTTTCTAAATAATATTATCATAATTGAACATTTAATTCTTTTTTAAATCGGTGTATTTCATTTAAAATAATTTTTAACTTAACAATTGCATAGAACTTAGAATTCGGTATTATATTTAAGTAATATCTCTGTTAAAGATGTTATGGAGAAATGTTATTTCTTAACTAATGTATTAAAATGTGTTAACTTTTGTTACGGCCATTTATTTAAATGGTCGTGATGTTCATGTTACAACGTGTCACCTTAGATTGTTATAAGTAAAATATGGGGTTATGTATCATTGGTGTGTAAAAACCCAGCAACACATTTGGCGATTCGAAAAAATTCTGCCAAAAAAGATCATATAAAGTGAAACTAGGCGATACGTGTTGCATAGTGGTCAAAGTATTCGTCGATTCCCAGCGATACGAATCAATATTTGTGCAGAATCAATTGTTATTTTTGTGGAATGTGGTGTGTACCCCATAACCCCGTAACACTGCAATCGAACCTTTCGCCAATTATAAAAGCATCTAATACATTGGACACGGGAAGGTGACATGATGATGAGTTAAAGCGTCTGTGTTCGCGCGGATGTTTATAATATATCCTTCGCAGTTGATTCAAAAAATCACAGTGCTCGGCCAGGATCAATAACAGAGCAATATATTCTTGTTTTCAATTTTAAGGCAGATAAGGTTGGACTATATGTTCGCTTTATTACGTTTTGTAATATTTGTATTGACAAACACGGTTAAGGTCAATTTTGTTAATAATTGTGTATTTTTTTACATCAAAATAAACAAAATACGAGTAAGTTTATGGGCCGAAGGAATCTCTTATCATCAGATAAAATGTGGACTCGCTAGTTCCATAAAAAAGAGTAATAGAGTGAAAAAAATTGATATCAAAGAACAATTTAACATCGTATGTATAGATGTTATTTTTAATCAATTAATTAGTGATTTTATTTTGTCCCCACAGCCAAACGAAGGAGCAGACAATCAGGTAGCACGCATTTACACGTACACGTAACGAGTTTTGCATGGCGTGACGTTTTTATAGCCGCCTGTTGTGTTATGTACTCGGCTTATATTGTTTGTTGATACAGATGCATGCTGCGATATACACCTAAACAAAGTATTGTATAGATTTGACTTCTGCGTAAGGGATGGAATATATTGTAACCATAAATAAGGTTGCTTTAATTTATGTCAAATTATCTTATATAATTAACTTGATTGGGTTTTTAAAATTTAATTTTTTTATGACGCTGGCAGCAAAACAGCATACGAAAGTCTTATGCTATGAGAATTATTGTACGTACGTATTATTATTTACGTAAAGTGTCAAGTCTATATTTAATACTATGTTTGTGATGCTAGATAAATATCAATTGTAAATTGTATCGCCGACCATGTTGGCACAGCGTAATGATCCGTCTCTAGAGAATTAAATGTGTTTTTGATGTTAAAATATTGTTTTTGTTAATATGATTAACCTAACATGAACTGTAAGGGTGTGACTTTTAATTTTATTACTGTTATTTCTTAAAAAAAGATGTATTTACTTTGAAGTTTGCTTCTATCCTGTGTTTTTTTTATGTTTTATTCTTTTAACTTTGGCTTGACTATTGTTAATTAAAATTTGGTATATGGTCAGAATTGGATTACTCGCAATATGACATATATCTTTTTAAAGAATTTAATGTTTAGTTTTATTACCGTTAGCTTTTTCGAATAGTTTATATTTACCAGTAAACGGTAAGAATATAAATAAATATATAAAGTTAACATACACTAACACGATTCGAACAAATCAACAGTTGTTTGCGGCGAGCGCACGTCTCCACGATGCTCGGCGCGCTCCCCCCGACACCGGGTTCCCGGAGCCGAGCAACAACAACATCAGCGAGGACAACAACAACGGGCCCATCTCGCTGCGTGAGATGCAGAACATCGCCAACAACAACGCGGCAGCCTATATCGTCAGCGAGAACGAGGAGCGGAACAGGATAAGTCGAGAGTCGGTTGTCGAGTTCGAACCTCTGCCTGTCGGCTTGCGGGTAGTCGATCCGCTTGAGAGATGTGCCGATTGGTTCGGTATGTGGCTTGTTGTTGTATGGGAGTTATTCCCTTTTAGTTTAATTTATGTATGCAGTGTATTTATTTGGTGGTATTGCTTCTTCTTACCAACTTATTTTATCCTGTTGTAATGGAAGAAAACTGGAAGACACCAGCCCACAATCCCTTAGGAAATCGGTCCTGAATATTAAATCAATAATACTATCCGTACTACCGATCAATATAGTTTTATTGCATAAAGTTACTACTTATCATCATTTCAAGCTTAGCCTCTTAGCTGCAAAGTCAAGGCCCAAATGATACATTGTCTGGGAATCGAGCCACGCGACTCGCAGACCAGGCCCCCTTAACCCACTAAGTCGCATAAGTCTTTCTCCTATGTTTTACACCCAAAACAATATAACTACTACTAAGGTACTAAGAACAAAAGTTTTTTTTATCTAAGCTTTTGGAATCTCATATATTGAACCACTGTGCCCGTGCATGTACATTTTACAAAAACGTCATCTATTGGAATATTGCGGTTTCCATACAAAATATTAACCGTGTCCGATTGATAATACTTTAATCGATCCTAATACGGACGAGTGGCGTTAACCGCTGTTTCTAATTGCAGGCGGTGAAGACCTTCCCAGGAGCCGGCTGCAGTATCTACGCGAGATAGGAAGGGGATGGTTCGGTAGGGTAAGTACACAACACAGTATCTTTTCACTGTTGTTGGGGCATTAAACCTTAGTATTTGGGGGTGGCCGACGCATCTTCATTACGAATCCTTATCGATAATGAAGAATTTTTTTTAGGTATCATGATTTGTGTGCTCTTTTGTCACCACAAATATTATAATGAGATAACACTTGCTATGACATTCATATAAAGTATATTCCATTTTATTGTTCGCAATAAATGACTGAGTAATGATAATCATAATTAATCAAATTACTTAAAATAATAATCACTGCCCACAGAGGATAATTATTAAATGAAAATTATTTATTGCTAAAACCGTGGTAGTTCGATCCATCGTGCATGCACCAGTAATATTGTTAATTGCTAAATTTTAAATGCTAATTTAGCACGTGATCAGCAAAAGATTTCCATAGGAAAACTGCGCACGTCGGAGAAATAAATGAAACAAAATATATTAATGCAATGGTTGGTTCGTAGATATAGTGGTAGTCGTTATCAATATGTGGAAACGCTTTCTTTTACCTTTTTTTATGCGGTTACGCTTAACTATAATTAATTTCCCCACATATTGCTAGGAATCACGATCCCACCAACGTCCATCTATATTGACTTTCGGCAAACAAGCACAACGATTTGCCCATGCTCACCACGCAGGGCAGGAGTGTTGGCGAGTGCACTAAAAACCTTTAACCTATGCACGAAAAAATATTAACCCAAAAGATTTGATATCAGTGTATTCGCATGAATCGCATTAGTCGGCCGCCGGAGCTCCATCCGTTAACCGGCAAGGTGAAATTGGCAGATGAGGTGGGAATTTTTTTTGGAAAATGTTGTTATATTAGCATTTCCCCCTCCACTGCGATACTTCTAGAAAATTATTATACTGCGCTCAAATTTATGTTAATGATATTGTTTGTCGAAAACACAAGCGATAACTAAGGGTGCCCGTTCTTTATTCAAATTATATTCAATTTAGGTTTGCTAAAGGTTTCAGATGCGATGTCCGGATTTAGCAGGTTTACCTCGTGGCGTAAAGATCAATGTTCCCAATGGAGGAACTATATTTGACTGAAAGACACTTTCGCTTGTTTCCGGGTCTGGATATATCGTGTGTGCGTCCCGTATACTTAGCGCTGCATCTGAGGCTTTTTCAAATGTGATAATTAGTGGTGTTGTTTTGCTGCATCTAGTGTAGAGTTGAGTAAAGTATGAGTAGACTCGACCGGGGCAATACTACGTCCTCACAGAACAGTAGCGTCGTTGTGTAATGTGTTGATGAGAGAGCATAAGGATCTTGGAGGACTCAGGGGTTACTGATAACGAGGAATTACACCTCACTCCTCAGGAATAACAACGCATGTGTATCTTGTATCTTTGTATAGGTATATATGAGCTGCAATCACCACTAACCACCAGGTGAACAATGTGCTCGTTTGGTTATATATATATATATACATACATTTATATAAAATATAATAAATGTTTAATATACAATATTATATAAACATATTTTTCTTGCAGGTCGTAGAGGGTGAACTTGAAGACACAAACACAACAGTCGCAGTGAAGATTCTCAACCAAAATGCCAGCTTGGAGGATAAGGCGCGGTTCCTGGAAGAGGCCAAGATATTCCGGGACTCCAGGCACGAGAATATACTCTCCTTCGTCGCCAAATGCCTGCAAGAGGACCCCTGGATACTCCTATTTGAGCTTTGCTCTATGGTAAGTGCTTTAATCTCTCCACGGTGATGTTGGCTTATACAGCTATGTTGAACGTATTAACTAGCTTTATCACTGCCAGAAAAAGACAACGTGTCATAGAACACCAGCGTCATGTAGTAGTTTAGCGGTGATGATTTATAAGGTAAGTGTTATAAATTGGAGATCTGATGACGGGAGACATCACCTTCTAGAACTTGAAGTAACAACGAATCTGTATTGTGATTCCTTATCAAGGATGAATGGGGGTGTCCAGGGCGGCAGGTATAACTTTCCACAAGGTGAACTATTTGCTCCGTCAAACCCTAACGTCACGAAACAACATATTATAGTGGCCAAAGTATTTATAAACTACGTGACAAAACACGGAAGAACTCATTCGTCACATTCCCCAATCGTGTTGTACGTTATGGAATAATATCGTAAAACGGTTCAAAACTGAGGCTGCAAATCCTTGAGCACAAATATTCATCTGATGGTAAGTGACCACTGCAGCTCATACTATACCTACATACATTCTTAATAAAGATTCAAAATGTGCACGCGTAGGTCTCGTCTACCTTGGGGATTGCGATAAAATACCTCTGTTCAATAAATAAATTAGTGGGACTGTATACGAATCAAAAATGTGCATGCCCCTTGTAACTTCTTCCTCCTACTCCTCAAAACACAAGAAGAGGACAGAAACTGCCTTAATCACTATCCTTAGGACTAGGCACTTGCACGCGATATTGTTATATTTATAGCAGCGTTATAATGCTATTTCGCGTATTCAGTTTTATATTTAATATTCTGTGAGCACGTGGTCCTACATGGAGCCTGATCCATTCACGCTGCAACAAGACACAAATTGTAGCTTTTATGATCTTAGTAATACACCAAAACTCCCCAAACCAATATATTGAAATTATTAAAATTTTAGTCTCGTCTGTGAATCGAGAACCTGCTTATAACCGACCATAAGTCCATCACCTACAAATTCTTTTAATAAAATGTCATTAATTTAAAAAAAAAAATCTATATTAAAATGTTTACATATCATTTATCGTCGCGTAACTATAATATGACAGTAGCATTTGACTACACTACTGTATAATACTAAATAAAACCACACAAGCCACTGAGACAAGCGGAGCTCTACTCATAGTACGATTACTTCTAACAGTTGAGCCGTGACTATCGCGGCAGTGGGCGACCGTGCATTGAATATTTAATTAGTCGATACCTTCATCAATGGGCTGCTTAATGGATGCTTACAAATCAAATATCGAGCATTTTTTTTCTTCAATCCTATCATGATATTCAATATGTGTGAATGACTTCATGAATTGGAACTGTTTTAATTTAATAATCTACTCGCGTGGGCGGTTAATTGAAACCGTCCTCCACTGCGTACGTGTCTTTGCCGAAAGCTTTTTTTTATTACGTTAACTATAACAACTAAGCTTTTGCTACATGTTGATCTAGGTCTGGTCTATTTTGACGATATCTTTTAGTCAGATTAAATCAACTTGGCAGCGTGTATTATAGTGCCGTGCACACGCAGTTCTGTTCAATTTTCGTTTTCTTCACTAGCCCGCCTTAATTCGTGTGAAGTCAGATCAGAGTAACGTTAAAATTCAGGAAATATCAAGGAAAACTAAACCTGTGTTACAGAGGTCCATCTAATCTATATCGTTGTCGCGCGGTTTATTTTATCCGTATGTCTTATTTTTTAAATCCTACTCAGTTCTATGTCATAAAATCTTCGTCTCTTGCGTGAATAAGTCAGCTCGACTAAGATGATTTATATATATAGAATACCAGTCTAAATAGCTAAGCCCCGCTAATCGCTGCCGACTATCTCATTACTGGATGAATCATTCCGTCTTTGTCCGCGGGTTACAACGCATCTGCCTAATGATCTCTCATCGATAATATATATGAGTGTCATGGTCATGACCTCGCAGAATACCAGCTTGAGATAGCATGACGCTCCTGTATTTTGTTTGGTAAATTTTGGAGGCCCATTTACTAGTGGTAAAATATTCCCTATCTATCATCAGGGGTAAAAACGCTACATCTTGAATCTTTGTTGAGGATATATGTAGGTGTTTATGGGCCGCAGTCAGCATATCATTCGGAATGCTTCCGTCAAGATTTAGCAGTTGAGGCATAAGCCAGGATCAACGTCTTAACGTGCCTGTAAACACGGCAGTGCATCGATAAAAATCCATTCAATTAAAGATCATGCATCCAAATGGAGGTCCGACCAAACGTTGGTCTGTCTAGCATATCCGTTAAGGAAAGTTTAGTCTAACCTCTCTATGAGAACTTCATGATTTCCTGTCCTGCCAGTATTTGCCTTATGCACATTATTGAGAAGAGAAAAAAAATTATCAGACCAATAGTAGATAAATAATGTGACCATTTTGCAAAACATCAAGGAGTTGCATCGATTCGAGATAGGTATGGAACGAGCGAAGCTATAACACAGGGTATAATGGTGAGGAACATAATGTTGAATCATCTGATCTAATATCCCTTGTTACACCTGCTATTATTTTCTAAGGGAGTGCAATCGCTAAATATTAGATAAGAAATAAAATCAAACTAAAATTTAATAATACGGTAGTTTTATTATTTTGCTATTCCAGGACCTGCAGCAATATCTGGTACAGAACCGGCCTAAGATGGCGATTCTCAACGAGAGCGGGGTGCCGTTGCAGTTCATGTGTGACGTCACATCTGCGCTTGCCTATCTGCACTCGCGCGGATTCTTGTATGGGTAAGTGTTATATTTGCTCTAAAAATTGTATAAGTTGACTGTTATATCCGAATGTTGAAGCAATTAGATAAAGCTTTAGAGGTCACTGGACCCACAGCAATACTCACACACACACAAAAAATGTTGAAGCTTATCGTGATATGCAGCTGTCATTGTCCCAGTGACCACGATTGATTTTGTCACGCGCAAACACAGCGAGGCAATCACTTATGTCCTTTTGAGAAATACATACAACACACATGTTACATTCACCCGCACTGTATGTACAACGCGCATTTGGTGTGTGTAGTATTTAATGTGAATGTATTATTTGTAGCAACGTATGGAGCGGCAGCGTTCTGGTGCGGGGCAGCGAGGAGGCGGTGCGTGCGGTGCTGGGCCAGTACGACGCCGCAGAGCCGCACCACGACTGCGTCGCGCCCGAGTTACGACGCTATCCCGCCGTGCACACTGTCAGTGTTACCCTCACCCTTCTTTCTATCGGGGCGGACAGAGATACTGACGCTATTGACTAGCCAATTCAATCACAACAGTATAATTTTAGTATCAGATCGAGATAGAGAGATCACAGCAGCGCACGCTGTGTTATATTGCTGTAAACACACGGACGAACATCGAGGCTGCCGTAGTTCACTTCCTCGTCCGATGTAATAAATGTGCAATATGATCACGAGGTATGTTCCAATGTAGTGTCAGGGAGACGAGGTAACCTCCAATTAGAGTTGTTCGACGTCTTGAAATTATTTTAGTAGTTCAATATCAAAATTATATTATTCTTCAACAACTACTATATATCCATTATATCTTCAAACTGCTTCGAAGATTTTTTAAAAATAGAAAGGACATAGTCCACCGTCCATACAAAGTTCGCCTAAGAATCAACAGGCATCAAATACTGATTTGCGGGTTCTACTAATTACCAAAACATCTTTGAAAGTAGATTGAAACAACATACACTTCAAAGAATTTAGTAATTAACTAAAATATGTTCTATTTTAGGTTATTTTTTAATATAATTTCGAATAGTAGTTAATTCATTTTTTAAGTCTATTTTTTTTAATTATAATGTTTCTTAATCTAATTTTAACTAATTAAAAATGTCTGTATGTAGTTAGATTGTGGCATATTTGATAACACAATAGTTTTGGACATGTTATGTATGCCTGAGACGAAAGCTTACATTAAGAACAACCCATTGATTATGACCCATGCTTTATATCGGACTAGATGTAATAGGGAGGTCAATCTGTATCTCCGATATAACTATTGTTTGAAATTAAACTTGAGACAGTTTTTTTTTTATTTAAAGCAGCTACAAATCAATGTTTTATGAAACTTTAGGTATCAAACGTAGACATAAATTCTTAAAATTGTGATATCGTGTTTCCTTGCTGTTTCATAGATTTTATTGTTGTATTCGTGAAAATCTTTTCAATGTACAGACTTTTCTATCTGTAGTTATATTTTTATTCTATAAATGTACAAAAAAGAAAATCGAATAATGAACAACATTAACAAATACGAAAAAGCAGCACTCACTACACAACTCACAATGAAAGTGATATGTCATAAGTAAAATACGTCATTCACAAAATGGAGGCATCTATTCTCGCCGCGCACAGCGCTTTATGTGCTTTTCTCTTTATTACCTTACGTACGGATTAAATGCTGTCATACCGACAGCGCTTTATAATCGTAGAACACGGCGTAATCAATGTAACTCCATTTAATTTTTGAAAAAAATGTGAAGTGTCCGTGAAATTCTAGTACTTGTATTAAATGGCATAAATTAAGCTAAGAATTATGATATACATCACATGTCTGCCAATTCCAAGGCGAATTTGGACGATCTCCTTTCTCATTGTCAAACTTTACAATTGTTTATAAAAGAGGTGTGTAATGATAGTGAGAAATCAATGAATTCCTTCCAGAGCAATAGTGAGGTGTGGTCTCTGGGCACGTTAATTTGGGAGATCTGCGCGTGGGGCTCCCAACCACCTACGCCTCCGCCGCCGCCGCCGTTGCCGGATTTACCCTGTCCTTACCGTACTCACTTGTAAGTGATAACACATTCAATTTATAAATCTCAATTTATTGAACATGTTGCTGTCTATTGTCCACTGTAATCCATTGGCCCGTGATAAATAAATCAGTTAATGCAACAACAATCAACAATTGACCGGAGCTATGAATGAATCGGTTCTATTAGGTTAGAATTTCTTTAAGAAAAATGCGATCCAATACTTTATGAGGGAAATAATTAATACTCAACTAATTATAACATTTGTTTTTATGTAGTATAGGCGGCAAACGAGCATGCAGCCCACCAGGTGGTGAGTGATCACCATCGCCCGTAAACATACGCAACACCACAGAAGTCGCAAATGGGTTGCCGGCCTTTAAGGAAGGTGTAGGCTCTTTTCTTGAAGGTCCCTAAGTCGTATCGGTTCACGGAAACACCGCTGACTACAGCTGATACCACAGAGTAGTTGTGCGTGGCAGGAAATTTCGCGTGAAGCGCACAGTGGTGGATTGCCAACCATCGAGATGATGAGGATGAAATTTTGAATTCTGTCGTGATGTACGATGTTTAAACTCAGTGACTGGAATTAATCCAAACGACCCCTCAGAACAATCCCCATGGTAAATTCGGAAAAAAATGCAACGCCAGTGAATCAATCCGATCGGCTCAACACTTTCTGATTATATTTTGGTTTATAATATATTGATTAAGGTTTTTATTTCAGATACCAAGTAATGCAGCTATGTTGGAACTCGAACCCGGAGGGGCGACCCTCAGCCGCTCAAGTTCTCGCCCTTTTAAACCATCTGCACAGTACACACGTGCACAGTGAAACCGCACAAGACGACGGATATGGAAGCAGCGATTTCGAAGAGCGATGGCAAAGATTGAAACCCAACACCATCCCCAAGATAGACGAGCATGTTGCTATAGTCCATGCACCATCCACTTCAATGACCTCACACTTCACCGGATCCGACCAAGATTTCGATAACGCCCCCACCACACAAGATACTCTAAGCGTGGATTTAGATACAGCTGTGTCTCGATCTAGTAGCATAATGTCCGATAAAGAACCACTATCCATCCAAATAAAATCTGAAAGTCTAACCAACCTACATGGATCACTAGAAGATGTTAGAAACATCTACCTAACACATAACGAAGCTGCGGCAATCGAATGTCATCAAGGAAATGTAAGCTTTGATGATAGTAAAGATAAGGATCACGATCGATCAGACAGCTCTATGGATCCATGGTTGAAGGACATCATCACAGGTAGCCATGACGATGTAAGTTACTATAAAGATGTGAGTGATGTTATAAAGAATCTCGATAATATATTAAATTCTGAAAAGACTTCTAGCTCTGAATCAAGTCACCAAGCTAGCCCTTCAAGAGATAACCTAAGCTTGGAATGTAAAAAAGATTATCCAGTCCAAAAAAGTATGGTGAAATCGCCTGGAATTACCAATTTCCAGAACATTCTAGAAGTAGGTTTCGATTCAGAGGCCCAACAAAACGATACTTGTGAGGACGATGAGGGAGACCGCGATACCATAGGCACTTTAAGTCACTCCTTTGAACGACATAGTGATTCCATTAGCCAGCATACACTCGAAAATATAACTCCAGAAACACCTATAAAAGATTTAGATATTGTTAAAATAATTGAACTTGAAACTATCCCTACGAATGTTAAACAAGATAATATTGTAGGTGAAGTAATTAATGAATTGCCAAAAGATAATGTAGATCATAGTGTAATTAACATACCCATGTTGAAACAATTATGTGTAGCTTCAATGCCTAGCGTAAGTGACACTATTGTTCAACAACCGAATGTTATAGAAGACTGCCGTACACCTTGTGATAATAAGTTAACTGATGTAAGGATTGATATTAATGACGTTGGAACTAAGTCAATAGATATTACAACGCTTGCAGAATCTGAGGAGATATCAAACACGGAATCCGCGACATTAGCATTAATTACCGAATTAGAATCGACACAAAAAATTGATAGTGAGATACAAAATATGAAATCCAAACCACACCAAATCTTGCCCGTGTCGGAACAAGAACGATCTTCAGATAAAGACAATTTGTCTCTAGTCATTAATGATATTTGTGAGGAAAGTCATCACGAAAAAAAAGAAAGTTCTCTGACTCATGAACTAGACAACGTTGATTTAGTGGGTGATAAAAACATTGAAAGTTCTATTATAGATGTAATAATATCACCTCTCGAGCCCACGATTAGTAATTCAAGAAAAATTAGCGAATTTGAACTAAATAATGAAACTAACAAACACCAAACAGCACCAAAATCAAATGAGACACCTGATAAAGTACAAACTTTAATTGATAACATTAACTCTCAAACTGGTAATGTCAGTTTTTATACGAACAGCGTTGAAAATGAAAATGCTGAGCTGGAAGATAAAATATATACATTTCCCGAAAATATTATGCCACCTGAATTAGTACAAAGTAATAGTATGGTATTTGCAATTAATAGTGCTGTACAGTTTGAAAAGACAGTTAATGATGGTTCTATTAAAGATAATGATATTATACCAATTAGATCTGATATTAATGATGTTGATAAAGATGTGACAGAAGCATCCACAACTGATAGTATTTATATAGATCTCATTAATGGTACTAGCAACGAGGATTTTAAAGACAATAATGTAAATAATTCAACTCCCTTTGAGTCATACTTCCCATTAACTGGAAGCAACAATGAGATAGATTATATTGATGCTTTAGTTAAACATGATTCAACCGTATATTTAGATTTGCCAAGTGTAATAGAGGAGACTAATCATTTCCTTAATTTGGAAAGAAATCTCTGTAATCAGACTTTAGATTTTCAAGGTTTTTGTGCAAGCACTCCTAAGGGTAGTGAAGGAGATATTCTGGAAATTTCTACAGTCGATAATGAATACGATCAATTGTCAGACACTAAGGTACCAGAATGTGACGTAGGGGTGACGTTACCCAAATTGGAGCAGCGAAGCGTGCCAGAAAATATGAGTCCATTAGAATCGCCTACTAAAAGTCACCACACTGACACATACGATGAAAACAGTTCGGTAGTATTAGGCCCCTTTGAAAATTGCACCCTTGAGTTATTCAAAGCTGTGAAATCGGAGATCGTTGATCTTCCAAAAGAAGAACTTTTAGCGTTTTCCTCTAATTTCAGCGAAATGAATCTCGAAACACCATCGCCTTTACGCGACGGCAATTTTCTGAACGAAGTTCCTGATATTGTCAGCGATGATTTGCAATTTTATGATATTGCGACTATGAGTAAGGCAAAACCAGAGAATATCGATGCTCATAGTGAGAATACATATGAGAAATCCAATACAGAGAAACATATATCTCCTTCAACGCCTCCTAACTCACCCGGTGTTTTCTTAGCTTCAACGTCACAGCAGAAGTACGTAATCGGAATTGACTTAAATACGCCAAACGAAAGCGTCCCTCTAACGTCAGTTTCTACACTGACGCACTCGGGAGCTCCCCAACCATCTGATTCAGGTCTGAGCTCTTTGCAGAAAGAGATTGATTTGAATCAAATAGAGCTACAGATCACATCAAAACTGGCTATGGCGGAGAATGAAAACAATTTAAATATTGAATATTCTGGACCTTTGACAGTGGAAGGTTTTGTGACGGAAGATGAGGTGCTAATGCGGGAGAGCGACGCTCTCCCAGAGTCCTTTTTGGCCGGTAATGAAAGGCTACTGGAGGATTTAAGAGATGTTCTCACTTTAGATGAAGAGTGTGTTAAAGCTTTACGCGATGAATTAGAGTTGAAGCTGCCGTTAGCACAGGTGAGTGATGTGATGATTACATTTCTAGTTTCCATATCATTCATTAAATCAAGAGGGAGTAACTTCTTCAACTATTTCCTATTTCATCCCATAGACAGAGCTTGGGGAAACAGTTTTATTTAGTAATATAACATCAATATCGACGTTTGATTACAGTCGCCGTTTGGAAAATAAGCCCATTTTTGTGTACCAGCTACATGATGGATGGAAAGATGGGCATATGAGGATCACAAAAGAGCATGACATGATTTTTATTGATAGGACAATTATATTAGTAGGACATTTAAACTATTAATAACCAATATATCAAAATTCATAACCTAGGGTTGATCTGATTGAACTTTCCCAGTAAAACATGAAAAGACAAGAAACTTTTATACCGCTAATAATATACAATAATATTAAATCCTTTAGGAGAAGAACGTTCATTTCTACAAGATTTTTGTATCCGATTATTAAAGATGTCCTCATTTAATTAAGATAGAACCTAGAAATAATTTTCGTTTTCATGTCAGGTAGCTGCGATCGAGCCGACCGTGGAAGTGGAATCGGAATGGGGATCGGAACTGCCTCCTCCACCCGAGCTGGTGCTGAGCTACCCGGGCGCTCTCAGCCCCATTGCTGAGGAGACCGGCCAACAGCTATCCGCCTATGAAAACGACGCGCACTGTAAGTGTGTATGGCTACACGTTTACTAAATCATTAAAAGAGCTTTCATGTTCCCATTGGTTGAAAATGAGAAAGGTATAAAATACCCCACCATCCGTCTGCACGGACATTTAGGTCCGTATATATTTGAAACAATGCATTAAATATAGATATATAGAGAAATAACTAATTGAGTATATAATGTTTATTGTATATTTCTTTAATGATAATGGAAAATATACAAGATTTTTTTTATTGTTTTTTTCCTTAATCCAATATTTGTAATATTATTAATAAGGACCTATTCCTATAAGGTGGCGTAATAGTGAGTAGCAACAACGATGCAGGACATTTATAAAAAATCCTAAATCACCAAAATTTACCTTTACTACAAATATTGGCATGACCACCAATCATTAAAATAGTAATGATAATTAAAATAAATTAGTCTATCCACTAAACCAATCAGCAGTAAGATTTTTTTTTTATGGCAAGAGTAACAAACGAGCACACAGTTCACCTAAAGGTAAGTGATTCCCGCGGCCCATGGCATCTCACATTCATCCTTGACGAGGAATCATAATGCAGATGCGTTGTCACCCCTGAGGACTGAGATGGAATGCCTCGTCACCAGTAATAAATGTCTCCGGATCCCTGCACTCACCAGACGAAACACAGCAGCGTTGAGCTGCTAATTTACGCTGGTATTCTGTGAGGGCGTGGTCCTACTCCGGTCGAGCGGACCCATTCATTCTGCGGTTAAAAATAAACTGCAGTGTAGCTCTACCACTGATAAAATAATGACGGGCTTAAAAGGCGCAGTTGAAATCCTATTAGAAGTTAATAAATAAAAGGAAATTAGAGTTCTCTCACTAAGCGGCAAAGATTGGTCTTGGAATGGTATTTGTATTGAAGCGTGAGTATTTCTTTCCCAGTTATTTACATAACAATCGTCATGCTCCACAGGGAACCTATCGACGCGTACGGAATCATCAGAGAGTTATCCCGAACCATGTAACAACTCTACGGACGAGGTGACAGACCTGCCCACCGGCGTACATAGCGGGCCCCACGAACACTCCACATACACTATACGGTCCAGAGACAATTCGCCCAACCACGCCCTTACCATGCACAGGGATGTCGCCAACAGTAAAGAGTGAGTATATTGAGCATCTCATAATAAACAGAATTATCTGAACGCTATCCAGACCAATGCTTGCCCTTGGGCGTGTAGAGGTGACCACATTACCACCATAATATCTTTAACGTTGGTACGGCTCCAACTATTATATGAATGGAACAACATGGTCAGGGAAGAAACACGACCACGCAGAATTCATAAATTTAATTGTCATAAAGCTGTTATGCCTTGTCTGTTATGGTGATTAAAGCATCTGGGGGCTCAATTACGGGTAACTCTGCAAGTGACAACGCTTGTGCAATCTTGAATCTTGCAAATTGATGTTTGATAACACAGTATAATCGCACCTGTGCTTACCCGTTCGTGAACTGTGAGAAGTACTCTGAACGTATCGATACCGGGTTAGTTCTGAAATCCTTAAAGGGATGTCAAATTGACTGGCAATATATCCAAGTCCGTTAACGTAACCGTCCGGTAATGTACAGATTCATCAGTGTAAACCTATCCTCATAAAGGTGTGAGACAAAACAAATATTTTTCCAAAATTGTTCAGAAATGCATACGTTTATGACGCCCGACTGGAAGTGACGTGTTATCAACTTGATTGATTTGCTGACGTAGTTTTGGCCGAAACACTGTAAGATTTATAACAAATGCTCAACCGATGAATTTTGATAAAATTAAGATGATATTAAAGAAACATGTCATACAAAAGACGATTGAGAGTACTGGGCAATGCTCTCGAAGTTGTTTTGGAATATCTTTACCTCGGGCTAATTTCGCAGTCGATTGGGAGCAATTCGTTGAAAGAGAGGAGAGAATACAATTGCACATCATTCACCTGATGCTAAGTGATCATAGCGGTCCATGACATCTACATTAATCCTTAAGAAAGCTTCAACATGCACATGCGTTGTTTGATGCACACCTGAGAACAGAGATGTAATGCCTTGTCGACTATAATTGGATTACTACACTCACGATACATTAAACGGCAGCGTCATGCTGCTGTTTATTGCTGGTATATATGTGAGGGCGGGCTCTTTCCCCGATCGAGCTGACCCATTCATGCTGTTGTAAGAAACAAATTGCAAAGTGGCTTTATTTCTGTAAACTAAATTTATATTTTAGAGGATATTGTACAATACATGATGTTGTTATTCTAATTCTTATTATGTAAATATTTTACTAAATTTATTGGCTGCACATAAAATTTAGTCTTGTGGCGGTTATTGACTGGTATGCAATTCCGTCTGCAAAGATTTTTCAAGCGGACATTTAGCGTGAATTTTCCTCATATAGAAATTTTATTTTAGTTATTCATAGAAATGTTATAACAAAGTAGTGTAATTGAAATAACAAAGCCAGTACTTTAAGTAAATTACAAATAACTATTATTTTAACATTTACAGAATTACGATGAGTGCAGACAGTTTAAACGCCAGCCCTTTAAAAAAGCTAAACGACGAATCAATATCGCCAATCGACGACAGAACCTACACTAAGACCGACGACGAGAAACCTTCGAATTGCGAGAGATTATCGCAAGTATCGCCATTCTTATTGAGCCCAACAACCGACACCTCAGCGCCAGACAATTCTGATAATATTGGGGGATGTTCTACATTATCTAAACCCACCATACCGACAGACGCCAAATCTTCGAAGCCTTCGGAAACTCAATGTCTATCCAAAGCTACAAGTATAGACTCGTGGTGTTCAAACGATACTCTCTATAATGTAGAAGAAAATTTCGACGATCTTGCCATGGATCCCGATATACCGCTTGAATTCGAAGTAAATCACGAACCAGAAAAAGATGAAAAGAGCGAAAGCACAGACACGCTAACACACAACGAAGATGAAAAAGAATTAAGCCATTGTTCGACTTATATAATTCACGACAGCAAATCCGAGGTGTGTGAAACGTTCTCGCCCGATTCAATCACTGCTAACGAAAATAATACTTACACGAAACCGAAAACTGAGCTGGTGGGAACAACGCCCTCGGTTATCACGAAGTCTGAACTAAACGATTCAACAAAAAATACACAAACTAAAGACCTGGCATACGGAACGCTCATGTCAGGGTTGCCTTCCTACTCAAATTGTACTACGGAAGTTCTATCGATTGGTGATGAGGCTTGGAAACTACCAGAACCTGAACTAGTAAGACGATCACCTTTTGGAGATGATTTTAATTTTACACCTCCGAAACCTGTTATAAATAATGACTGTGCCGAAATGGATACTCCAACAACAAAAGAACCTACTATTCAAAAAATGGACAGTGTCGAAGTTACCTGCTTGAAAGATAATTCTGATAGCGAAAATAAATCTGAATTGGAGAGTCAAGGGTTGTTAATAGAAATTAATGATAGTCAAGATTATCATTACAGAAACATGGCGCATTCTGTCACAAGCACGCCTTTAATAGAACTGGGGGTTAATAACGATAGTGGTGAAGCTATACCGATGCAACTCCCCGAAATTAGAACTGAAAGTTTTGATTATCTTACGAGTAATCTATTAAATTTTCAATCGTTTTGCCAATCAGCTGAGAACAGGCCTCAAGATTTATTTTCAAACGTGAGTAACCAGGGTGGAAGCTCTAATCAAGATACAGAAATGTTATTAGTAGGCGAAAGCACAAACTTAAGTAGAAATAGCAACAAGGATAGTCTGGCTGTTTGCGATAGAACACCGACTTATTCCGATTTCGAAAATTCAGTGACATCAAAACCCCAGGAATTAAATTCCAGGGAAAAATTCACTAGCTACGAGAGTGAAACGAATTCAGAAGGTTTCCGGGCTTTCGAAGACTCTGTACGCAATCGCCCACAAGAAATAAACTCCAGGGAGAAAATTCAAAGCTACGAGAGTGGTACTAATTCAGATGATTTAGGAAATTTTGAACTCTCTCTACGTAATCTCCCAGAGGAACTAAATTCTCGGGAAAAATCTACAAGCTACGAAAGTGGTACTACTAATTCAGTAGATTTCCGAGATTTCGAAAACTCTGTACGTAATCGCCCACAAGATCTATCATCTGTAATTGAGACTAGTTCCTTGCTACTAAACAGTGAAAGGAGATCAAGTGAACTCGCAATGGAGTCTGTGAATATAGATCATACTAATCGATCAGAAAACTTAGTGAACAATCTAGATACTCAATATTTAGTTATAAGTCCGCCTAATACCACTTATTTAAACGAATCTCATATTAAGGATATTAATAAGCCTATTGATATATATGTAACAGATTTAGATATCGAAGAAGAAACGGAACAGCCTCATTCTATTATAATAACTGAAAGCCCTTTATTAGTAAACAAAGTCAGCCCAAGTTCAAATAGATCATATGATTCTAATATAAACATATGCTATGATATACCTACGGGATTGTTCCAACCCCTTAATAAACAACAGCACAAAGATATTGAACATAAATCTGACCCTAATGGTGTTGAAAGTGATGGAATAGTAGAAGAAAATCAATCGCCAGAAACGAATTTTACTGGTGAAGAAAATAGTGTCAATGAATCAAGAACTATGTTTATTATTGAACACAACTCATTAGAATCTCATTTGCCAAAAGAAAAAGTGAAAAGAGTCATTGATGATATTAAATGTAAGAGAGACAGTCAAAATTATGCCACTGTCAGTTTCCTCAATGAATCTTATGAAGAACTCTTAGAAAGTAATGTAGATGATAACGATAATAGAGATTTTGAAACTGATTTAGTTAATGAAGAACAACAAGAAGAAGTCAGGCATATTGAAAAAATTGCGTCCCCGAAAGACAAAGTATCAGAAGCGCCACCAGAGAATATTTATGAGAATCTAAGGCAAGATAAAGTTGTGAACGGTATTTCAGAGGTGGAAGATGAAAATGTGACATCAGTTACTGAGAATTTTTTAAAAAATGAAAAGAAATTCTGTCAGCTTGATTCTTATTTTCCTCTGCTAAGTGATATTAGATTCACTGGTAAGTTTCATATCCCTACTACAACATATAATACAAGTCTCTTCTATGTGCCAGTCAATATGATTTCCAAATCTCTACTGATCGCGTTCAAGTGTATCTTAGAATTATTATCAAGGATGGTTTGTATGTATAATTTATAATTGTATTGTATACGAGCATTTGTACCAGATTTATCAGGATAGTAAATAAAATAAATTGACCATTTGAGCGTAAAACTATATTGATCTACTATACAAATTATGTTAAGTAAACCTCCAAAGGTAGTCAAACTAAACAGATAGTTCCAATATATTTGAAATACAATAAATTTGAAGTTCAATGCAATATTCTAACCATACATCTTTTCTTTTGGAACTTTGTCTCTGATTGGAAACACACAGATATAAATATATTGATCTTTTACAAAGATTTGAAAAATAATATGCAATTATAATATTTATTTTAACGTATATAGCTCTTAATTCTTGGCCTCCACTCCGCGAACTTATTTACCTTCCCGCATGGAAACAAAAATGAAACACTTAATCACGTTGGAATATCCATACAATTACTTTAAAATATGAAATTTATAGTTGTTTAGATTATATAACGGTATTGATTAATATAGGAATGTTACAAACTATATTATTTTAACGACCTAATGAATTAACGGTCGTGGATCCTGAATTCAATTCCCAGCCGAGCATCAATATTTGTATGCAATAATTTATTCGTTTTCTGGTCTGAGTGCGTTGTATGTAAATCTATCCTATTTTCTTACCATTAAAAATATTTATTCATACTAAGTTAACAAATAGGTCCGGGAACAGAAATAATGACCACGGCCTTCAATCAAGATTCACCAACCGATCCGACATCCCCTGAGTGTGAGCGGGACAGCAAACCGGATACAGCAACAGACATACTGAAAGAGTGGGATAGCGATAGCGACTCCCACTCCACTAATTCCTCCAGTGGAGAATTTATATGGAAGGTCAGTACTTTAAGAACCCCCACACAAGACTACCTACATCTCGAATTGTAACAGTAATTTTGATTTGGGATGTTGTTGCTTCTAAAATATATTTTTCTCCCTCTCTCACATCGGATGCTTGTAGTCTGTGGATGACTTTTGTAAATACCTCAAGCTCTGGTCTGGTATTAAGTCCTGAAATATCTTTTTCCTTGTAATTTTTATATGTTAAATATACTATGTTCAAGTTATATAGCTATAACTAATAATATTTCTGTCTAGCAGTATTAAATACTTAATTTCTCAAACCAACTTAAACATAGTATGCTTGATAACATTGGTTTACGTGGTGCCTTGTAACCCCAGTAAATATTACGATGTACTTAATGTCATGGTGTGGCCTTTTTGTTCAAAAGTTTATCTATTTCCTTTTAGAATCAAAGACGATTAATTATAAATAATTTTATCACATTTCCTGATTGAAAATTAATAATTATCGTCTTATTTTATAGTATCGCATCAGTAGCACCCTCCGTTTGTTTTGAGTCAATTGATTGTAGCTTTATAAATCATATACATATGAAATATAATCCCCGCTGAAGTCTATTCTAATATCTATATTATGGTAGATACCCCTCCAGTAATAATAGTTAAATTATATACATGTACAAGTAGTTCAGTATACTCACATAGAGTCAAGTCAAAAATACTCGAGAGTAACCATTATCTTTCGCTTTTTCTCCCTTATCCGTAGTTATCGCTTTACTTTATTATATTTAACACAATTCATGAGTGAAACTTATCATTATAAAAATGTATTGCAACTTGAAGTCTGCTGTTTATCTTTCAATAGTTAGAAAAATTGTTGTATTTTAAAGATGGCGAATCTTCGTATAACCATTATAATGCATAACATAAAAACTTTTTCTAATAATGTTTTTGTCTATTATTAGGTTTTATCTAAAATATTAAAACGAAGCGCATCGCCGATGTCATACGAAATGTTATATAAATACTTTTGTTCTTAAATTTTGTTTTAATGTCGTATAATACATTTATTAAATTAGGCCACAAAGCAGACATTTTAAAATAACGAAACTAATCTAATGTCGGTCCCAAAAATGTAAAAATGAGAAGAATCACGACGCCTAAAATATTCATAATTTTTTTATGATTTAGGTTCACATTTTCATACCTGTTACACACCTAAGTTAACTTGAAACGAGTCCTGTCTACGCGTTTTTAGCAACCGAGACTTAGGGTAGCTTAGCCCTCATAGAACCAGCGTTGAATAGCAGCATATCGCCGCTGTGTTTCTTTTGATGGATATAAGGATTCCGAGACCTTTATTAATGCTATAGAGTTCCTTAGGGTAGACAACTCATCTGCATTATGCTTCTTTATTGTGGTTGAAAGTGGGTGTCATGAGCCGCTGGATTCACTTACCATTAGATGATCTGAGTGTTCATTTATCTCAATACAGAAAAAAATATTATTCAGATGTCTTCTTTACTTAATAAAACTCTGGTACCGGCTGATACAACGCACAACCTAAACAATGGGTTAAGAAGCTTGAAATTTTGCACAGCTGTTCCCTGAATAACATAGGTAAGATTTTTTTATAACATTGAGAGTAACAAACGAACACACAGCTCATCTGTTTGCAAGTGATTCCTGTGGCCCATGACATCTACGTTCATCCTTGACAAGGATCATAATGCAGATGCGTCGTCACCATCGCCAGTAATAAAGGTCTCCGGATGCCTACACTCACCAGATGAAACGCAGCAGCATTATGCTGCTTTTCCACGCTGATATTGTACAGCTAGAAACAAACTGCAGTGTAGCTCTATCGCTGTTAAAAGTAAAAGTATTAAAAAAGTATATGATACATCACATGATTTATCTTTTATGTTACTTTTCCTTAGGGTATAAGTTGCAAGTAGCAAATAAGTCTAGCGCTGACCGTTAATGTGCAGAAGTCGAAAATAAGGTATCCCCGGGAAGTCAAGGGGGCGCGGGCGGCCATGCGTAAGCGCTTATTGGTTTTTTTAAATAAAAATTGTCACATTTTTATTTTTGTGGAAAGTGGTACACTGTATTGTACATTCTGCACATTTGTAATTAACAAAAAAAAATCTTAACTTTCCACTTCCGCCCGCAACTTCGTTCGCATGAACAATTGTGTTCGCGACAAGTACTCATGCGCAGCTATCCCCTCCACGTTTCGTTCACCGCTAGACTTATTTGCCGATATTGCTAGACCTATATCTGTAAGACTATCAGTAGAACATTTCCTACTTAACACAATCCATCTTAAAGACTTTCCGTTAAAGTTTCCGTAAAAATTTAAAAGCGAAAGATAAAATTAAAGCTGTTGTATATAATCTGTTGATCATAACCTGTACATGTATAACAAGAATGTCGGTGTCGGTGTGCTTGCATGTGTGTGTAAACGCGTATGTGTGTGGCGTAGGATGGAGACGGCCACGTGACCTCCGTCGTGCCTTCCACGCATTTCGATCACGTAAGTATTTATATATTGTTGCTCATTTAACATTACGAATCTGTTGGAATTATATTTGATGACTTTTGTGTTCTCGTTGATAGAAATAAACTAAAATTGCAAATACCATTTCATTATCACTAATAGTTATAGCTTTACATTTGTTAATAAATAACTGTGGATTTGTAAAGGCAAGAAATATATTAGTTTAACGATTAAATCCCCCCGTAATCTTATATACAGGAATAATGGGTTGTTACGTCGTGTCCTGGTTTTATAACTCATTAAATTATTGCAAAAATAAAATAACACTTCTTAAATCACTACTACACATCTTAACCTTACTATGACGGCCGCATAGTTTGATGATCTGAGTATCTGGCTGTTTAGCGTTATGGGTCCTGGATTGGGTATGGTCCACTACCAACCGATTCAATTTTCCCCACATTTGTTCAATGTATTTAGTAGGTGTTTGGATCAGGGTATTGGAGAAAACGACGGGGGTCTGAATGAGTAGATCTGTACTTGCGCGAACACTTAAAACATTTAATGAACATAGTTGATATGACCAAACTATATAGAAATTAATCACCATTCGTTCTAGACGCGGACGCGTAGATCAGACCATAAAATGAATAACTAAAAGCTGACGAACCTCGGCCTTTTATTTAAATAAATATATATATATATATATATAACCAAGAACTGTATTCCGTGACATATTTCTTCTCTAAACTTTTCTTACTATATTTCATCTATATAAATAATTGATATAAATTTCGTTTTTTTACCTATATCTATATACTCGGAAAAGTCATCAAACATAATTTTAGGCAGATCGGTTTTTTTGGGATTTTTTGCTTCGCCTCCATTTCTTATGTTACTATAATTTATTATTATTTACTTCATCAATATTCATAAATAATTGTGGCAAAAAAAAAAGTCAAGTGTAGTTAAATCAATTTAAAAATAAATTGGGGACAGTGTGTAAAATTCCACTTACAAAAAAAACAATTGTTTTTATACATATAGCCTTCATTACCTTTATTTAAACTTCATCTCTATCAAATTCTACGGTATCCTGTTAAGTCTATTTTTATTGGCTTCAAACAAAATATCAGTTCAACGTCCACTGTTTATTGAAACCTCCCGATAAAATGAAGGTGTGTTAATATTAAGTTCCTTGAAAGTGACATTGGCTGTATTATATTACCTCGTGGCGACGACAAGGTTACATTTTCCTACGTTTAGTACTTTTTTATAATTAGTATTATTAGGACCAACGACATATAGTTCCAGTCGTCGATATATGGATTGTGTACTTCCACTGACAAATTATGAAAAATTACAAATATATGCAATTTATTAAAAGGTCGAAATGCAAGACTTTCGCTTCGTGTATAGGTATATGTTCCTTGCAAATATAATGTTATGATTTTTTTTTTAATTCAAACATCTTTTGAATTATATTGAGGTAGGCATGCTCTATCGTTTCAATATTTTTTATTAATATGATGTGATGTCTAAATGTTAACATTAAATTAACTATATGTTAATAAAAATTATTCAACTACCAAAATAGACGGTTCGTCTTAAGAACAAACTTGGAAGTGAGTACAGACGTAGAAAACCAGAGTCTAACATCGGATTTTATATTGTTACTGTTTTTGACATAGACAGAGAAGGAATCAAAAAGAGTGCAAAATCACATATAAACGAATTGCATGACAAACCATAACTATGTTCCAATTGCCTAATGACACTGTCCCCGCGCTTTACCCTAATAAGCCAACTATATTAAATGTTACCACTGTGACCATCATTTATAGATAGACATGATCAAGATTGATACGTAATATCAATTTCAATAAGGCTGAAAACAGTGAACGTTCTGATTCCAAGTCTATATAAAGTGCGCCTAAGTTTAACATAAAACAATAATTTTCTAAAAAAAAATATACCACCACTCAGCAAAGAGAAGGAGGTTCGCAAGCGCAAGAAGGTCCAGAGCTATCTAACTCTGGTAACGCGTCCTCCGGCTCCGAGGGTTCAGAGGGTGATGAAGTGGAGTTCGTGCCCTCCTCATGGGACTGCCGCGCCGCTCCCGCTAAATCCTCACTACGCAGCCTCGAGCAAGCTCCGCCGGTAAGTCTATTATATAAAATTAGAAATAACATTTCCTTATATCTTCTCAAAAGACCCGAAATAACTTGGCGAGTGTAAAATAAAATATAGCAGGGCAACGAGTGTATATTTTTTCTTTGTATACATAACCTTCATTTATTTTATTTTTCTTGATTCCAAAAGATTCCTCAAATAAAAAAAAATAAAAAAATGTGTAATTTACGTAATTAATATATGGACAAAAGCTCTGTGCCATGTCTTCCACGCGTACCGTGACATTAAAAATGTTATTCATGCTGGCACTATAATGCACGCGTACCGTGACATTAAAAATGTTATTCACGCCGGCACTATAATGCATGCGTACCGTGACATTAAAAATGTTATTCATGCCGGCACTATAATGCACGCGTACCGTGACATTAAAAATGTTATTCATGCCGGCGCTATAATGCATGCGTACCATGACAATAAAAATGTTATTCATCCATTCTGCAGCTAAAAACAAACTGCAGCGCAGCTCTACCACTGTATAAATAATTTATTTATTAATTAAGGCACGCTTCAGGACCAATATAAAATGTCTCCGGTTCGTTTCTTTCTCCCGACAAAACACAGTAGCGTAAGGCACATTCTTACTCCGGTCGAATCGACATTTGCTGGCGTGAGCTAAGTTACAATTGCGACGTAACTCCTGGAAAATTATTCAGAACCCCCAATTTCACCATAGACAATATTGCTATAATGTTGTGTGTATATAATTCCAATGCAGGACAACAAGAAGCGGGTGGTGTTTAAGCGTCAGAAGTACCACTGCGTGTACGAGTATCCCCGCGAGGCACCCGACCCCGACGCAGACTCGCCCGCCTACTTGCCCGACTTCTCCACTTACTCTGGTATGACTAACGTTACAAATCTCTTTTATACACATTAAACACCATTTCTTGTAACATACGAGAACCCAAACTGCATTTGTAATATTTTCACTTTAACAATATCCTTTTCACATAATAATATACCTAGCGTATTGACCATATAGATTGCTGTAAAATCATTGATTAGTAAAATTATTATCCGTATCTGATGTAATTATTGTGTCATGTAATTAGGTTGCATATTACTAAATGTATGTTTAATTTTGTAAAAAAGATCGTTTTTTTTTGGCTCTCTAGAAATTTTGTCAATATACACACTTTCTAGTGGACCCCAAAATAGGAATATATTCAAAAATAAATTTCGTATAAGTTACGGCAAATAAGTCTAGCACTGACTGTTAATGCGCAGAAGTCGAAAATAAGATATCCCCATGGATTCAAGAGGTGGGGTGGGATGTGCATGCGTAAAAGCTTATTGGCTCTCCAGTCGTACACTGCTCTGCGCACCGATAAGACACCCCGCTCGCTCCTGGTACAGTCGCTTTCTAAATTGTCATTGTAAATAAAAATTGTCACACTTTTATTTTTGTGGAAAATGGTACACTGTAATGTACTTTCCGTAAATTTGTAATTAATAATAATAAATCTACTTACTTCCGCCCGCAACTTGAATAGCGTAAACAAAAGTAGCCTTCCAGACTATAATCTATGTTCGTACTAAACTTCATCTATACAAACATCCAAACATTCGCATTTATGATATATAGATCATGGATGATTTATTATATAACATATATTTAATATATAGCTTAAAGGAACAAGCTTAAACTTAGAAAAAGTACAAACAAAAACACTTTATTCGTAATCAATTTGTAGAAATAAACACTTGCGTTCGCGACAGTACCCATGCGCAGCTATCCTCTCCACGATTCGTTCACCGCTAGACTTATGCGCCGCGACCTATATCTATTGTAAAATCAAAATAAAATACATAAAAGTCTAACCAGGTTCATGAATCCTGTCGAAAAGTAATGTTTAGACTTTTATTTATGGTTAGTTGACAAGCGAAGGATGCGTGTATCGACGTGTTCGGCACGTCTTATTTGCTTAATACTTTACCAGTATGGCTTCAGTCAATTGCAAACCCTACTCGAAGTTTAGGAATAATAAAGTAAAGTTATTGTTAGTAATAATAAAAAAGTAATAGTAAAAAAAGAATATGTAATCCCCTATGTTCATTGTCCATTCCTGTCTACGCTACGTCATCATAATTTACATATATATTGTGCGTATCGCTTCACGGGATTCTGAATTCTGAGTCAAAAAGTGAGTAAAAAAGAGAAATCATAGAATGTAACATTTTAGTACTTTTTTATGCAAAGCCATTAGAAAAAACAATGCAATATTACAGAGTGGGACCCCACCAGTGCTGAGGACGCGGAGCTAGGTTACGGGGAATTGATTGGAGCAACCAATCCTCTGGATATGTTTCCACTGAGGGCAGGAATAGCGTTCGGGGCAGGTTGGTTGTATTCATATATTCAATACCTCTAGCCTCTAGCGACACCCATTGTGCAATTTTAAATAGATTTGTCTACCAAAAGTGGAACCATTAGATCTAAACCTAACATACACACACCCACACAAACAAATACAAACACAAAGGTATCGGCGTTTGGGTATTTCTTTAAACGGTGCAAATTTTTTTTTTTTATTTCTTATTATACTTGTATTTGTATTGATTTGCACTGCATACATTGATTCCACCAAACCGTTTATTTATTAATAATCTATAGACCCAACTCTGACCCCAAGATTAAAATTTGGCTTAGTTTGGGAATCAACGTATTAAGTTGAAATATGTATTACATTATCTGACTGGTGGCTAAAGAAGCAAATGTTTAAAGTGTAAATATGTTTAAAATCCATCCATACCGATACACCCAATAATGTATGGATTGTATATAAACTTACTTTTGCTTTACAAAGATTGTTATTGAACCTAAATTTTTTTTAGCCTACAAGGACTTCTTCATATCATCATCGGAGCGTCCATTCGAAAGTCTCGGCGTGATGTCCACCACTAGCCAATTCTTCCCCGGCATGCATTTCAAACCGTCAATGCTCGAAAGAGATATAGACGATCTGGACGAGTTTCCCCCACCCCCGTCCCCACTCCCGCCAACTACCCTTGTACAAACAATAACCCCATCCTTAGACTTCACCACGCCTGACTCTGGCGTAGAAGACATCACACCAGGATCAACGAGCACAGAAGATGACTTCAAAACCAAGAAACTCGATGATGCTTGTTGGAGACCAGTTGATAGCGCTAGCTCCAGCGAGCCAGTCAGTCCAAGTTCGCCAGGGGGCGAAGCCTTAGGAGGACTTAGACACACAAGAGATAAATTAAAACTAGATCTACCCCCTAGCCCCCACATACCATCTCCACGCCACAACCGCGTCTTCAACTTTATACTCGACAAACCGAAGAGACGGAGCCAAGAGGAACAGACAGAAATTGGAACAACACCTTTAGTAATGACGGACGAAACTCCAATTATCACCACGTCATTACCTCTACCGAAAGAATCTGATGATGTTTTACCAGAACCAACTTTTTCAACCTTTGGCAAATGTGCAGCAAAGACCTCCGAGCCAGAGCAAAAAGCTATGATCTTAACTGATGATGTCCAAGAATCAGAAAAAGAGGATAGTTCAAATCCTAAAGTTGAGGCCGTGAAAGGAGAAGGCACCGTCCTCGACAGCGGTGATGAGGACTCTGGTATTGAAAGCAGTTCGAAAGCGACCCTTGAAAGAAATAAAACCACTCCAAATGTCTCCTAAGTGTAGGACTAGATGATATTTTCTTTGTATATAATCTCTATCCTTGATTAGACGCTTATATCGCGTAATAATGCAAGGGAGAGTGGGACACTAATGAAGTGAAACCACTCCAGAAAGATGGCAACCAACACGGTAAGGTGAAGTGAAATTTGAATGTGTTTAGTGAAGATTTTTATGCGTTGGATTGTCCTTGCCATAATGCAAACTTAGTATTTCTCATTTACAAAGCTGCAGCATATTACCACACTAAAATTACCAACTTTTTAATTTTTTAGATTAAATGGTAATTCTTTTTCACGAAACTAACATACATATCGGATATAATTTGAAAATTGTCAGTAGCCTACAGCTGTTTTAATTTCAATATCTAGGGGCTATAGGGTAGTCTGATGTATTTTTGACAGTGATTGATTTGGTGTTTTACAGAACTAAGGTACAAATAGCCGTGAATTATTGTATACATTCATCTGTTAGTGCTTTATACTGAAAAATATGGAATAAGTGGATAGATATCTTATAAAGGTCTGAGAACAATCTAATTTAATTATAACTTAATGGCCTATCCTATAATGCAGTTTCCAATTCAAGTGTATGCCTACTACTAACAGTAAGAAAATGACACTATTTATGAATATTTTACCAATCAATACAAATGAAATTGAATGAATACAAGTGAACATTTCTTAAAAATTAAAACATAAATATTATCCCCCTGTCTATAATTATAGCAACACTGAAATTTGACAAATATCAGTGTTGCTTAGTAGTACGCAAAACAGAGACTTGAAAACTTGCTGTAATGTATTTTATTAATATATTAAATGGGTTCATATTTATTCCGAACCTGACACTATAATTTTGTGCAACCAATGGAATGGATTCAAAGAATTGAATAGTGCTAAGTGGTGGTAATCAATCCTTGTAATTGCTAGATTTTCATACGTAATATTTTTAATTGTTTATTTCTTAACGTCGTAGTACATTAGATCGTATTGTATACTTCCAGTATGTGTTCGGATACATGCACATTAATGTTTTAAATGCAATATAACTACAGAATTTTAATTTTATAACTACATTTTTAAATATTACACACATTGGATATATTAAGAAAAAAATGAGAGCGTGTGTGGTATGTATGGTGTATACGCGCGCTAGAACTTATACCTTTTCCATCACAAGCAATATTCCACTAGGCCTATTGCGCTCCATACATATAATATTCATTGTAACGGATTATTTTCGTTGTTTCGAAAGTTAGAAGCGGGCTTATAAATGAAATATCCATTGTATAGACCGCGCCCATTGAAGTATTATTTCAAAAAACAAAACGTTTTTCCAGGCAATTTTGTTCGTGTATCCGAAAGGTCAAATTTCTCTTATGGACTACATCTACGCACAATGAATAAGCATCTTCCATCTTTAAAATTCGAGGTTTGAATCAAAATCTTGAAGTTGCAGTTATGACTTTTGCCTTAAATAAAAAATTAAATTAAAATTGTATGCGAAACCGATATGAAGATTTTTTTATCATAAAAAAGTTTTAAAAACGGTGAGTGGCATTATTCAGGCTGCAGCTTCAATGTTATATTTGAAATAAAAGCCAATTGTTAGTTAAGTAAAAATTATATTAGATAAGAGTAGTGTAGACGTAATGTGAGTTTTGTGGTGACAGGTCGACGTAGCGTATTTAACGGGCACTTGGCAAGGTTTCTTTCATTCAGAAGCGTCATCTGCAGAGTATGTCAAATTAACAATACGATAATTTTTGTTTGTATGTTTTTCTTTTTACTTGAATCCTTCAATAACATCTTAAATAATTCTAACCTTAATTCTTGCAACATCAATTAACTAACTTTCAGTGGTCATATATTAATATAATTTTGCAATGTTATTTTTCATACTATATATCAATCTAACTATAAATAAAGAAATTTAATAATGACTGGAATCTTTAATGATGATGATATTAATTTATCCCTAATGGGAAAGGCAAAGGACTTTAGTCCATACAGCCAGGTCTTGTTCGTATGATGGTTGGTCTGAAACTCCTGACCGGAATCTTTAATGCGTCCAACATATCTTTTAGTTTTTTGGAATGTACAAATTAACACAGCACAGACAACAGTACAGCTCCAGATTATTTTTAATGTCACAATTTTATCATTATAAATTTAAGAGCTTAGTTCTTGATAATGGTTTCTCTACATCTTTAATTTGTTGTTGTATCTATAGAAATAGAAGGCCGAAAAAAAGTATTGGCCTTTCGCTCTTTTATTTCCCTTGTATGATAGTTTGTATTAAATTATAGTGTCGTATTAGTTGTCATAACATTAACCTCACAACTATTATTTCCTGCACAACAAATACCCGGTCTAAATATTTGTTTTTATTTAGCGCGCATTACACTAACTCCATATCACTGCAATCGTACACCGTCTTTGTCTCGTTTCAGTATGAATAGCTTCCTTCTATTTTATAAAATTATGTATGTCGGCATGGTTGTCGTATATGTGAAGTGCGCTGTAAAGGGTAATAGGTTATATTATATCAAGTGCCGTTGCCAAGTGTACCACAGAGCGAGTGCCACTAGACACGTCATCAGTATAATATGCGATACGTCCAAGTGTGAACCTCATGTGCAATTCTTCTAATTTCCATATCTTTGCGGTTTAGTTGTTTAGTTACTGCTGTAAATATAATTTAATGTTATCGAAAGAGTAAAAATTTTTTGAATATGAAAATTTATTGATTGTACTACTATGTTTATTGTTCTTTACATTAATTTTTTTACAGTTTTAGGTATGTTTCGTTAATGTACAGGTGTAAATACGCGGTAGATGTTCATTTTGTTACGGTTACAATAGGTTTACTGTTCGGTTAGATGTTAGAACGGCGAGTTTCACCATTTTAAAAGAGACCAACAATCAATAGTGAATGAAATGTGTAGATTTTATAGTATTACAAGTTAGAGATCGTTCCCCAAACCATTTGATTCGTTTCCGTCGCAGTGCATAAGTAAACGAGGAATTATTTGAATGAATTGTCCAATTATTATGGTATTTATTGTTTGTAAGTTGTTGATTTGTATGAGCTGTCGATTAAGTGTTTAGTGAACGTGAACGCATCGGAAGTCTTTACATATTGTGACAATGTCGAGTCTTTTAAAAGTATTTATATTAAAAAATGAATAATTAATAAAATTTGTGACTCAATAAGCCTTTCTTTCTCTACCCGACAACGGTCCAATTTGCTGCCTTATACTAACGTAAGAAATAAACTGTTTTAACTAAATAACTGATTGCTGCTACGGCAGCTAGGTTCTAATCACAGCCGAGGAACAAATACGTGATTTACAAATTTTTGTTTTTTTTTTTTCAGGAAATGGAGAGTAAAACTGTGAAACACTTATTACTTTCTGATTCATAATGCTATAGATTTCAATGAGTTAAATGTAGCACAAGTCTTGCAACAGCATTTACAATATTTGATGACTAACTGGAATTTGTCATCTACTTTTCTATCTTCAAGATCAATACATCTTTCGAATTTAGCCAACAATTCAAGCTAATTACAAAGAAATGATGAACACAGGAATGGATAAAATCTAACTTTTAGTTTGCATAAAATTTGATAACCACATCGCAATGTTACACACATCACAGATAATATATTTGTTGAGAAACGTTGATTAAAACAGACTGGAGTTTTCTAGCAATACATTAAACTGAACTCACTATTAAAATTTTTAAGTTTAACTAAACAAACAAGTGCCAAATATAAAAGAGATTTTTATTAAATAGACACTTACGAGTACCTTCTCTTGCTCTTACATCTCAAAATTTTGAGAGGTATTTTAGACTGGTAGCAAGAAAGGTGTAGGCTCCTTTCTCGAAGGTCCCTGAATCGTATATATAGCATATCGCAACTGTCAGTATATGTATAATATGGGAGTAAAGGAGACTGGACATCTAAGAACTGGTGATGAGGCATTCTATCTAATCTGCAAGGGCGTCGATGCACCTCTAGAGTATTTGTTAAAGATCGATGTATTGTGCATAGCCCGAAGTCATCACCTACCATCGGGTGAACTGTGTGACCGTTTGTGTTCGTCACTTTCGTAAAAATATTTTAATAAAATATATTTTGGCTTGATTGAGAATTTGTTTGATAGCGTTTTCTAGTTATGAAAATAAATATGAGATTTTTAACCCGAGCCCAAATATTATTATGATTTGTTTTTTCCAGCTAAAACTATCGTCCCCATTTGGATTTAGCGAGTGCGTTACAGTTGCATTGCCACTCACCATGTATGTCAGTGAGGAGTTTAGGAAAATATTCTTCTTCATATAAATATTGTGATGGTTAAGTTTAGGACTGGACCAGAAGTTGGTGAAGTAGAGGCATTTATACATATTTAATTAGAAAATTATCCTCACAAAACAGTTTGTTGTTTGGTTTCCTCAGAGGCAGATGACTTGAATATGAGGTCTGTATGATGTTAATACCTCAGTAAGACTGTTAAAATCCACAATAACGAGGGTCGGGTTTAATTTATTATCGTGTAGAATGCCGAATGCACGGGTTGAAGTGTCACTAAGGTATTTATTTACTCTAACATACTGCGCTCTACCCGTCAAGTAACTCGTAAATCGGGAACCAAAAGTGGTGGGAGCGACCTTGACCCTCTAGTTTCGACAAAGTATCGGAATTTAGACTAAAAACTGTTTCAGATCGAAGAACGCCAATGACCTTCCCAATTTGCATATTAATGTAATATAAATGTCAATTTTAGTTCAGCATTAACCCTCGATCTTCCTATACGGATCTCCGCACTGAAAATCTGTTTTTTTTTCTAAATCTTTAGTTTTAATTAGTATATTCACAAATTTGTCTAGACATAGTAGAAACCAGAGAAATTAGCTGTAGTTAGAGACATATCTTATATAATCCTTCTTAAATATTGGCGTAACAATAGATATAGTAAATTAATCTGGAAATAGATTCTTGTTCTAGACTAAGATTGCAAAGGTTGGCAATTGGATAAACAAGATACACTGGCAATCCTTGTAAAAATGACATTACGACCCGGTACCCAGTAGTTTTTATCGATAACGTAGATCATTTATTACCTTGATAATTCCATTCATGGAATTAAACTGAGAGTTTTGGTTTAAACTTTAGTTTGATTGCAATGGCAATTCAAGTTTTTTGAGTTTAGGCAGCCAAATTTTTACTTATTGGTTGTAAAGTAGGTGTTAATTTAACGATTATTTTAGGGTACTTCCAATATTAAGCTCTCCGGACTACCTCACACATAAATGGCGAAATCGCAATATTTTATACTAGGTACGGTTTACTACTAGGTAGGTAACCCTGTAAAAGAACTAATTTTTATTTTATCATATTTTCTCATGATATTTATGCTAGGGAATTTTGTGTGTATGATGCACACGGATACATGTACATATGGATACATGTACATATGCATACATGTACATATGGATACATGTACACATGGATACATGTACACATGGATACATGTACACATGGATACATGTACGCCGGCAATTGCATCGACTATGTTTGCAATATCGGCAGCATTTGAAGAATGAAAGCTGGCAGGCTAAAGAACATACCCTGCCGGCCAAAAGTTTAACACCGCACATAAACAACATAATTATCCACCAATTGTAATGAAATCCAATAGGATAAATAAAAGAAATGCACGTCTGCATATTCTATTGTTAGTATCGAATATTTAAAGAAGTCATTCTTTTGTTTACTTCCAAGTCATTGGACAATAAACATCTATTGTTTTCAAACACCGAAAATCGCTGCGCTAGAGCCAGGTGGTAGAGTCGTAATAATATTTTTATAATGTCCTCATTACTAATTAATTTGCTTTTGTTACGTATTGGTCAATAATTAGGATTATTAAGCTCCTGAAAACACGTGTTTCTGATTTAATATTACCCGAGTTTACTTGGGTTTGTTCACAAACAATCTCAATTAGTCTAAACTTGTGGTTTCTAAAGTGAAGACGTCATAAAATGGGACTCGAGAAATTAGCATTGAAGTGCTTTCTGCCATCGTTGGCTTACATCATGAAGGCAAATCCGAACGTGAGATTGCTTCACAACTGAAGTTATCGAAGATTTGTGTTCATGGCACAATAACTCGATACAGGGAGACCACTTGTTGTTACCAGCAAGCTAAATAGATGCTTAACAGCACCAGAAATCTGCGTCGAAGTAAACAAAACCCGAGTTAAACCTTTATCATTGACTACACTAAAACGGCGACTGAGAGACGCGAAGTTGTATGGTCGCGTTGCTGTTCGAAAACCTTTGCTCAGGCCGCCAAAACAAGAAAAAAACGGATGCAGTGGGCTCTTGCCCATCGAGATTAGACTGAAGAAGATTTTAAAAAAGTACTTTGGACCGATGAATCCAAGTTTGAACTATTCGATTCAAAACGTAGAATTTACGTTCGACGCAGTGCCCAAGAAAAGATGATGTCAGATTGTGTAGTCCCAACAATCAAGCATGGCGGATGCTCAATTATAATCTGGGGTTGCTTCTCTAGCCAAGAAACAAGGATTTAATTAAAATTGAAGGAATTTTGAAAAAGGAATAGTACAAAAACATATTAGAACAAAATGCAGTTTCATCCAGGTTGCGATTAATTGGAGATGGATTCATTTTCCAACAAGATAATGATCCAAAGCATAGCTCAAAATTATGTATTTTGAAGAGAAAGAGGCACAAGGGGTGTTAAACAACATGTCGCCTCTTCAGAGCCCGGATTTCAATCCCATTGAATTTTTGCGGGAAGAGCTTGACAGGAACGTCCGTAATTGTGGGCCATCCTCGCGAGAAGAAATGTGGAATGGTTTATGCGAAATTCAAAACAATATATCATCACAAGACACCATTAAGACCTGTGAAAAAAGTCATAAAATGTGTAGGAATCAAAATCATTTTAACTTACTATAGCCTTTTTTGCATGAACTGTTAATATTTCTTTACGCTTTTAACGTATATTGTTTGACAATCAATGTTCTATTAGGTGATTAAACAGGTTAATTAAACATCAAATTTTTTTTTAGTTTTACTTTATTTTCCTACTTTAATTAAGGTAGTTTTAAACTTTTACGATGCGTATGTTGACACGCTCTATGCGGTGTGAGCTGGCCAATCTCAACTTGTATTTTTTCTCAAAAGCAAGTTTTTAAATCAAGATTATTATTATTTTTCAATAAAATAATAAAAACGCGAGGATAGCTTTCCTCACAGGTATTATAATGTATGACATAACTTACAAATAAAGATTGTTTTTTAGCTCAATGGTTAAATAGCAGCCGCTGCCACTACAACAGTTGATTTGTTTATATGGATTGTTTGTCATTTGTTCGGATTGCTTTTATTAAGAATTGTTTAGTACTATTTATTATGTATAAGTTCCCTTATCCTACACATTAGTGAGAAATGGAGTTGGAGTTGCGTGATTTTGAGATACAAGCCTATGATTTTATGGACCCTTCTCAATATCGATGAAATATTTAAAATAATTATAATGAGTAACCTAAAACGGACGTAAAGACAAAATTCATTTTTTAGAATTAATTATTATTAGCATAATATATATTGTTTTCGTAGTAATCCGAGACCCCACGTTTGACATTAAATGCAAAAACAAAAAAACAGCTGATGATAGGGTTGACATTGCGTATTTTATTATGAAACTTTAAACAGTTATGTTTTTTAAAGATTTGACACCAGGATAAAGTTGAAGAATAAAAAGCATTACCATTATAATGAGTACTTTAATATCATTTTTACATAGTACATACATGTTTACACTGAACAATATTCATTTTATTTTTTATTTAGCAATACTAAATTTGACCGCTGAGTGCAGAAGAGAATAATTGTAGTAAAACAGACCGTCGACAGATGTAATTTACATAACTAAATATAGCCAGGTTTCGCCATTTCTACTTCTAAGACATTGAATCACTTATTAATCATTTTCATTTGTAATACGGTTCTGGATGGTCTTACATAACCAAAATAAGCCGGAATGTGGTGAAATTAAGAATATAGAATATACAGAAACCAGCAAGAAGGCGACACAAAATCCCGCAAATAAATAAAAAACAATAAAAATACGTTTGTTTCAGTATACATTGAGTTGATCGGAAGAGAATGCCTAGGCATTAAGTCTGAATTTTAATAAGGTTTGCAATAAAGAGTAAATAAATTTATAACAGCGAGTATATGTAATTAAATATATTTTCTTGATTACATTTCTTACTGACTGAACAACAGTTACTTTCTTGGTATGTGAATGCCTCCACTGAATGGAGCACGCTCATTTGTCAAGAAGACACACGGATGTACTTTATATAAATATTAAGTCTGTTCGATCAATCAGGAAATATGATGATTTGACTTTATTTTATATTTTGACTTTACTTTTTCTAAACAAAAAAAATATAATATTCAAATTTGTCTATGGTATATCAATGTATGTATAATATCTGAAACTGTGTAAGGTACTACACACACCATAAAATTACTTGAGAGATTCTACTTATTAAATCGATCGGGGAAAAAAGGTTAGATCACGTGTGTTAATAAGACGGGATGACGTGTGTAGGTCAGCTCCGTCGCCAGATGATAACGAGGCCCGACACGTCACTGCTGGCAAGGAGGCTCTCGTCGTAGCTGAAGCTGACGCCCAACACAGCTGACGCATGACCTGACAATTAAAATAAACTTTGATACTTGCGACTACAACATTTTATAAATAGTAGAACCACCACGCTGCTATGAAGTTCTCCAGGTCGATTTCGATGACGGTGGTTGATTACTATGAGATGACATCAACAGCGCAAACATGGAAACTCGTCTTCTCCTTCGTGAGGAAGGTTCATATTCAGTGTAACCAACACCTTTGCGATTCACAACCGAGGGTTGGGAATCGAACCCAAGTTCAGCGATGGAGCAACTAAGTAGATAATGCCTTAGGGAGGCTCAAGTCCGCCTTTGTGGATATGTTAGTTGTACAAAGGTTTTTTATACTTATTTTTGATAACGAATGAAAGCAAATTATATCAAACTATTTTGGATATAAATTAAGAAATATGTTTTGACCTTGATAATGATTAAACGGACTACTGTATAGTGATTTATATCATTGGCCCGTATATGCTACCATTATACGACATGCAGGCCTTAATAACGCCTTAACAATTTACCAACAGTCTTCTCACCTTGCAGTTTATTGACGACGGGCTGGCCGGTATGGCCCTCAATATCCAGAAAGTAGACGCAGGCGTCTTCTCCGCCGCTCACAACGCACACGCCGCGTCGGAACGACATGATCGGACAAAAAGTCGACTTCACACTATGACGGCTGTGCGCTGTCTCGAAACGCTTCTTAATCGTTAAGCTGCCTTCGCGGTCTGTGATTCTGAAATTTTTGTATTGGAGTTTGACTACTTAATTCTTATTTCAACAATACACTCAGCTGCCTAATGCAAGAAAGAGCCAAGCCTTCACAGAATTACGCCGTGAAATAACAGCATATAGCTATGTTTCTATAGCGACGGTAGTGGACCTAAGTCTATCATTGGTTTTGAGGCCAAAGGCGTCTCTAGCCCGTGTAATGCCCGTGTGCAATCATGACCCTAGCGCCCTCTAGTAAGCGCGCGGTCATAATGGTTTTTTTTACAGAAAAGAGGGAGCAAACGACCGGCGGGAACAGCGAGGTGGTCATCGACGCCCATGGACAACCGCAACACCTGAGGAACTGCAGATGCGTTGCCGGCCTTTAAGAAAGGAATAGGCTCGCTACTTGAAGGACCCTAAGTCGTACTGTTTTGGAAAAACCGCCGAGGACAGACCGTTCCACAAGGCAGCTTTGCGGGGCTGTAAAATTCGCAAGAAGCGCACATAGAGGAATGCCAGCTATCCACGTGGTGAGGATGGAATCTGGTGGTCTGTCGTGTCGTCCAATGACGGAACTCGACGGCAGGAATCGTTCCAAACAGCTCTTCGAAGCACTCCCCGTGGTATATACGATAAAAAATGCAGAGGGAACTGACGTTTCTCCGCAGGGCCAGAGAATCCAGCCGATCGGTGAGAGCTCGGTCGTCGACGAGTCGCTCTCCGTTGTATGCGGTCAAATGAAAGAAGCGGTGCGAGCAGTATTCCAAGTGGGGTCGCACTTGCGCTCTATACAGTTGTAGGCGGTGGCCCGGCTTATAATGGAAAATACTGCTTCGCCCTACTGAGCACGCCCTGCTTTTTTGAGGCCACACCCGATCGAAAAGGCCGTGGCCACGTCCAAACTAACCGCAAGCAACCTCCCCCTTGCCTTCGATCGCCACCGACCATCGATACGTGAGGTACGCAAGTAGGTCACCAGCTGAGCGACGCTGACTGAAACTGTACTGACGATCGCTAATCAGCTGGTGCTCTTCAAGGTACCTCATGAGTTGGCAGTTGATAGTCATTTCCATGACTTTCGAGGGGATAATGGCAATCGGTCTGTAGTTGAACGGATCCGAGCTATCGCCTTTCTTTGTGATCGGGTGGCAGTCTTCCAAAATTTCGGAACGATGCCTAGAGAGTACAAGAACCGGAACAGGCGCTTTAAAACTGGTGCTAACTCAAGAGCGCATGCCCTATGTGTGCTTAGGGCATGCGCTCCTGAGTTGGCTGTTGCGCTGTGGGAGGAATTCCGTCGGGTTCACTCGACTTGTTAACGTCTAGAGATTGCAGTGCTTTACGCACTGATCTCTGACGAAACTGGATTTCCGGCATAAAGGTTTTTTAAAGGCATAAAGGAATTTTCGGCGGCGAGCTACCTTTGTCCTCCAGAGTCGAGTTAGACGCGAAAAAAGAGGCAAGATCGGCCTTCTCTTTTGCGGTGTAGGCCAGTCATCCCCCCTGCACAAAGATACGAAGCATTCCATATCAGTCCCCAATGGTGACAACGCATCTGCATTATGATTCCTTGTCAAGGATGAATGTAGAAGTCATGGGCCGTGAAGAATAACTTGCCATTAGGTGAACTGTGTGCTAAATGCTCTAAAAGTAATTTTCCAGAAGCCAAGCATGCCGTATCTAGTGAAAACATAATAAATAATGAAGGAGAGTGAGGACCTGAAGAGATACAGAGAGTTGTCCGCAGCACTGACTAGAAGCGCGGGATGCCTCGCCAGCCAGGGGCTCCAGCTGAGGCTGGTCACGGCGCCGCCCACGCAACACCGGCGCAGTTTACTCAGTGCGCCCGTACCCGATGTGCGGTAGCTCACTATCAAACCCTTACACACAGAAACCAACACGAACATTGACTAAAAATGACTTGACCCTGAAGCGTGAATAGCCTAGAGGTTTAGGGTGCGAAACTTATGATGGCAAGTTCGTCTCTGCCATACGACAGGCAAAATCATTGTCAGCTTAGTTGGAGTGATTAACCAGAATGGTAGTAATGGTATTAGCATTCCCAAAAGAAATGATATAAGTCCAATAAATATTAATTTTGTATATAGATATTATAAACTACTGAACCGTTTTCAACTAAATGTGGCGCATACTCACCGCGTGAAGACTCAACTAGAAGCGGAGTTCGGAATCATTGCATTTGTTGATAAAATTGCAATGTCCGACATTATTGAAGTGTTTAATTAAATTAAACTAAGGCCGACTAATGAACACAATTCACCTGCTGGTTAGTGAGGACTGCTATCCATTTCTATGCGGTCTACCTATCGTCAGCGAACATTCCAAATGTTCATACCTTTATCACCCCAAGACAAAGGCATGGTACATAAATAACACTTGCATATCCGAAAACCAAAACATTATGTTACTCAAATATATTGCTCAAACACTAGAGCCGCGACTCAAAAACCATGTACTCTGACCTGTGGTTGTAAATACAAAAAACCGAAAGTATATTTAAAATATAAATACAAACCTTATCGTTGGCCGCCCAGAACGTGCGGCCACTTGACTCGCAAGCTATTGCCTGCACTTTGCCGCCCACTATGCTGCTACCGCCTGCAACAAGTTCCAATATGTCTTCTTGTCTGCTCATTTATGTTTAGAATTGACGGACGCGCTGTTGGTCAGTCTACCGATAAAGTATTCCACCGCAGTCCCCAAAGGAAAAATCTTGCTTGATAGAAGGATTGATAAAGAATAGGTTGTGATATCTCCTTAAAAGCTTGGTCCGATTAGCACGTACTGCTGATTCGCGGGTCCCGGTTATGATTCCCATCGAGGATCAATATTTGTGTGTTAAAAATATCTGGGTTAGCGGGCTAGGGTTAATATCACGGGCCTTCCTCCGACACTATAACACTTTTTTTTAATTCGTCATAATAGATATATATCTTATCTATTTGTATATTACAGTAACTCACCCCTGGGATGTATTCCCGTGGACACGTTCAGAACTTCCACCATCCCTCTTGCGTTTCCAGCCTGGCTCTCGAGTTAAAGATAATAACATAATTCTTTAACTTCAATAATCACATAGATAATAATTTGATAATATTAACTAACATTGTCAAATTAACGCAGTATTTATTAAAAAAAAAATACAAAATATAGTTATGTTTTATCGGGTTGCCCAGTGTTGTGGATCTCATATGGATCTCGTAGATCAATTTGACTATTTTTTTTAATAATACATATCCTAGTAAATGCATTTCATTTAGAGGTCGACATTTCATTAAAAAAATACAAAGCCCGTCTTTATGGATTATTAGTGTGTTATTTTTCAAGTAACATATATATATGTGTTATTTGGTAGAAAAAAGACAGAAAACATCATCATCTTTATTCTCACTGACGGATGAGAGCAAACTGCCGTTGTATGTACTAACAATTGACTACTCGTTTTTGCCCGAATTTAGTAAGAAGTTGTTGTATTAGAACTAAAATAACTGTTCCAAAAATTACCAACCAGTTTTGCCACATAAACACATATAGATTTCTTACAAAGATCCAAGGCCACTTGCCGTTCAAAACAAGTCTGTTGAAACCAAAGTTCACCGTGTACCTAAAATAATTAATATAATAACATAATTAGACCTTAAAATAAAGGATACAATGACCATATTGTTGTTGGCCGGTTGGAAGGCGCAGCAGAGAAGCGGCGCGGAGAGCTGATCGTTAGCGGCGCGCAGCCGCCTGCGTCGTACCACGTCCCAGAGGCACAGCGCGCCGTCCAGCCCGCACGTAACAAGCAACTCGTTCGATGCGGACCAGTCGCAACCTATCACAACACTTACAATAATAAAAATAGTGCGTGTAAGTTCCCGCGACAGAGTTAATACTACTTTGAAGAATTGAAAAACTGAGCTTAATAAAAAGATACGATCCTTTTCATATACTTTTAGCAGATCGTGTATTTTTATTATGGTATAGCTTTTTCAGTTTGTTAACAACACGAGCTCATATAGCAAAGTCGTACGTGTTACAACGTCATTTACCCGCCAGGCTAATTCTGCCCGATGGTTCGAATCTGTCACGTTTTACCAACGGAAGTAGCTTATAAAAAAAACCCTCTGTCTTTTATCTCGAAGCAGATAGAGGGGTTTAGTGCTTTTAGAGGGTTTAGCCCATCACCGTTTCTTTTCGCTAAAACAAATGTTATTAGCAAGTTATCAATCAAATTAAATGTGTTTGTAAATTGTTATAAATAATAAACATTTAAGAAATGTATAAGAACACTTTTACGAGTGCTCGCCATATAGTTGAATATATAAATATTCCCAATTAGTCATAGAATAAAAAAAGTGAAAAACATGCCTATCGGTGGTGGCCCTCCTATTGAGGTGTGTATAAGTCCTTAAAAATTGATCAGGGCATGGACTGCCTGTGTCTGTTGTCCATATATTTTTTAACATAGGAACTATATATACATATATATATAATAAAATATATAACTCGTGGCATTGCAAAAGGTTTTATCTCACCAGTAACAGCTTTAGTGTGTCCATCCAGTATAAATGAGACCCGAGGAGGGGTCGCTGTCACGTCGCATATTGAAACCGTGCCGTCGCTCGAAGCGCAGCAAAGCTTCGAACGGTCGTTGTTGGCAAACTTCACCACACTCACCTCTTCGGTATGCTTAATAATAATATATAACTTTCAAACCACTAAAAGGTAACAAAATCCACCTAATCAGTAATAATAATACAAAGCCAAAGTTCTCCTATTCACATAACAATAATGAAATGGATTGAAACCAATAGGTTTAATCAATCTCATATTCAACATAGAACCTTAATAATAATTATAAATAATTTAACTAAAATAGTTACAACTTAAGTTCAAGATAATATATCTTATAATAGTGGTAGTTGTAGTAATAGCATGCTAAATTTTCAAACAAACCTGATCAAAAATGTGATGAACCCCAGAAAATGCATAGTTCTCAGATATGGACAAATCATTTTTCTTCTTAGAATTATTGTTGGGGATGTCATCAATAGCTAAGCTTGCCTGAAAATAATATTTGAATTTGTTAAAGAAACACAAACTTTTTCTTAAAAAGAAAACTGACCAACAATCATTGTTATCATTGGTTATAAACAGAGCTACACTGCAGTTGCTTGACCGGGGTAGGACCACTCCCACAGAAATAGCAACATAACGCTGCTGTGTCTTATCTGGTGATGGGATCCGGAGATGTTTATTCCTGCACATCTGCATTATGATTCCTTGTCAAGGATGAAGATGTAGGTGTCACATGCCGCAGGAATCACTTAACATCAGGTGAACTGTGTGCTCATTTGTAATTCTTAATGTAATAAAAAAAAAACCTATCCCATAGTCCACTGCTCAACATAGGCCTACCCAAAGCATGATCCTAAATTATCTATTGGTTATCGGTGCTACAAGCTTATACAGCCAGACCATTCCCACTTCAGATTGCCAATTTTCTGACCAATGATCAATCTCGTTTTGCTGAGGATGTCTATCTGCAGTCCATCATGCAGAGAAACATCAGAATTTTATAGATACTGTGACACAAAGTTGTATGTATAGAGTTATTATATTGTACAACCACATGTTTAATATTGCCGAGAAAATTCTTGACTACTGTTTTTCATTAACATCAATTGATCAGATCAACAGCTACTGATTTACATATATTTTATAATTTTATAGAGATTACTGGGGTTACAAATTAGTACACAGTTCACCTAAGGTAAGGTTGGTTATTTCTGTATTACATGATAACCACATTCATCCTCAATAAGAAATCATAATGCAAATGTGTTACTAACTAACCAGAGGACTAAGACTTAATGCCACTAAGAAAAATATTACTTAAAGATGTTATTAACATCACTAAATATTTATATGTATTGATAGATGAAACTTCTAGAACAATTATTAATATCAATCCATAGATATCCAGATTGTACAGTTGCCCATACCCATATTGAAAAGATATTGAAAGACTGGAGATAGGATTGCTCACCAGAACAGATATATTTAATTATTACATTGAGAGAAATGAATGAGCACACAGTTCACCTGATGGCTGATTCATGCAGTCCCTTTACATCTACATTCATCCTTACAAGGAATCATAATGCAGATGCCTTGTTACCCTTGACCACTGTGATGGAATGCCTCGTTGCCAGTAATAGAGGTCTCTGGATCCCTACACTCACCAAAGGAAACACTACAGCATTAAGCTGCTATTCCATGCTGGTATTCTGTGATGGCTTGGTCCTACCACGGTCAAGCTGACATTCATTCTGCAGCTAGAAACAAACTGCAGTGTAGTTCTACCACTGTGAAGAGGGAGATAATGAATGAAAGAGAATGTTCAACTATGTTTAGAAGATTCATGATAAGCAGAAATAAAAGCCATAATCTAATCATACAATCAAATATCCTCAACAACTTAAACAAATACAAAAATAAATAAGGTAAATGTTGCTGATAATAATGTTAATTTAGTTAATTTGTCCATTCGAGGCTCCTTCTCGGGAACCCTTGTGCTGTGCACTCATAATTAACCTGGTGTATCTGTAAATGCCCACAGGATAACAATGGCCATCAGCCAAAAAAGAACTTTACTTTTGGGCAAATCAATGGCAGCATTTAATATCCTATAATTTTATTCGTAAAAATGTAAAATGTAAATCTCTTAAAGATGTGTGATCTAAGTGAATTTTCCCCTACCAGGAATAATATCATAAACTCAAATAAATGAACTTAATACTACCTTACTGGTTGATCTGGCCCGAGAAGATGCTGAGCTAATTGAAATATTGTCTTGAACCCCATATCTGCGCTGCAGCAGCTGACTCCTGATGTTAATATACTTTTTGATTGTCTCAATATCCTGTGCAGAGAAAATATATTTTTTTGATTAAAACTTATTATGAGTTTGTTCATTAATTTACTCATTCAATTATGTTAATATGTTTCACAGTTCCTAATTTTATTGAAAGTTTTATTATTTTTAATTCATGTCTTATGGCAATTTCTGGGGTTAACAGTAGATAATGATGGTCAAAGCTGATGAAAAAACTTAACAAACCAGGATGAATGTTCACCATAATTTGCTGAAAGTATATACTTAATAGACCTTTGGATTTGCATTGAAGAAGAACAGATCTGAGTGGCATCCTCATATTTACAAACAATTTATATCAAAATACTACAAATTGGAGCAACACAGTATGCAGAATTGTGGAAGCTCAATAAATGTTGGTTTACACTTTGCAATCTATCAACAAAGGACTAATAATGGGCTGAAATGATTGTTAGACATTTTTTGGCCAAGGTGGATTTCATTATCTGGTATGCTAAAAAATTGGATTTAAAATTCAAAATTTGCCATCATTTTTCTGTTTTCAAAATCATACTCTAATATAAATGAGGAAATTAGATTTTTATTTATAAGTTGCATTCTTCTATGAAAAAGGACAAAATAGTTTTATTTTTTCAATATAATACTTAGGATTAACACTTTTCTTTTATACAAATGATATAAAAATGTTACAATTACCTTAAATTTTGAATTTTCCCTGAGTAACTGACTGCGTCGTCGGATGTACAAAGTTTCTAAAAAATTAAGATTTTAAAAGAATTACTGAAAATTATAAATAAAAATTAAATATTCATGGGTAAATCAACATCAAAAGTTATTTAACCTACTAAAGTTTGGATTTCCTGGGGCCCTGTATGCATTAAATCTAGCGTCAAGCGCAAATATTTGTTGTTGGAAGGCAGCAGCCATTATTTTAAGATATTTTATAAGCTTTTTTTAAAACTTCTCGTTTGCCTTTCATTGGATTCAGTTTTAGGATGACAATGACATTGACAGCTACAGCTGACGTTTGATATCAAACACTGTCTCTGCGTGTTTTCAATAAGTTAAAGGTGTTCTTCGCGGGACATCCATTAAAGGATAAACAAAGCAATCTTTATATGTTCTAGGCGATAAGTGAACTTGAACTAAAGGCTATGCAATATAGAAATAATAAATAACTTTGGTCCTGCTCAACTTACATGTGAAATTATATCAAACCTCAATTAATAAGTTTATTTGGAAGGGGATATGGCCCTGTCCATCAGGGGAAGTGATTGTATACACTCGAACTTCCATAGTCGTAGAAATGGGAGAATCTGACTTTTCATGGCTGGGTCTTAATAAAGGAGTTCAAAATAAAAGACGCGAGTTGATATCAAAAAAAAATATTTTCTTAAAAATTAAATGATACATATATTAACGTAAAAGTTAAATATATTACACTATATATGAATAAAATTAAATTATAATGAAATATATTACAATAATTATCTCATGTTATCTAAATATTAGTGTTGGCGGATCCATTCCCCTACACTTACAATACACAATGGACACAAAGCTATTTAATTTTTAAATTGTTATCTTGAAGATAATTTAACAGCTTTAACTGCCTTTTTTGCTCTTTTAGTAGCTTCTTCTTTGATTTTATGCTGCTTTTCTTTTTCAACTAATCCTACAACAACATCATGATGTAAAGCATTTTTGACTGTAGACTTGGCAAATAGTCTACTTAATACATAATCATCATCACTAACATTTTTATCATTCTCCTGCTTATGTTTCTTCTTTTTTCTCTTTTTGATTGTTACCAAATTCTCGAATTTACTCTCAGGTGATGTAGAATGTTTCCTTTTATGAATGTTTTCATCTAAGTTTGTAGCACTTTCAGAATTAACAGTTATCCTCTGTGGTAAGATAGCTGAATCATTTAGAGGTGGGTTCACTAAAACTTCATTAGTATCATTATTCACAAATATATTCATTTCCACTTGTTCATCTGTTTCCACATTCTTATCTGGAATGTTTACAACTTTTAAAAAGTTTTCTTCATAATTTTCCTTAACATGCATGTTAACAATATCTAACTCAGATAAAACATTTTCAAAGGGTACATTAGTTATGTTATCGTCTAATAAATTAATTTCAGGTTTTACAATTTTAGGTGGATTTAAAATTTGTTCCCTTTTTTTCTTATATCTTTGACGTGGATCTTCATCTGTTTTAAATGATGCAATGTCATTTGAAATTTGCTGACTTATTGTTTTTGCCATACTTTTCATTGTCTCCAACTTCTTTTTTGAAAATGATACTCTGCCACACATATGTCTTTTATCATTTCTTTGCTTGACTTCTTTATTAATGCTTACTTTTGTGTGCTTGAAAAGGGATGCTGTCTCTGTGTCTCCCTCAAAATTTGGCTCCTCAAGTGTAAAGAGCCCTTGCAAAGTACTAGTTGTTAAAACATTTTTTTGGTTAGGATCAATTAAAATTTTATTGCTTAAAAAATTTTTAAAAATCTGTCTTTGGTATATCTTTTCTTCTATTGTGCCTGCAGAAAGTAATCTATAAACAGTGACATTTCTTTGCTGACCAATTCTCCAGGCCCTTTCTTTTGCCTGATTATCGGTAGCCGGATTCCAGTCAGGATCATATATTATTACTCTGTCAGCACCTGTGAGGTTGACTCCCAAGCCCCCCACCCTTGTTGTTGCAAGAAAAACTAGGTATTCTTTGTTATCATTAAAAGTTTTTATTAAATTTTGCCTTAAACTAACACTTACTGTACCATCCATTTTAAGATATTTATATCCTTGATTTTGTAAATGCTGTTCTAGAATGCACAGCATAGCCCGAGACTGAGAAAATATTAGAGTCCTATGACCTTGCTTTTGCCAAATTTTTAATAAAGAATGAACGACAGTCATTTTTCCAGATCTCTTCCAATGGCCGAAAATTTCTTCATTTATGTCTTCATCATCTTCTTGAGCCTCATGTAGGTATATATCTGGATGATTGCATATTTTTCTTAAAGTGGATAGTGCAACAAGAACTCTTGCCCTAAGCGGGTCCCCATATTTGTTCTCTTTATCAAGAATACTTCTAACTGTTGTAGTCAACAAATAACCTATGTACAGATCCCTCTGTTCTTGTGTTAATGCGCAAAACAATACTTGTTCATTTTTTTCTGGTAGGTTAATATGCTCTTGCACTTCAGCTTTTGTCCTCCTCAGCATATAAGGTGTTATCATATCTTTGAGCGCTTTGGCAATTTCTAAAGCAGTTGCTTCCTGAAACTCTGTTGCATTAGCATATCCACCCTGAGTAATAGGCACAGCAAAATATTCCATAAAAGCATTATATGTTCCTAGAAGGCCAGGTCTCATAAAGTCAAAAAGTGACCAAAGTTCTTGCAAGCTATTTTGCATTGGTGATCCTGTTATCAATAACTTATGTGGTGTATTAAATTTTTTCACCAATTTGCTTACTTGAGTATCAGGGTTTCTTATTTTATGGCCTTCATCTAATATTATATAGTGCCATTTATGAGATAATAAAGTTTTGATGTATTTCACCACACCAGCATATGTAATTAATAATATTCCATGACTAGCGTGAATATCTTTCAAAAGTTTATTGTGGTTACCACTGTGAGAACCTGAATGATGCAATACAGCAATTCTTAGATATGGACACCAATAATGAAAATGGGACACCCATTGGTATATGACAGTTGCTGGTGCCACAATTATTGATGGTCCAAGACCAGCCCAAGTTCCATAGTCACACTTAGAAAGGCCTGCCATAAATGCAATTATTTGAACAGTTTTTCCTAAACCCATTTCATCGCCTAACAGGCCTCCTGATTGCATTTGATGTAACTCCCACAACCATTTAACACCCGCTTTTTGATATTTATACAACTGCTTCCAAATATATTTAGGTACACATAACCCATTTTGAAGTTCGTGAGATTCTTCCACGTCAGTATTTCCGTCCAAGACATATTGAATATCTGCTGTATAGTCCTCTATATTTGCATTATGTGTACTTGTTAGAACAGTTTTGAGATTTTTCTTCCAATTATTAATCCGCTGACTAAAAATGTTAGTATCACCATCATCAATAATTTTCTTAAAATTTTGTTTAGTACGAACATAGAAAAGGGAAGATGGGCCAGTTTTGTTGTCCTCGTCGCTCGAAGGTACATAGTCTATATCGTTATCAACAACAGATTCAGTGGAAACCGTTGATTTTACAGTATGCCCAGATTCATCCTTACTGGACTTCGAATTAGTATTGCAAGAGTTTTTATTTTGTTTCTTCGCAATAATTTCAGCAGAGCGTTTGCTCTTGTTTGAAACTATAACCTTTCTATTTTTATTACAAGTTCTTTGTTTAGCAAGTGCTTCTTGACTTTCAAGATATTTGTTTATATCTATCATTTTTAATTCTAACAGTAGCCTACTGTCTGTAAGTATTAATTTCAATATTATTATAGCATATACGTTTTTTTTTCCTTCAATGGAAAGGCAAAGGACTAGTGCAAATCAGCCGGAACAGACAACTCTGCGTTTCTTTATCTTATCCATGTGCATAAGCCGATAATTAAAATGATTTATATTTATTTCATAGTTTAAGCACAAAATTGTCATTGTAGACTTGGCACTAGGTGTGAGCGAAATGTAACATCTATGGAATTGGAACAATTGCATCTGAAACACCAAAGTATTTCGGATCACTGATATGTATCATTTGGAACATCGGTTCACTAGAAATGAAATAGGTGTGAATCACTGGTTGTTAATGTTACGAAATACAAATCTTACGTTGATGATCGCGGTCTATAATAATTAATTTAAGTAGCAACTAAAATATGTTATAACTTTTATATTATAAAATTAACGAATTACTTCAACATTTCGAAACAGCGATAAGAAATTTTAATTTTGCGAACACAAATATTTTTTGATATTAAAATAATAATGCAACTATCTGATCACTACTGGAAATATATATACAAAAACACTAATTTTTAACGTAATTACGAAAAAAAACTTTTTTTGAGAGATATTTCACTAGAAAGCGACAAAACGTACAAACAAATTCAAATTTACGCGAACATAAATATTATTGAAATACAATTAAACGGCGACTGAGAGTTGCGAAATTGTACGGTCGCGTTGCCGTTCGAAAACCTTTGCTAAGGCTGCAAAACAAGAAAAAACGGGTGCAGTGGGCTCTTGTACATCGAGATTGGACGAAGAAGATTTTAAAAAAGTGCTTTGGACCGATGAATCCAAGTTTGAACTATTCGGTTCAAAACGTAGAATTTACGTTCGACGCATTGCCCTAGAAAAGATGATGTCAGATTGTGTAGTCCCAATAATCAAGCATGTTGGTGGCTCAATTACGGTCTGGGGTTGCTTCTCTAGCCAAGGAATTGGCGATTAGATTAAAATTGAAGGAGTTTTGAAAAAGGAACAGTAGAAAAACATTTTAGAATAAAATGCCGTTTCTTCCGGGTTGCGATTAATTGGAGATGAATTAATTTTCCAACAAAATAATGATCCAAAGCATAGCTCAAAATTATGTAGAGGATATTTAGAAGAGGAAGAGACACAAGGGGTGTTAAAAAACATGGTTTGGCCTCCTCGGAGTCCGGATCTCAATCCCATTGAACTTTTGTGGGAAGAGCTTGATAGGAACAACCGTAATCGTGGCTAATCCTCGCGAGAAGAAATGTGGAATGCTTTATGCGAAATTTGGAACAATATATCACAAGACACCATTAACAAATTGATTGCCCGTATGCCGAGACTTGTGAAAAATCTCATAAAATGTAAAGGAAATTTTTGATGAATAATCAGTTTAGCTAGCGTTCTTTACGCTTTTAACGTATATTGTTTATCAATCAATGTTCTATTCGATGATTAAATAGGTTAATTAAACATTTAATATTTTATTGGAGTTTTACTTTATTTTCCTACTTTAAATAAGGTACTTTTGGCCGGCAGTGTAGGTATATACTTTTAGGTATGTAATTGAGAATACCAACGTTTCTTAATGCTTATTCTGATTCTAATTGCTGTTCGAGATGTGCCCTGATGACTAAAACTGCATTTTAACCAGTCACTCCCGAATCTCACTGGCTAGTAATACAAAGCGTAGTAGGTCAGTGATACCAGAACATACGCGTATAACGATTGGCAATGTACTTTAACTGAAATTTCGCTGTTGCCTATACTTTCAATTAATACATAATTGTGTAAAACCAACTTTCTTTACGTCGTCTTTATTGCTTGTTTTACAGATAATGCCCAAATAAGGTAAGTGAAAGGTTTAACAATGCGTGCATGAACGTGGTATATATGTATAATCTATATTATTTAGATAATTGCATATCTGAGAACGAAAAGTTAATATTCAGAAGTCAACTTTTCAAGCAGTATAACCACGAAAAATTTACTTTTGATATTTGAGATAAATAAAATTATGATTAGAAGTGGCACAACAAGGCAACGACTCCATTTCAATATTACAAGCACGAAAAATGTAGATTGTAGATATTAACATTATCGATCTTATGAAAAGGTTCTCAGTGTTTGGAACATTGTGTTTTAAATTCTCGAGTGTACAGGTTGGAATGTGTTTTGAGACAGGGCGGTCTTTCTTAGCCTTTGCTTTTCAGCAGCACTGGCGTCGGGTGCTCCATCGACGGCCGCACTGTGAACAGTATCAGCTATGCGGACGACATGGTGCTGCTGAGTCCTTCGGTCACCGCTCTGAAACGACTGATCGTTGTATGTGAGGAATAAACGAACACTCATGGCCTCATATACAATGTCCGCAAGAGCGAGCTAATGCTGTTCCGAGCTAGGGGTCGTAAGATAGAACATGTTCCTTATATCAAATTAAACGGCGTTGCCGTACTAAAGGTGTCGTCCTTCAAATATCTCGGATAAAAACTACATTAATTAGGTTTTTTAAGATAAAGCTTTTAATACACATATGGGTTTTATAAATAAAATGAAATGTTTTTGGAAAAAATAATAAATGTATGTATGCTTATAGGTTGAGTATATTTGGTTGCTTTTGAATGTATATAATGAATAAAATTATTAGCTAATGCAGTGAGTTAAAAACATCATTTTATAATTATTCATTTACATGTATGTTAAAAATTAGAACAGTTTGAATAATAATTTTAATTATATGTAAAGTTATATGTGTGTAATGACCAAAAGGATTCACGACGTTCACAAAAAAATTAAAATAAAGGGTAAAAATTTATAATACTTGTGTTCTTGGAACCAGGTATCCAAAGCCTCCTCTATATTTATCTTCGAACAGTCCCCCATATTTGAATAATAGTTATATACGTTAATGTTCTCACCAATTAAAATCCACCTCTAAGAAACTTTAAACGAAAATTTGCTTTTACTTTTCTCAATACTTTTACAATTATCAAATTATGTTTATACTTTTAATTATTTAAAATTTGCCTTACCAATGGACCTATCTATCAGTTCTTTGTTCCAGACCTGTGCATAAAATTGATAAAACAATTAGATGACCACTTGCGTCAATTTTGGCTTAACTGGAGGTTACTATTTCGAGATTTCGATTTTAATATTTGTCCATATGTTTGTGCTTTTATTTAAAATATTAGTTTCCAGTAAACAGGATAATAACAATATAGGTAAAACACTCGATCAAACGAGCACACAGATTACCAGTGATGATTGTGCCTCGTGACATCTACATCCATTCTCAGTAAAAAGTCAAGATTCACAAGCATTTTGATCCCAAACCAAATGTCACTGAGGACTTAAAGGACGACAAAATATTGAAAGAAAGCGAAGGGCGATGGCCTTCCGCAGTAACATGCTGGCCCGCAGATTTGTGTGATGTCAAAATCGCGCTCCTTAAGGCGTACTGCCAAACATTTTACACGTACGTACGTGTAATCTGTGGGTCAGTAACACGCAGCGGGCTCTGAGCGCCCTCCGCGTACAATATAATAATAGCCTTAGGATGCTGCTCGGGCTCCCCCGACACTGCAGCACGCCCGAGATGTTTGCGCAAGCGCATACGGACGGTTTTAACGCCGTACTGCGCAAACGGACAGCCTCTGTTTTACGCAGAGTTCGGGAGAGCAATAACACCATCCTAAGAGGGCTAAGTGAGAAGCCTGACTGCCCAATAATGAGACACTGGCTGCGTGCACACGTACATACACGTAGCAGGCACCAGGTCGCTTTAATTGTGGTAGTTTTAGGATTGGGACTTATATATTACTTGTTTCATAAATAACGTTTAAATAATATATTGTATTGATAACATTTGTGTAGTGATTAATATTGTAAATTAAAAATTATGTATTATTTTCTAATATGCGTATATAATGTTATATGTAATAAAAAAGATTAAATAAATTTAAATTTATTTAATCTTTTTTCAGTTCTCTAAATGTGTTTTGTCGTTGTTTAATTGTTTTATTTAAAATTACCTCTTTTTGTTCTGTTTTTAATTTCAGTTATTCATTCTAGTCAACTTGTATAACTCAAGATTCTATGTAGTATATAGTACGTAATATTATTAATTTGGTCCCACCATACAAGAATATTTATTATATACTAAATTATATTAATTTAGAGCTTCTATAGTGTTGACTATAAACAAACTTGAGCCTCCCTATTTTACAGTCATAGAAAAAATACGGTGGTCTTATTTACCCACGATCGTATCTATTTTAAATCTTTTGTAGAGAAATTTCTTCATTCTTATTTATTTCTTCAATATTTATACAAAATTATTTATTTAGTTAAGTTCTTTCCAAATTACAGCCAACAATTTTTATTGACAAAAATCCAACTTCAATTCTTTTACGGAATCCTAGATGACAAATTAATAACCCCAGTAATATGAAAATGAAATGGTCAGATTAAATTACAGTGTTTCGCATCTCGCCACCTTCCGGCGTGTTTTCCAATACTTCCTTTCAGATCACATTATGTTGATAGAACCGATTTTGTAATAAAGGCATCATTGTAAACGTAATTAATTAATCAAATCCTAATGTGTGTTTTGCTTACATTTCCTGATTTTGGAAAAAATGTCTTTGTGTGCGCACTGAAGTGGTGAGTCGATTTTTATTGCTCGCGAATTATTATATTTTAGATAATTGCTATTAAGGCTGGTAACACTAGCTTCAAAATGTCATAATGTATTCACTTTTGCAGTAGCGTAGGGTCTTCTTATTTTCGTAATAATTGATAAATGTTACATGTAATGCAATCCATGATTATATACTAAAAATAATTAAGAAAAGTCATATATTTTGGAACAACATGGCGTTTTAAATATACAATATAATTTTGCAAAGGTCGTTAGAACAAGTAACATTTTGTTGTCAAGCTTATTGAAAATTTTCCTTGAAAGTGTTATTGTCAACTCCATCCATCTATTTACACCAAAGGTATATTGAAAATGTCCAATAGAAGAAAGCCGCCGCCACCGGGCTTCAGTTTTAAGCCGCCTGAAGAACAAGTCGATGTGTATGTATATGCAATTTGCTCTCAATTTTCCACAATTTGTGCTTATGTGACTTAATCGAGATTGATATAAGCGTAAAATTGTTTATTTTGTGAATTATTTAAAAACATTATGTCCATATATTACTATACACCTTACTTTTTTGGATGAACCCACTTTAATGTTCTTTCCATTTTAATTGGATTTTAGGTAGTAATTTATTTGCAGGTGATTTTTAAAATGTTTTTTATTAGTCTAATTTGTTGACTGAAAAAAAAATGAGTGTAAGAATCCAGAGACCTAATTGCTTTTATAGTCATAAGATTTTTTTATGTAAGAGATGATTGCATCCTATGACTCCATCTAGATTTTCTGTACTATATTATTCTTCTCCATAAAGATTTAAGTTTATTGTTTTCAAATACATATAGTGTTGCTACTCCTTTCCATACATACATTTAGCATTCTCTAGTCCAGCTGACACATTTAGGCTGTAAGGTGGCTCTGCAGCTTTCAAAAGGGTGAGCATAAATTCCACAATACAGTTGGATTCACAAGATTTAGAATATTGTATCAGGTTTGGAATCAAGGCCAAAGCCCTGTATAAAGTTGGTCAGGTATTTTGTTTCTTACCGAAGCTGTCATACCGATTATCAGTGAGCTGAAGGCTACAGAGTGATGGACCAATTTACAATTAAACCAATCACAGTAAGGGCCAGTAGTCTGTATGTTTGAGTGGACTATACTGTTGTAATGATGGATGGGTTTTACAACTTAATAAATAATAGTTGTCCTTTATAGCCACAGTTTCTGATTGTTACTAGATGGTGTTCACAAGCAAAGATATGTAATAGTGTAAGTATGTGCTTCATAACAGAGAAACCAACTCATGGTTGTATTCTCAATATATTCTATGTGTAACTGGTCTGTTGCCAATCAATTCATGCTGCAGCTAGAGATACTTTACAGAATGGCATTATGAACAAAAACAACTCCATAATGATTTCTTATACTTGTGTAAACTACACATTTATTGAAACTAATAATAGGGAAGTTATTACATTTATTTTAACTTTTATTCCTAACATATCAAGTTTTTTTTTTCTTTATCGAACTGATGATCGTGAGTACTTGGGAATAAGAAAAGTAAAATAAATCCAATAAAATCCATATAAATACTTTAGTTCAAAGAAATCTACTATGTTTAACTGATTATAGTATTGTATCACACTCGCAAAGAAAAAATTATATGTATTAACTCTTCAAATTGTTCAGTTTCATGTTTTCTTATGAATAAATTAGATTATTGTTATTGGTTATTGGTGTGATTTTTTTTATTATTTCGCCAATCTTTTTGCAGCACACCTCCAAGGAATCTTGATAAACAAACAACAATTACTGTAGATGATAAGACATTCACTGTACATGCAGATGATCTGGTGAAGTTATGTGATCTTGGACGTGGAGCTTATGGCATTGTGGAGAAAATGCACCATAAACCAAGCAACACTATAATGGCTGTCAAGGTTTGTCTTTTTATGAACATAAGGGTAAGAAACAATATAATGACAATGATATGAGGCATTTGATATAGAACCAAATATGTTGCCTTAAATACTTCTATGAAATGGAAATAGATGTAATACAAATGATGTTAGCTATACAATATAAATTTTCATATAAAATATACTTATTGAATATTATGAATAATTTTGACTTCTTACATTAATCAATTTTCAGAGAATAACGGCAACCTTTAACACTCAATCGCCTGAACTAAAACGCTTATTGATGGATCTTGATGTGTCTATGAGAGCTAGTGCCTGTCCCTATACAGTGCACTTTTATGGTGCCATGTTCCGAGAGGGAGATGTTTGGATCTGCATGGAGGTTATGGATATGAGTCTAGACAAGTTTTATGCAAAAGCCTATGCAAATAAGAGAACAATACCTGAAAACATACTTGGTAAAATTGCATTCTCTGTGGTGAGCGCTTTACACTATCTTTACTCCGAGCTAAGAGTGATACATAGAGATGTAAAACCTTCCAATATACTAATTAACAGAAAAGGAGAGGTGAAGATGTGTGACTTTGGTATTTCCGGGTACCTTGTAGACTCAGTAGCAAAAACAATAGATGCTGGGTGTAAGCCTTATATGGCCCCCGAGAGAATTGATCCCAGTGGTAACCCAGGACAATATGACATTCGCAGTGATGTATGGTCACTTGGTATATCTATGATTGAACTAGCAACAGGTAAATTCCCGTACAACACATGGTGTACACCATTTGAACAATTAAAACAAGTGGTAAAAGATGATCCCCCAAAATTGCCGAGTGGATCATTTTCACCAGAGTTTGAGGATATGGTGATAAAATGTTTAAAGAAAGACTATAAACAAAGACCTAACTATGACGCTCTGTTATCACATTCATTTTGCCTAGAACATAGTAAAAGAGAAACAGATGTAGCATCATTTGTTCAAGAAATCCTTGATTTACCTAGTCCTGGTGATGAGTGTTAACAAGAACCTTTTCATTTACCTATAAGTACAAGTGTTTAATAACTAACAATAACGTAGAATATTAATTGAGAGAATGTAATTGAACTTATTAACACATTAATTTATAAATTGTTAAGAGTTATTTCTCCACTGAACAATTTGTTCAAACTACACCATCTTATCTGGAAATTTTTCATAAAAATATTTTCATCTATAACCTAAAAATTTAAACAGAGAAGTAAATTAATTTTTCATGTCTGTATACATGTTATTTATCTTCTTTTAACAAGTATCAATGATATAAAACAAGTTATTTTTTAATGATAACTTGAAAATGATAAAAATACCTGAGATATTGTTAAGGTATTTTATTCTAAAATTTGTTAAATAGACATGTAAAATGTGATATTTGGTAGTAAACACCAAGAAGGTTAATAATTATTATTTTATTAACCAGTTCAAAATGTAAACCTGAAATTGTGGCCTTATAGCATAATGGCCAAAGCATGCCATGGTGAAAACTGTGTCATCAACAGCAATATGTTACATTATTTTACATCACAAGGTAATTAGTCGAAATAAACAATTTGTTTAAAATTAAGTTTGTTTCATTTCTATGTAATATAAAATATAATTTTATAAACTGTATTTTTGATATATTTTTATTATATTATATTTTTGACTTGTCTGATAAGAACATCCTCCTTCTCATTAACAAATTGAAACCTATCCGCCGAATTACAATTGGACTTGTAGAACTCGAGATTTGGAGAATTCGTTTAGTACATTCTTGGCAGAGTTCCTATGGGAGTCTGCTTCTCATCGGATAATTTCACTTTCAATCGCACAGACTGGTGTTGGGGCATCTATTGGCCATGGTATTTTTCGTTGTATATGTAAGCCAACAGCTTCTTAGTGGCACGTTGAAGCCATAGTTTTATCAGAGGTGGGGCGGAATCGGTAATGTAACAAGTATTCTTAAGAAGCGGTTTAACATTGTCTTCGGGTTTTACAAAAGACAGATGAAAATAAATAGGATGATATTTTGGTGAAATCTGACAGAATGGAGAAGAAGCTTAACCGTTATTATAACCTGTTATGATGCTGGCGTTCTCACCATGGCATGGAGATGTCTAAGTTATTGTTTATAAACAAAATACAAGTCTGGTGTCTGTTTTTGCTTATTATTAGACTGAATCGCATTGCATAGACAAGATGGTTATTAGTATTTCATATTTATATAACGAAAAGGTTTAACTTTTAATTAGAACATATTGAAAATCTACGATCCAGTTTTCTAAATAGCATTACTTTCGAAACTTCCTTCATGTTTCGGGAAATGCATTCGTTCCCGGGAAATTATGTCAATAGATAGCATACTTTCATATTACGGAATGGAGTTGTGATGTCGTTATTGACCGTTCCAGCTCCGAACCCATGCCTAATTAAACTTATCCTTTTCATATGCTAGAAATATGCATATGCTATTCATATGATTGAAAACATCATATTTTATTGTTATACGTGCGACAGCACTAAGAGGATACAATTTATTTCGGGCGAGCAAATATCTCCAAAACATATAAAAAAGGGTCTAAAATTGATAAAACTTATTGTTCATCAACTTTGGTAATTGGATATCGTTCAATTTTGCGGTTATTTTGAGAGTAAAGTCAAATTGGTGAATAAAAATTTTGAATGCTCAACAAAGTGTTACGACACAAGGCACAGTTTATCCGGGTAAGCATCATTTGGACCGTAGCGCAAACTTTTTCCTCTTGACCTTAATAAATAATACATAGCAATCAATGATGAGGGACCACAAAATAAATTATTTCGAAGCCATTTCAAGTTAACGCATTAAGTCGGGGGCCGTCTATATTATGACGTTACTTTTTTAATTTAATGCTTATGAGGTAATAAATATTTGTTAAGAAAAGTTCCAAATTGTTATCATACAATCGTAAAAAATCTAATAGGGTCATAATCTTCAAACAAAAAAAAGTTAAAATGTATCATTGGCATTTATTGTAAATGTTGCTATTATCAAAATCACGGCACAAAATAAATTAAGTACAAAATATTTTAGTAAGTACGTATCAAGTACACTGCTTCATTTACTCTTAAAATTAATGTTATATAAAGTTAAAATCGTCAGGATCATATAAAGAATCATTAATTACATTATTTTTGCATTGTAATATATTACATTAATTGACTAGAAGTTCACACCTTAAAACGGCGAGTTCATCCCTAGCTTTGTGCCGAAATCCAATCGTGCTCGTCTTTGGTTGCGAACGTCAGCTCTGTGCATAAAAGAAGAAATTAGTAAATATTTGTTGCACGTGGCAAAGATTATTAACATGCGACACGACCACGTTACAACTTAAAATTTACAGCAGCATGAATATAGGGGGCGTTAAAGAATTTTTGCGTATAAGTTAGCAGTTCAGTTTTTTTTTATCGAAAAGATGGCAAACGTTGACAAATGACATTGCATATAGCCTGATTACTCGTATCTGTTACTCTTACTGGTAACAAGGCATCTTGCTCGAGTGGTGGCTACTTTATAGCTACAATGTGAATAGGTTGTCACGCCCTAACATAGTACTAGCGCTAAATAGCAGCAAAACACTGCTGGGTTCAATCAGTTTCATTGCCCAATAACTGGTAACTAGGCATTTCATCTGATTCTTCAAGGGTGGCAACACATATATATAACTATCGACTTGATTGTCACCATTAGTCCTATAAAAAAAATATCTTAGTCTCAACATATCTTCAGATGAACTATCCTCGTTTGACATCATTGCCTACGGACCGAAAAATAGTTAATTTTCTTTAGAGTTTACCGCCAAAATGTAAATAATAATTTTGAATCATCTCAATAACCTAAAACGCAACAGCACATACTTAATCTCCTGCCATTTGATGAGTTCATTGACCGCGAACACGGCGACCAAGGAGAGCGCATAGCCGACGGCGAGCGGCCAGCGAATTTCATAGCGGAGCGAACAGACGTTCCACCGTGAACACAACCCGTACGACTGGTCGAGAAGTATCCCGCTAAAACTGCCCTGGAGGATTATCCTGAACCAAAATATAAAGATTAAAAATAATTGCAACGGTCTAAAATTATTAAGCACCAATAACAACCATGATATTTTCTGTTTGTTACGAGTCGAGAGCAACTGCGTTTATAGTGTAGATATATAATATTAATGTATGCAATTATATAACTCAAATATTGTAGGTAGGGGTGGTAGGGCACGCTATGCTACTTGAAGCATCGTGCCCTAATCGGTCGCAATATCCGCGACACGGGACAAACATAGAAGTCCGTTTTTGCACACCTAATTTACCTGTATATATTTATATATTCTTTGTACACCAACAAAACCATAATTTAGCCAGGATGTAACCACGGATACATTTCATATATGTATCTATATATTTGTAATCATATAATAAAATATATAAAAAATCCAAAACATCCCCCTTTTCTTTAAATAATTGTAGTACAGGTGCAGGGGTGTTTTTTACAGTCAGGTAATGATAAGGAATTAAGAAAATCGATTGTATTAACAATTTTATAAGAGCAATATTGCGTAAGGCATACTTACAGTATAGCCACCGTGCCCAACCACACCTTGTTCGTCCAGAAGCTGCCCTGCCATATAGAGCATTGTCGTTGCACGAATGAGAGCGATATCACAACTGAAATAGAACGTTGACATAACTATTTATTGCGATCAGACTTTTTAAATATGGTTTTTGACGCCTCAACAGGACAGAACAAGATCTCTTTCAACAATTGATTTTACAGAGGTGTTTTTCTACATAAAAGTAAACATCGTACTTAGGAAAAATTACTACTAATTACTGATTCCAAGCATTTATGCTACTAAAAAATAGTGGAGTATATTTATAAATAAAAGTCAAACGGTGGATGAATTTGCACCGTTACTTTCGCTGTCTACTCACTCAAATGCAAAGTGATGAGGGCCAGGGTGATATGCTGCGCCAGATAGAACCCATCGTAGAAGTCGTCGCCCCAACCGTGCCAGCTGCGCTGCGACAGGTCATGCGAGGCAGTGAAGTTGCCAGAGTTAATCGGGTACACCAGCCAGCAGCTTGTATTGCCAGTTGCCTGTTTAGTAACAAGTGAGCTTACAGTTCACTTACTGGTGAATCAATCCGTCCATTACATCCACTGTTGTCCTAGATAAGGTATTTTTATTCACTTGGTCACTGAGATGGAAGGTCTCCCCTCACCGGTAAAATTTATTCCGTTTTTCTTTCAAAACCTTTGAGTGTTGTTTCATGTAAAAGATATCATGCTATTTTATTTATTTAAATTAGTATTTTAGAACATGTATTAATCTTAAATGTTATATTATATGATTGGATAAGTTATGCCAAATGTTAGCACAAACCTCTGCAATTTGTTCGCAAAAGTTGCGAAGAGTAAGCCCGTAGAGGGCCAGAATAAGAACCGCTGCGGGCAGGAACTTACAGCCGTAGCACCAGAATACAAAGAGCGCCATCTGGTGAAATATATGTTATAATACATTACTGTTTCTTTAAGAAACACTAGCAGCCCGGCCCAGCGTAATCTGATTCTTAGTTTCCGCAACTAGTATAAAATATCGATATATTTTTCCTCTGAAGTCGTCGAATTGTGTGAATATGTGTGCATGTGCAGCAGGGCTGGCCAAAAGTTAAGATCGCACATAAACAACATAATTATCCATCAATTGTAATAAAATCCCATAGGATAAATAAAAGAAATGCACGTCTGCATATTCTATTGTTAGTATCGAATATTTAAAGAAGTTCTATTGTTTACTTTCTAGTTATTGGACAATAAACATCTATTGTTTTCAAACACTGACAAACGCTGAGCTAGAGTCAGGTGGTAGAGTCGTAATAATATTTTTATAATGTCCTCATTACTAATTACTTTGCTTTTGTTACGTATTGGTCAATAATTAGGATTATTTAGCTCCTGAAAACACGTGTTTCTCATTTATTATTACCCGAGTTTACTTGTGTTTGTTCACAAACAATCTCAATTAGTCTAAACTTGTGGTAGAGTCACTGTAGAAACAGTGAAGACGTCATAAAATGCGAACGTGAGATTGCTTCACAACTGAAGTTATCGAAGACTTGTGTTCATGGCACAATAACTCGATACAGGGAGGCAGGAAGTTTTCAATATCGTCGACGCTCGGAAAGGCCGAGAGCTACCACGTCTAGTGAAGATAATTTCATTGTTGTTACTAGTATGCGAAATAGACGCTTAACAGCACCAGAAATCTGCGTTGAAGTAAATAAAACCCCGAGTTAAACCTGTATCATTGACTACAGTATAACGGCGACAGAGAGATGCGAAGTTGTATGGTCGCGTTGCCGTTCAAAAACCTCTGCTAAGGCCGCAAAACAGAAAAAACGGATGCAGTGGGCACTTGCCCATCGAGTTTGGACTGAAGAAGATTTTAAAAAAGCACTTTGAACCGATGATTCAAGTTTGAATTATTCGGTTCAAAACGTAGAATTTACGTTCGACGCAGTGCCCAAGAAAAGATGATGTCAAATTGTGTAGTACCAACAATCAAGCATGGTGGTGGCTCAATTATGGTCTGGGGTTTCTTCTCTAACCAAGGAACTGGCGATTTGATTAAAATTGAAGGAATTTTGACAAAATGCCGTTTCTTTCGAGTTGCGATTAATTAAAGATGGATTCATTTTCCATAATGATGCAAAGCATAGCTCAAAATTATATAGAGGACATTTAGAAGAGAAAGAGGCACAAGGGGTGTTAAAAAACATGGTTTGGCCTCCTCAGAGCCCGGATCTCAATCCCATTGTACTTTTGTGGGAAGAGCTTGATAGGAACATCCGTAATCGTAGCCCATCCTCGCGAGAAGAAATGTGGAATCCGTTATGCGAAATTTGGAACAATATATCACAAAACACCATTAACAAATTGATTGCCCATACGGGCATACGCCGAGACTTGTAAAAAAAGTCATAAAATGTAAAGGAGGATTTTTTGATGAAAATTCAGTTTAGCTAACTAAAAGATAAGACGAGACGACGAAAGATAAGATAGCATTTAATATTTTATTGGAGTTTAACTTTATTATCCTACTTTAATTAAGGTGATCTTAAACTTTTGGCCTGCAGTGTACATATGTGTGCATGTGCACCTTGAAGCGCAGATCTGCGTGCGGACGCGTGGCGGCGCGCTGCATGACGGACGCGCGCACGGGCTCGAACACGAGTGCGGCCGACAGCATGGCCACGCATGCCGAGGCGAACGCGGCGCCGCCTGTACTTAGCGGCAGTGGCAATAGTGAGCAGAATGACACAACCTGATAAAGACATTGCTTACATTAAATTTTACTTCCACGAGACAAAATGAACGACTATATAAAAGCCCGATATATCACAATTCAATCTTTATCTTAAAAATTGGAGCTCTAGTCAGAATTTTAGGCATCATTTTCTTTACCTATAATACAGTGATCTTGCTATATAACAGTAAAGGATTATTACTTATTATTATTTAATACTTATTATTATTGAAGGTTAAAAATCTATGCATGCATTAATCAGATTTAATAACAGCGCAAATAGTCCAAATTACCTGTAGCAGCGATATAAAACAGGCACTGCACATCCAGAACTGCGTGCTGTTCCACAGGCACATCATGAAGTGACGGGACATGGTGATCAGTGCGAACAGCGACACGTCAGCATCGCGAGTCATCTAAACACGTGAGAAGGTAGAGTGACAGCTTATAACTGTCCCGCTCGGTCCAACTTGATGGCAATTTGTCCAACAAAAGATGGCCACGTAACATTATCGTAATTAAGTTTTTCAGTTCTAGCAATATGCATTACTCAGTGGGTGGAATATTAAAAAGCCTCACTGTAAATGCACTCTTACGATTCTAAAACATTAAATTATTTACTTTCCTATCTGAGAAATATAGAAATTTGTATAGTGTTATGTCGGGCATTGCAAGATTGGCGGACTTTACATGCCTTTGATTTTTTTTTTATTATTATTTATTAGATTACCCATATGTACTCATGTTTTCCTTCACCTTTTTTTTTAGTGCGATTAACAACTTCATTATTGTCGGCACCGTGGAACGAACTCGGTTCTCTCGCGTACCGTGAATTTAAAAGCGAGCGCTAAGAACACTGATCTATCATATTAATCACTTTTATTTTCATTATCCTCCTTGTATCAAATCTGATTTGTGGTTAAATAATTCTATTACTTACTAAAAATTTGAAAACTATATGCTAATTTATGCATAAAATAATAATATATTTAACTGTTTCAAAATATCTGTTACATGCTTTACTTATGATTCTATCTAGTAACGTGCATTTTACATTATATAACAATCTACTAATGGACTCGCGAGGAGTCTAATTAGATAAAGCTTCAGCAATTAATGAACTGTTTGTGCTTAAAATGGGAATCTCTGAGCTAATAAGCAACAGCATTCTTTCAATAACGCAGTAACTTTATTGATTGAGATGATGACACTATTACATATTACAATTAACAATAGAATAGAAGATGATTTAAACAATAACAATATATTGTAATAAAAAGATATTGCTTAAGTATCTAACATAGGTAAGTTAATATAGACACGCAGAACTCGTAAGCCATTCGTATTTGTTTATTCTCTTGTCTATTTAACTTATTGTGTCCTTGTTTTTGGTGTGTGCGCGCGTGTGTGTGTGTGTTTGAATGGAAACGATAGTTTGTCTATACATGCTGCCTTCTACTAGAACCAACACTACACCTCAAAGCAACACTAGGTAACATAAATTAAAAGTTACGACAACTCTAAACATGGCATTCATTATCTAGCGTATACTTTACATGCTAGATAATGCATAGATATTATTTATTCTTTTAATTATATACAGGTATATTATTAACGCCGCTTCTATAATCATCTATCATATATTATATTTTTTTAAATATTCTCATTTTTAAAAAAATATGAGAATATTTTATTTGATGTAAAAAAATTATATGCTCTCTATTATTAATTATATTAAAATCTTTTATATAGCTCTATATATAAAAAAAAAACTTTTTGGTAGTTTTATAATGATACACAAAATGGTCACACCGAAACGTTAAAGATTTCCTCCTTATTTTCAAATTCACGCATTCGCACATACAGTTAAAACATAATTATAAGTTTATATATAATTACCTATTTATAAGTTTGACTAACACGTAAGATAAGACATACCTTATTGCTGTAGTAATTTGTCAATGGCTGGTTTTGCCATTTGTTTAACAGCTTCATTATGTGCAGCATGAAAAATGTAACCTCGTCTAGATATGATCGAAGGCACATAGAATAATTTATGCAATTACCACATTATTAGACATTGTTAGGGAGGTCAACGAGGAGTAGGAATTCTCTGTGTTCTTGCAATAATTTACAATATAATATATTTTACAATGTCAATATCATATGGTATAACCAGCTGATATGGATGTTTTAACGAGTCCATCTGATGGTAAGTTATTTCTCCGGCTTCAAAACACTCATATTAATCCTAGAATTATAATGTAACACCGTTGTCACCCTTGCCTCGTCACCAGTAAAAAGTGTATTCCGATCCCTAAACACAGAGTCGAAACATAGCAACATTATGTTTACTCTGGTATTCGGTGAGCGTCGAGGACTTCCCCTGCCAAGCCGACCCGAAAGACGTTATCATTATTGTCTAATTGTTCACCAATCTATGATTGCAATCGTACGGGAACTCAGTAATATTGACCACCCACTGTGATCAGCTTTAAGCTCAATTTGACCCATTACTCAGTATAGCGGCATCGGTAACGAATAAAATACCTGACCGACTTTGTATCGGGCTCTTATTTCAATTCCAAAACAAATAGTATATATTTTGCGTGTCCAATCGCATTGTCGATTTAATGCGACCATTGATATAGTTGTCGCAGCGTCACTACCAGTGGCGCCATCTCTTTATAGTTTGTAAGGCATAATCGATTACGGAAACGTCAAGTAGTACGCTTGGGTGAAGTCGATACAACGTTAGTATTGATTTTGACGCCTGTCATTGTGATATGACAGTTGACTTTTGAGGTGTCAAGATGAGGGTTGGTTGGACGCGCACTTTAGAACGGGACGGGGGTGCGATCGGTCGCTGCCACGTTGTATCGAGATCACCACGTTTCCTAACATTATAATTAATCCGTCGGCATCCATGTTATTAGTAGCCATTTTAGACAAGTGTTAACGTTGTTTTACAAATACAGTTCAAAAGTAGCTAACCGAGGTATTATTTAATTCTGTCAAGGTGAATTGACCTGATGATTCTGAAGATGATGTGACCAATCTGAGAGAGGGGAGTTACGCGAGCCCTCGTTATATTTAAGTAAGCTCACGTAATGTCAGCCGTAAATTAGGAACATAACACTGCTATGTTACGACTGAGTGTAGGGAATCGAAGACTCAATTACAAGTAACGAGGCAGTCTATTTCCGTTCTCAGAGGGTAGAAATATATGTCCATCTTGATTCTTTGCTCAGGATGTATGTAGATGCCTAAGTCTCGCAGTCATCACTAACCGTTAGGTGCACTGTATTCTCGATTGTCGCCATTAGCCTCATTATTTTTTTATTATTTAAATTAACGGGTGATAAACAAGCATACAGTTCCACCTATTCATGAATGAGGACAGAGGATTGATGGGGATCCTCGATGGCTAAGATGGTGTGTTTCGTCACCAACAATTAAGTATCCAGACGGTTACAAGTTGAGGTAAGCTAAGTTATCGCTGGTATACATCAAAGGCGTGGTACTTTAGCGGTAGATCCGGCCTATTCATGCTACAACGTGAACGTACATTCTCAACACTATATACAGATATATATATATATATATATATATGTAATATATATATATATGTAATATAGGTACAGTCGTTGCAGTGGTCAATATCGGTAAGAACACATATTTTACTTAACGATTAATAAAAGTATACTTTACCGAAAGGGAACAGGGTACAGAGTTGAGCGCCCTGGCCAGCTGTATTGGTCCGATACAGGACTGCGGCACTTGGTATGGCGGCATCTTTTGACACAGCACCGGGTATAAAGGCTCAACTGCTATACTGTAATAAAATTTCATTGTAGAGTGGCCAAAAATTTACGAATAACAAGCGGGAAGAAAATCACGTAAAAAGCAATAAGTAATAATAATAATAATTCAGTGTTTTTGCATGTTGAATGAGAGCGAATTTTTCCCTAAACCTTTAGCATTATGAAGTAAACCCTGGTAACTTATGTAGATACTGGTAACAGCTCTCAAGGGTTCAGTACGTTATCTTTATGTTTATCTGGGATGAAATCCCCCTGCACTGGCTTTAAAATAGGACAAGGGGAGGCGTTGTCTTCCCTAGGACATGTTAAGCCTCAATACAGTGGGGCACCGGTGCGTTTAGTAGGAGATCCCGAAGGCCCTTCCAAAGCACTGGGTTGGCCACGAGAGTAAAAATCCTACACAACCTTGTCTTCCCGCCAGAAGTTAGGGTAATTGTTGAAAAACTACCCTTTACTAACGCCTGTATGCAAATAAAACCAGTCATAGGTCATAGGGATCAGATCACTTACCATCACGTGAACAGAGTGCTCATTTGCCGCCCATACCTCCTGAAAAAAAATATATCGGGATTGACAAGGCACCTTTACTTTATGGTCATGCCATGTCAAGCGTAAATATAATTCGGTTTCCTATTATAAACTCTTCTATTTTATCTATGGACTATTTATTTAATCATAGAAACAAACCTGGCATCAGCCTGCATGAATATCTCCATGTTGAGGCAGTTAGCTGCAGAGCCCAATACGCATACCACCTCTCCATAATCCTAAAAGAACAAGGTGATTTTAGAGACCTTTTAATTGGATACAATAGGCCAGTGAATGCTACATATATTCTTTGCATTACATTCACTTATTTTATATACCAATGGATAAGTGTTATGTTCAGATACGAATAGGAACAATCAGTAAACAGTACATGAAACAATTGTCCAAGAACTTTGTTTTAAGACAATTCAGTTTAGTCAATATTTCGTTTAAATCTTGATATCGCAGTTAAAACACGCTTATCAAATTTTGAACATATAAAAAACAATCAACCCTCCCCAAAACGTAAAGGCTTATAGACAAGGTCTCTTTTATAGAACGGAGAATTAAACTTCTAGTTTTCAGTACCTATATGGTCCAATATCAGTCACGACGACATCTTCTAGGTTTTACCAGATATTTTTGCAGCACATGTATTCTAGTGATATTAACGTCCACCGCATAAACACGATTAGATGGGAGTGAGAGAAAACTGTATTAATAGTTTGACGAAGTAATGTAACTGCAATTGCATTATAAGTATTGTGTACCTAATTGAAATAAATAAATAAAAAAAAATATCTATGGCCGAGACCACTCCAATTGTAAATTCTATCAAGAATTTTTCGGTAATCATAAATTTATCGTCTTTCTGAGTTTCATTCCGTTTCTTTTCAAAATCCATTAAATGCCTTGCAAAACGATGGCAGCTTGACAATTCAAGTCTAAATAATAAAAAAAAACTTGAACAAATATATTCTAACTTAACTTGATTGCAGAAGACTATATTTATTACAAAATGTCATATCAATTCGCTTGCCACGGGCATGTATCGGGGATTTAGAATATATTTAACAAAAAATCTATCCATATATAACTGAGAATCAGTTTTGCCCAGGCATTTGGCGGGTGGTGTTTACCCGGTGGCAATGGTTACCTGCATGATCTGTATCATCTGGCGCACGGAGCTGGACGTGCAGTCGGTGAAAAGCGACACGAGTAGCGGCACGTTGTCCACCTGCTCGATATGAGGACGGATGTTCTCGATACCGCGTGGAAGCTTCGCCTTTACAAATGAACACAAATCGATTAGATGTATGAATACTCATGCGTAGGAAATTTATCCAAATACCATTGAAATATATATAATATACAGGGTATTAGGAGACCGCTTCCGAAAACGAAGACAGACGATAGTACTAATGACACCTTTGATGATGGGGCGGAAAAAAAATCGATCCTGATTAAAAAAAAAACATATTTTTAAAACGGTTTATTAGTATTATTTACGCTCAATGTTAGTACAGCTAAATGAAACGATAGTTTCATAAAATATACATTACTTTACTAAAAAAATGAAACACGACATCAAAAACAGCTGATGCTCGGATCAAGGAAAATATAATCCGGTTTATCAGGTACATAATCGTCGAATCTGTGTGACACCCTAGTACTCACTAGGGTTCACCATTTATAGTAAATATACTTTTATATATCGACGTAATTCTTTGAATTATAATGGTATATTAAACGGAATGGAGTTTACTACAGTTAAACATTCGTTTACGCTAAATGTAAATAGAAAAAAATATATATATCCCGATTTGTTTCCTGTTTGTGAGACTTACGCGGTTGCTCATGTCGAAGTTTACGGGAGCGGAGTGATCGGTGGAGTCCGTGAGGCAGGAAAGAGAGCGGCATGCGTCCATAGGGGACTCGGCGCCTTCGCCCTCCCCGAGCAACGAGTCAGTTGATTGATGTGATGCTGCTATACTGCCACGCTGCGAGATTCAAAGAAACAAGATGATGCAGAAAGTACAAAACGTAAATAATAAAAAAATACGCTGTAGAACCACACCGCATGGACAGACAACGCTTTTACAGAATATTTGCATGAAATATTAGAATAATATTGGAGTCCTTAAGGTTTGAGCTCTGGGTACAATACTGGCATTGTCCAGTATTGTAACAACTCTTGGAACTTATTGTAATTTATTATTTAAAAAAAAAAGCGTTTCTTCTCTCTAACAGCTGCCTTCCTAAACGGTGGTAGAGACCTATTAGCTGTATCAGTCTTGACAATTCAACAGTGTTTTGTATAAATCTACTTAAATAAAGCGTCTTTTGTGTATTTTGTGAACACCTGAGGTAAACTCGTAGGAAATGTATATAATGGGACGGGGAAAAAGTTTTTTCATAGAAGTAAAATCTCTTTGTTTGTACTGTTTGTATCTGGTTGGCTTTCATACTATTAAATAGATGACATTTAAAAAAAATCAAAATTAAAAACGGTTTCCCGCCATTTTTCTATGTATTTTGTCCCCTGAAATGTGTGAATCTAATGAAAGAAATACGAAACATTTTGAAGTTTTATTACCAAAAAGGGTAAAATGCAACACAAGCCGCGAAATAAAAATGTGAGTTATGTTGACTTAATGCAGTGAAGTACAAAATTGTTTCAAGCGTTTTCAGTCCGGGAATTTTGATGTCAAAGATGAATCTCGCTTTGGTATCTGTTACAGATAAAGTCTATGCTATTTTTAAAAAATAGAGCAAGATTGGAGGTTGGCCACAAAACTGTTTGGACTCCTTTGAAAAAAGTTTGTATGTACACAGAAAATTGATATTCGAGTGACACACGAGCTCACTGAAAGAAACCTAATGAATCATTTGCGATTCTCTATTGGAACGTAATGAAACCGTACCGTTTTTGAAAAGATAGGAAGCATGGCCCGTACACAATGTGTATATGTCAGCATAAAAGCACACCTGCAGTACTTTCATTACAGAGCATTATTATGTTCACACGTTGGTTAAGTTACAGTAAGACATTTTAACGTTCAGTTTGAGGTGATGGTTTTGAACATTCGTTGTTCGTATCCCACTATGGCAACACTCTTATTAAATAAGTTGGTAATTAAGTTTAGTCTTTTATTTTTAAAAAGTCCAAAGGACGTACCCGAGACTTGATTAGATTGATCACTGGTTATGAAAAGTGGATTACCTACGACAAGAACGTGTGAAAAAGATCATGGTCAAGGGGCAGTCAAGTTCCACAGATGACAGGGAAACCTGGATTAACTCGCAATATGGTGATGCTGTGTTTATGGTGGAATTGGAAGCATCGTTCATTCTTTAAAAATAAATGATGATACGAAAAACTTTTTCCCCTATCCATTATATACATTAATATATGTTTTTATAATTTATAATATCATAAAATAGTTTTGTTGCATGCAACTATATTTAATAAAATCCGTGCAGATAGTGGGATTATAAATGGAGGCTCATCGAGCCAGCCCCATCAGCACACTACGGGATAAGCAAAAACATAGTTAATACTTTTTATCCCTGCTTTGGTAAATTTCCCTATATTTTAATTTGTTGCACTTATAACATTGTTACGGCAAACCACGTAAACCATGGTTGTAATACCATATTCTGACATAATTAATGATTTTTATAAATTAACCCTTGCCAACTATCACCTCTAGTATTAGCCCCACACGGTACATACATATATCTAGTTTGATTGAGATAGTTCTAGCGATTTAGGAGGAATCAAAGAGAATTTAAGAGAATTGTTGGAAATACGCACATACTCAGAAATCATTTATATCTATAAATAAACCAGCTTTTTCACCAAATGTCAAATGACATCCGATCTAACGGATGAGGGTCGCTAGAGCTCAGCAAACTCATGGCGAAAAATCTACTGGAATATAACTTAACCAAATTTTTGTCTATTGATAGGTATCAGCTAGCGGAAGGGTATCAAAACTACACTCACAAACCGGCCCCATATTTTTCCAGAATTAACAGTCTTTGCGTGGTTGTAATATTATATAATAATTATAATTTAAAGTATAATAAAATATAAAAAAAAAAAAATAATTTAAAGCAGTAGAAACAATTCACCTTTAATCCGCTGTGTGTTGTGATTGAATGTCGTGCCTTCTTAATTTCATTGTCGAACTTTACAGTGCTGTGTTCCACGTTGATAGCTCCAGGCGCCGACATAGAGAGTGCTTTGGATGACGTCATGTTGTTGCTGCAGTATAAAGACTTCTCTTATACATTAGAACAAAGGTAGCTTAAAGTGCCGCCAGGCAAATATGACCCGTAATGTATGTATGTAAGGGTGTTAGTGATATGTGTTGCTAGTCACTATGTGTTGTTACATTCGTATTTCGATACCTAGACAATTCTGTATGAATTTATTTTGTTGTTGCTCAACAGATAAGATAAAAAATAAATCAAACTAGAATTTAAAGCTTGAATATTGATGAACTTGACTTTTTTACAATTTTCAAATAAATGTAAAATGTTAGTATATGTGTATTTTATATAAATTGTAGTTTATACACAGTACGTACAAAATATGTCCTAAAACCGGATCAATGCCCTATTTTCTAAAACTAATAAACTGATTTTGTTGAAGATGGTATTTACCAATGGTAAGATTTATCTGTAACGTAGCTTTGTATGTAATACACAATTCATATTCGTTGTGTTTATATGGCCGAATGTTATGCTCAGACAAGATAATGGAATAAATAGACAGTGTGACGTTGAGAACTATATTGATTAGCTATAGAATTCACGTAAATTGAAAACTGCAAGCGAAGCTGGTTCCAAAACATTATGTATTATGTAAAGATATTAATCAAAACCAAATTACATAATCATGATTCAAAATGTAGTTTTATGAGAAATAGGAAATTTGTCTTTTAGCGAATTTAAAACATAAAATTTATTAGAAAGTCCGGCTAACTTACACACAGCGAATATAAGAGTAGTAGTAGTTTAGTTCGCTAGATGTAAAAGGTTCCGTTACTTTCAACTTTCGTGTTAGTTCTTTCTGTGTTACAACAAACAAACCGTGCAAATTATGTTAAATAGTCGGGACAAATACATCGCACGGCGTAAATAAGTATTTGTTTAATTGTATAGTGTAGTGCTTAGAAAATTAAAAAAAAAAAGGGTAGACACAAGCCGAAAAGAATAGGCAGCACAAATTAAAACTAGAGTACAAAAAAAAAAAAAAATTTCAATCATGAATAAATTCTAAATTATATATTTGATTTTTATATTTAATTTAAACCGATTGGTTCATGTGGGAAAAAAAAAAGAAAAAATATTTTTTTTTAAGTATTTTTTCAATTTACTAAACATGAAAAAGTGTAAAGCAATTTAAAATTAATAAGTCCTACGTCACACCTTACATGTTTCTAAATAAGATAAACATGTGTTTAATATAATATTACTCTTAGGACTTAGAAAATAGTCAATCAGAACAGATAGAACAATAGGGGAAATCTTGAAGTAAATTAGGTAACTAACACATATTCTGCCAAGGAGACATTCCATATTAGATGGAAGAAACCATCAATGGGTCCACATAATTTAATATTCAGTGAACTATGTTATTCCCTAATAGCTTTTTGTTGTTGACATGACTATTGGTTAAGTTTACTTATTAATTATTAATGAAATTTGCAGTTATTTTATTTTATAATTTTTGTTATAAATTTCAACTATTATATTTATCACATGCTTATTTATAACCTACAATAGCAACATTTGTATGTTTGTAAACCTTTGGTAAATATGATGTTTTTTATTGGGTGTCAGTTTTTTTTTTAAGATTCTTAAAAAGTATTACGCGATGCATCGCAAGGTATGACGTTGAACAAGTGCGCGGACAGAGCGTTAAATAGACAAACCTATATAAGCCGAGCGTGGCATCGCAAGTGCCGATGGCCCTAGAGAGTTGCGAGGCGGTGTTAGAGCGCTCCTTGCCCGCTTGCAAGGTTTGCGACGACAACGGCGAGCCCCCCTTGCTGTCGACAATATCGTGTGATTGCGCAGATTTTTAAACTTGACGCCCTTGCCATAAACATAGTGTCAAATATAGATCTGACAAGAAAATAAAGCGAGTGATTTATATGCGTGACATGTGAAGGAACAAAAGAGACACGCATATTTTAAGCTTCCCCTTGTACCTTTCGTTTTGTTGCCTCAATCGAAATAATAGCCAACGCAAAATTAGAATTCGTTTGTGTCAGAGTGAGTGCTATTCGATGTTTTCAAGCTTTTATTTGAATTTGGATAAATCTGGGTTGTTAACAGCCTTGGGTACTCTAGCGTGAACTATGGTTATATATTCTGTCCCTTTCGGGTATAAGCGGATGTCAGATCTATATCATACTTTATTTTAAACAGACAAAACAAACTCCCGCTTTGACGTTTTAACTTCACAGATTATAAGCATGGCACAGATAACGGCAATTTAACACGAGTCCGAATATTAATTATTACAAGTAACGTAAAGCACAAGTTCGTGATTCAAGTTTTTATGTACCAATATAGATTTATATATTTTTTTATATCGGCTTCAATGGAATATAGTTAACTGTTTTATAATTTTTTAATATATTTAAAGACACTAAAAACTATACCATAATTTACTGATGAAATGTTGCGCAAAGTGTAATATAGAAAAAAATTAAGCTTCACAACATCAATAAAACGCTAAATCGTTTTCAATGGAACGGGGACACGTAGACAAGAACAAAAAACACTAGGAAAACAATAAAGAGGACAACAATTAAGGAGAGCAGTTCAAATATGTCACGTGTATGAACTTTGTATGTATTTGATTAGTGTAACTGATGTTAATCCATATCCCAATGAGATGAATTGGTGACGGATATTACACGTAACAAGTATTGATATATAAAACCATAGACATAATTACTTAAAACAATGACATTAAAGATTGCCAAATAAAAAAATAAGGTTATTCATACGCCTTATACTAGCTAAATCAAGAAAATTACAATTAAATTTCCAATGCAACGCAATAATTTCTTTTCTGTGCGACAATTTCAGAGCCGCTGAAAGCGTATCTGGAGTTTTGGTATAACAATGGTGTTTTATAAATCATGATGATACCTTAAAAATAACTATTTCCGATTTAAAATGTAAACAAGCTGAACCAAATTTATCTTTATTCGCATGATATCCGTCAGAAATAATTAAACATAAACAGTCAGATGCAATATTTGATTGTGACAGATTTATTAATTACAATAGATGAAGCGGTGATAGATGGTGGCTGATAAAAGACGTCAGATTTGTTATCTAGCTATCATGAATTCGAATACAGATTGCTTGTGATTTTTTACATTTATTTAAATAATTACACATAAAGAAATCTTATGGATGTATATAACTTTTATATTATACTTTAAAAGCTAAAAGTGAATTGTGAATAGAATTTGCTATCTTTGCCTATTATATTATAAAGGAACGCATTGATTATAATATCAAATTCGTCACATCTATTCACTATTTAGTCGATCAGTAACAATTTTTAATCAACTTAAAAAAATGCGTAGGTTAACTATGAGATATTTCTAAATTACAGGACGGATTTGCGATATTCTCTTTTCGTTAGAATAATCTCTAGAATCGATTCCAAATAAATGACATTGTAACTTTGGTCGAATAGTTTTTATTACTCATCAAAACACGAGTTGACATTAAAACGTATGGAGCAAAGTGAAGTTACCTATTTCGTTTTCCTCACGCTAATAATGACAAGTTCCAGGCTGACTGCAACAGCGATACGTTTCATGAAGTTCCCTTTAGTCGTATGCTCATTAGTCATATCTAAAACCACTGAAGGAAACCGACCGATGAAGTCCCTACAAAACACTACTTACCATGCCCACCCATCATACCTGGCCGGATCATCGCTGATGAGTGATATATGGCAATTCCAGCCGGATTCGAGGCCCATCTTCTCACTGAACACCCTCGAACGGAGCTCATTCTCCTTACTAAAGTGTACGAAACGTATACAGGCTCGCTCGAGTCTCTCGATCAGTTCCACCATGTCACTTTGCGCCTGGTACTGCATCGTTACCATGCCTATGAACACCTGAAACATAAAACAAACATGTATCCTATACCATACTATTAAATAAAACGCTAGCGTAGCTGGTGAATTGCGAGATTATCCGGAAATCCAAAGAGTTTGATTCAAGGGTCAATGTTATGGAGTAGTTTTCATGTTTGAGAATGTTATTGATACTTGAAATTTAAATCGTGCAATTCAGAATTTGGAAAATTCAATTGTAGATTTTATTTAATTGTAGATATAATCGCTTGAAAAACACATCACCTCTTGGCAGGGTAATAACTTAACGACCGACCACTCAGTCCGTCAGACATATGGAAACAAGGAGGGATCAGATGGCATTAATGTTGAGTGGAAAGCGAGTTCTAATTACTTACCATAGCACTTGCTAATCCATTTTGGCGTCACCGACTCTGCGCGATAGAATACGCAATATCATCTGTCTGTTAGTAGAATAATGACCAAAATTGCCCAAAACAAAGTTGCTGAAGTGGCAATTGGCTGGCTATATAAGGCACAGAATCGATAATCTATGGGGAAGAAAGGTTCTTGGCAACCTCCGACTGAAGTACAGTCGGAGCGTACGACGTCCATCACTACGTGGAGCGACGATTTATTGAAGTTTATGGATGCCAGTGAATGCAGAACATCATCTCTATGTTGATATATTATTCAGGTTATCTTTGTAGTTTTAGTCGTTCCTCGGTGGAGACACATTTGTGCTATAGTTAGTTTTTTTGTTTGCCTTGTTGACTCTTTTAACTGTTTGCTAACTGTTTACCTGATTGCATTGCATGTCGAAAAATCCGTCGGCATCTTTGACATCGTCGTCAGTTACTTCATTAAACAATAGCGAATCTGAAAAGGAGAAATAAATTATTAAACGGTACTAGAGCTACGCCGCAGCTAGTTTCTAGAAGTAGAATGAATAAGTTACAGAATTAATATATATTTTTATATTAATAAAAAAGTATTTATTTTTAAAGCTAAAATCTTCATCAAATATATTACAGTAAAAAAAAAGTATTCGAATATTTTGACCGCAAGCGTACGGCCTAAGTAGATTTTTTTTGCTCACGACTGTATTTCTTTTCATAATATGTGATTCATACTGACCGGTAGAGTGAAAATGCAGAGCAGGCGCATCGGCCCACTGTTGCGAGTGCGGCGCATACAGCTGGCGACTGTCTGCCGGCAGCTCCAGGTACATGCGCGACAGAGACGGAGTGATACCTCGGGTTAATGGCCTGGGAAATTAAATTGTTATTATTTTTATTAGGGAGGCGGGACAAGAAGTCACATAAACATTTTTTTTTAAATTTTTCTAGGTTTCACCTATATGAAACATGTTTTCGGGCCGTTTCACGATACTATCAATTACTTGGAAATATTTCGTGAAAACGCATTTTCAGGATTTTCAGGCCTAGTTATGCCTGTATCCGGTACAATCCAGAAGAGGTAAGGCAGATCGCTTTATGCTAATCGATCACTTCTTTGGAACATTCCAGAAGGTGCGAGCAGGATCGCTATATTCGGAATATTACTGAATTGTGTGAGCTACACGCGTGATAGAGAGAGATGTTCAAGTTTGAGTATGATCCAGAACGTTTCCGATTATGTGTAAGGGACGCGGCTCAATGGCTGAATGAGGGAGACAGACAAATTCGATTTGAACATTCCCGAAATTTATAGAGCGATTTACCGCGCGTTTATAAGCGTATCGCGTCGCGGCTGCGAATACCTTACTCAGCGGGCCTTCTGCTTGCGAGTCCGTCCCGGTAAAGCTGTAGACCAACTGGATCCACGACATCACACATTCTCAAAAAAGCTACGGACTATTTCGATTGAGATAAGCAGCGAGCGTAAGGGTGAATTTCATACACGTAAGATTTATTTTTTAAAAGTGAATAAATTTTTAATTTAACAAGCTTTTAGTTCAATAAAGTTACTATTACGTTAAATGCTATTTTCCAACAAACCCATATATATTGTATATATTATTTATTGTTTGTTATTGAAACTACACACAAATAATACTCGAATACTATATAACAACTCGTCTAACATCATTGTCGTATCGTCTCTCTTTCTCATATAATAACTTATATATACGATATAAACGATATATACATATATATATAACCTGAAAAGTATACGTGTACTAGAAGAATCTATGTGCATCTATTTATAAACGATAAGGCTATTACCGCTTCTATGATAGTAGAATCTTGACGAAATGGCAAAAATATGTAACACAATTGTATAGGAAATAAGTTACTACTTGCTACTAACTTGTAAGCAAAAGCCGTACAGTAGGCAGTGAGTGAGTTTCTCTGGTAAAAGTCAATGATTTTCTTGCGATCCGATGGCGATATCGGAGTGAGGTCTCGTCCGTTCCAATAATCTACACACGAGTCCAGTATAATGTCTGCTGTGCCCTGAACATAAATTATAAATATCACACGTCAGGAAGCTTTAAATAAATCTAATATAATAATTCACCTTTGGTCATTATTTAGATAGCCGCATGTCCTTGTTTAATAATGCTTGACTGATATCCTTAAAAAAGATTCAAAATGTAGATGAAGATGGTGTTGCCGTTCCAGAGGGCTGAGGTGGAATATTAGTACCTCGGTTTAAGTGTATTTATAAAAGTGACGTCGTACTCTAAATCCGAACTTTTCTCAGATTTTATCGCCTTGCAACGTATTAGGGGAAAAAAGAATTCAATTGACATCTGGTTGAACCGGAAGACGTCTCCATGGTTGAATAGTTCTTGCACCGAAGGTTAATGCTTACAATAAATTGCCACAAACAAAGTTTTCAGCATACATCATATTATTTATTAATTCCAAAATAACGTAAAGCTGTCTTATACAGATTTTAAAAAAGAATATTTTTAAACTTAAATATCCCGTACCTGTGTAAGCATCTGCAATTGGTTGGCCTGGTCCTTCACGATGACGGCCAACATATGAGGCAAAGGTACCTTCACTTTCGTACTAAGGTGAAGTGAACGGACGAAACGAGTCTCGCGTCTTATTGTGTCTGCTTGCTATAAACGAAATTTAAGGATATATTTTGTCTAAATAAGGAAGTTTCACTTCACAACAGTGCACCACCACTATGGCTATTCTAAATAATCAAGAAATTTCTACACTAGTGTCATTAAAGGCTTATTTTTATGCTATTAACATTTCGACAGAAACAACTCTTGCATAATTACCGTAACATTTTAGAGGTATCAGCGATAAATAATCGAACGTGTAATCTTTTTAATTAATGTACATTCGATCACGACATCACTCACCAAATGCCTGAAGACGGCAAGACAATCTTCGACGGTGTAAGATTCGGCAACGGTGTCGGTGAAACCGATTTGTTTCGCCAGTTCGCACAGGCAACGTCTGTTTGTTACAGGCACTAAATCTTCGCTGTGTTGGAAAATGTAAAATAAATAAAGTAATTAAAATCGTTCGAAAATACTTTTATTGCGTATATGGTTTAGGACGAAAAGAGAGTGTACTGCTTAACTATAGGTACTACCCATACTCCAGATGATGAATCAAGATTGAGAATTATGACGGAATATTTTTTTCTTAAATAGGTCGTCGGTTTTAGACGTAGTCTACGATATCTGTGGCGTAAACGCGTGCTGAATAGGACGATGCCGGGTACCGAAATATCTTGATAATACTACTAGGGCTGAGCGTAGTGATCACACAAGCCACAAGCCATGGGTTATCCCAGCCAAGGGATTAAAGGCCCCGAGACTATAAAGGTAAATCCGGTAAAGGTATAGCCCGGTTGTCCCACGCTTTCACAGAATATCAGCGTAAGATAGTAGTTGTGTTGCGTATCTAAGAAACGGAGGCCTTATCATCATTTGGGGGGAGGGGATACCATATAATGATAAGGCCTCCGTTTCGTTTTCATATCATCTGTTAACAAGTGCGCACAATATATAATAGCACAAATAAATGCGAATGCTATCACTTGCTGTCCCTTCCTCACTTCTATTTAATGCATTTTTTCTGGCCAATGGCCACTGTAAGCCCGAGGGCTTTTACAGCTTCACCGGTTCGTGATTTAATGAACGCACGATAATCTTGGTGGAGGGTTATGAATGTTTGAATTCTTCGACAGGGATTCGGAATATCGGACAGACCGACGCAGAATTCCGATATCCGTAGTTACGCCGATTATTAGATCACACGGTGTGGTTAACCAATCGTTCACTATACTTACCTATACTGCGCTTCACAAGTAAGGTGTGCGCAGAAGTGTGCGTATGTATGTCTCGGTGAGGGCGCACACGTGTTCAACAGCGCTGCGAGTCCTAACGGCTTGAGGCGAGCTATATGTAATCTCCAGCGCTGCTCGTCAAACTCCACGCGGAACGGCGCGTTCTGGTCGTGGGTTAAATCCAACACCTGATATAGGTAAAAATGAAAATAATGGAAAACTAATGTACATTGATTAAATTGCTAGGAAAGCCATTTTAATAAATGAAAGAAGCTATAATCATTTCACAGAATCAAGGTAGATTTTTATTAAGTTTCTTAGCCGTACTGAGTAAGATAGCATGATTGCACGAATGAAACAGATAGATCCGAATGTATTGTACCTCTACAATAGTAGACCAGTCTGCGTTTGGTTTATTATCGGCCATCTCCAGCGTGGTTTGACTGTGGTGGCCCATAGAACCCACAAGGCTTGTCTTGCTCGAATTTTGCGAAGTGGGGCTTGAGTTGCGAAGGAAGAATACTTTTTCGGCCGTTGGATTCGGCCATGACAGTATTCCTTTCTTGTCTATGCAGCATAGTGCCTGAAATTATATTAGACATAATTATAGATGAATAAAATACATTTTATTATTTCATTCCTTTATCGATGATTCGATTCATCTTTTATGAATAGTCGGCTGTTTAAAATTAAAAAGCTAAAATTGATTTTGTAATGTTGCTAGTTGTTGTTTTTTTATTATTGATATATATTTTAATATAAACCGATTGGACATTATAATTTTTTCATATCAGATATTAACACTAAAGGGAAAGCGGTATTGATTTTTCGAGGCAAAATGGAGATAAGTTTAGCAATTTTTTTCCAAGCTCCTTAAGTCCGCTTCTTTTGGAAAATGTCAACTGTACCGGCAAGTGATTTTAAAAGCCCTTCGAGTCTACTTAAATAACTATAATTTTTATAAAGGAAAATAGACGTTAATGTTTATTAATTTAAATATTACTTACCGATAAAGATCCTAGCACGTGCACGATATTCGCAGTTCTCGAGACCATATCTTCTCTGCCCAAGAGTATATTGAGGAATGTCTTTCCAAGAGAACGCAGACTGTCAGGTTTCAGGTTAGATTCGCTGAGGGCCTGTATTAGCGGATCGGTTGCATCCTCCGATATTGAACATGACTTTGGTCGAACATACTTTTGGCGGGTCTCCGATAGTAATTTAAATCTGAAATAATCGCACACAATACTTGTTCCGATTTTAATGGTAATTATTTTTCGCAAAATCTCATGAGGCTACGCTTGCCACCAAGATTTCAGCTCAAGGCATACGTCATGTTCTGATCACTGAAAAGGAATTCCTGAATATATGATCTCTATGAGTATCTTAATGGCTCATCATCTGAAGGTGATGGCAATAAAAACTTCTGTTCATCAGGGGTCAGTTCTATAGAACACACAGTTCCTGCTATACAAAAACGACATCTCGGTTGAATCTCGGTATCTTTGGCAACAGCAGTTGTTAAGAGCAACCGTTCAGATGTTCGGACAGTTGAAATACACCTTTCTTAAAGGCTGGCAACGCATTTGCAACTCCTCTAGTGTTGCGTAAGTTCATGGGCGGCGGTGATTACTTACCATCGGGTGGTCTGCGTGCTCGTTGGCCATCTATTCTATAAAAAAAATACAGTACGGTCCTAATGAGTGATTTAATGCCATCATAACCCACCAACTTTTCGGGAGGTATCCTTGAGATACAACGAGCGTCTTCAATGTCAGGAGACTAAGACTTGACTATGGATAAATTTAACCGAATCTTAGGTTAAATTAGTATTCTATTCTATTAGTAATTCACACAAAGACAACTTTGAACGTATGGAATATGTAAGGTGTGTATGTAGCCTTAATAAAAATCATGAAAACCTGATTCCGCTGTAGACATGTCCGCGAAACCTTCGACGTAGGAGGTAATGTGGAGATTAGTCATATAGCAAAGAATTGGAATACGGTATATTTCGAACTATAAGACGCATCTCAAATTTATAAGATAATCCTAAAGTAACATTTAAATATATTTTAATGTTACTTTCAGATTATAATGTTTATTTATTGTTAACTTATATCGTACTTGTAATATTCAGTTAATCTACACTATCGGTCATACGTTCCTTCAGTGGCGTGCTATATTTTTCAGACTACAAGACGTACCTCAAATTAAGAGGATTTAGTTAAAAAAAAAATTGAAATATTACCTTCGGACCATCAGACGCACCCAAAATTTGAGTCCAATTTCTATGTAAAAAGATCCGTATTATAATCCGAAAAATACGTTAATTTGCATGTATCATTAATTTTTCTTTCATCCATATACAATGTGCACTATATGCGCTTCACCGGCTAGGAGTATATTGCCCCTTAACACCAGAAGATAGTGTGTAAAATAGTGTCACTAACTTGACGATAGTATATGTAATAACATTTACCTGGCTAAACCATAACAATTGAGGGTCACCCATGCTATTGGAAAGATTATCTGTAAAAGAGGTAGTGATGCGGCGATTGTCTGCAGGAAATAGATCTCCGTCCAGTGTGTAACACCAGGTAAGTGGTACATATGGCGGAAAAAACTGGCAAACACCACAACCGATATAACAAGGGGCAATATTATGCCCTCCATTATTTTTACAGTACACTGTTGAGACAAAAAACATAAATTAATTAAAATGACAGTTTTATATGTACAAGACAATATCTTTATATTATTATAGAGAACATGTTTTTATGTATTGTCATAATGATTTTAAGTGATAATTAATTCAATAATGTAATGTAATTCAGTAATAAGTAGGTTTAATAGTTATTGAGATTCTTAAAAATACTTATTACACTTCAATTGTAATAAACCCATGTATTTTATAGATGCAATAAGTTGTCTCAATGCAAAGTACAACTTAATATTGTTTCTAAAATTTTAAATTAGTTGAATCTTAATGTATCAAATTTGTTAGAGCAGGATTTTAAAACACACATAATAGTATGATGTGTATATTTGTAGCAATTCTTATAGAATTATACTGTGCTGCTTAAATCAACCATTTCTTTATATCATTCTAGAATACCATAATTTTCTTAGCTATTATTCTAGTTGAAATATGATTCAATAACTTGTGTGACCAACTTACCAAATACCTTTGCTTCTCAAACACTGTGACTGGCCTACTGGTAGCTTGTTCTAAGGCCATTTTTAAATTCTTTAAATATGGAGTTTCCAACATTTTATAAGCTTTGTTTTGGTGCGGTGTACGTACCCTTGGTGTGCTAAAGTTTTCTTTATTCTGAAATTAACGATAAATATTAACAAACATTATGTGTGTGTGTGCATAATTTTGTAAAGAGGAAACATGAAAATGTAATTGTAATTTTTTGATCTATAGATTAATTAATAATTAAATAATATTTAAAGTAATTTAAGATCATTTTGGCTATTTCACCTTTACAATAAAAGATATAATAAGCCTAGCTGCTTCATTTGAAAAAGTAGAGTGAGACATATTTACAATCTTGTAACACAACCATGAATTCAGAACTTATAACTTAAGTAAATATAACAGAAACATAATCAGTTCTTTATATAAGTTATTTCTCTAAGATCACAAACAAATTATAATATATTAAATACTAAATAATAAATAATAATATACTTACCTTTGAGCCAGGCTGAAAAATTTGTCCAAAGAATTGCTCAGGATCATCTGGGTGGAGTCCTTTGCAATGACCTGGAACTTCCTGACCAGGCCTCAAAACAATTATGTCTCCTTCCACAAGTAGTGCCCATGGCAAATTGACAATTGTTGCTGTATTGACAACAGTAGAATTATATATTACAATAAATCCATAAATTTTTACTGCTCTACTTTTTCAACTATACTGTTATAGACACACTATAGTTTATCAATGGGTCAGCTCAATAGGGAAAGGACCCACCCTCATTGAATACCACTGTGAAATAGGGAAATAGGAGCATAATAATGCATGTGCATGATTTGATGATGGATTTAGGTGTTTATGGAGTGAAGTCATCACTTATCTTAACATAAGTGATGATTTCAGTCTCACTTAAACTGCAAGCTCATCAAAAAAAAGGTAGTGCAAGAGGACTGCTTTCTATTAGGTTTAGGTTTCTTAGGCATTAGTATCAAAAATATGTGACAAAATATTTAAAATATTGCCTATAGGACACTTGCATTTTGCAAATAAAAAACTTGCCACTGGTTGTGTAAGTGTCAAATCTAAATGATATAGGAGTAATTGTGATTCTATTCAGTGTGTGATAAAAGGATATTTGCATTCCAAGCTATGAATTGGTTACACTAACCAGACCTCATTGAATTCGCCAATTCTCATTGACTTTGCTTGACCACAATATGTTTTGATCATAGTAGAGATATATTCTTGATGGCCTAAATTATAAGTAGTAAAACATTACTTCATGTATAGATATTTGATTTTTATGGCTTAATCTGTTTTCTACATATGATGTGTGTGAAGTAGTACTATACATTGATGACATATCATTTGTATCTAATGAAATAAAACAAATCTTAGTATAATAATATGTCATGTACCATATCACCCTGGAATAAATGAGTTTGCAGGAGGATCTAGAATATTCCATACCTGAATTTATCTATTTTATGTTTTGGATGCTACATGGAAGCTATGACAATTTTTAAATATATGGTTGTAAGCAATTTGGTAATTTTAAAAAAATGGCCATAGTTTTCTTGCTGGATCTTTATTAATGATTCTACTTTTTGGAGGCTACTTTGTGAATTTATTTATTTGTTGATATATGCCATTGTTTGACAATGTTGGTTTACAAATGACATTACTTTTTCATCAACTATGAAGATGAAATCATTTGTAAAAGCCATATTATATTGAGATTCATGTCTGTTTTATAATTTTTATTATGCTATTCCTTTATTTATTATTTAGAAATAGATCATCAGCATTGATGTTTGTGTCATCACAAAAGCCATCCGTAGGGGATCTGGTCTTTCACAAAACTTAAGGAGAATTGGTTCCGGCATTAGACTATTGTCCTGAACCATCCAATTGCACAAGTATTTTAAGCTTGTTTAGAGTGATTAGTAATTTTTAGTATTGCTAACATTATTTAAAAAAGAATTAAAAAAAACATTAACTAGAAAACTGGAATGGAAAGCCTAAGAATAAATACAAAAAAGTTAATTTTATAAAATCTGTAAATTATCAGTCAATATAGCATAAAAACAAGAAAGCAACAATGTTATTATAAGACAGTGCCTTACTCACCATCTCTGTAAGTCCACTGTAGTATTACACATGGTGAATATGGAGCACATAAATGTGGATAGTGATTTTCCTTCCATAAAGCCTTGCTTATAGCATCATTCAAGGTCTCTAAATAACAGAAATACTGATTTATGTATTTGTTTCACTAATAACTTTAGGGTAACTGAATGATCATTATATAAATACCTACTTAACACTTTTTTCACCCGTAATGAAATTTCGTTTCTGTATGTATATTCTTCATTGAATGCAAATAGGAAGTTTAGTATTAAAATGATAAAAAGAAAAAGAGCTTCCCACAGTAAATAGGATTGTGCTAGTAAAGTTTCTCCCACTACATAAGTCAAAACTAAACAAATAATGTAAACTAGAATAATAGAGTACGCTACACCGGACAAGAGAACTTTTTCAGATGAGAATAATATAATATTACGAACAAGTCCGAATCTGAAAAAGAATGTAAGTTGGTAAAAATTGATTACTATTAACATGTCTTTTAGGAAATCAAACAAACAATGTATACCCTTTCAGGTTTTTCTGATTGTGTTCATCTATTACACTACGAATATCATTTCGTAACTTAATTAAAGCTTCTTTTGTTGAAAAACCTATAATGTGTTGTTTATTATCATCATCCATTATGAAGTATTTATTACATAGTTGGTAAAAATTAACGAAATTTATTTAAATCATAATTATGTAAAACCTCAATAATAAACATGTATTGAAATTGATAATAATTTTTGACAACCGGAATTGATGGCTTTACGCTCAGGCTTTATGAAATATATTACGTTGCTTTAGTTTATTTTAGTCTACCGTATATTTTTTAAATAAAAGAGATTTATTAAATTTTTATGACTATGTATTAATCTGAAATCATAGTGAGTCTATTTTAAATGATTAATGTACATCGTTAATTAATATATGTGCTGTTGACCAAAAAAAATGTGAAAAAAAATCTTACCCAACATGTTTCACGAAATGTTAATTCTAAAACAGTAATTTTTAAAGTCGTTTTTATTAAATAGTTACGTTTCATAGAAAAGTTTATTTCTTTCGTTGACTTTCAAAAATGCGTTTTACATAATTTTATTATTTTTTGAGGCAACATCAAATCTATTTAATTTATTGATGTGTTTTCGACAGATCAACGGAGTGAAGTTCGTGCTACTTGGAAATACCTACTCCAAAGTTTTTCTTTCTATTTTATGTAAGTACTTACGCTTTTAAAGGCGTATTAATTTTTCATACGTTCATCTGAACTCTAGTCGCGCAATCTAAAGTGATCTTTAAACATGTTTTCACTCCAACGGTAATAGTGGTGTTTGATAAATAAGTGTGTTGTGGAGTGGTTGAGCTTAGTCAGTCAGCTTTGTGTCATCGTGTCGGGACAACAGTGCGCCATTTAGCTCGCGATATAAAAAAACAAGGAATGTGTTTATCGTTTCTCGTAGTTAACTTGAAACGACAGCCAGCAAACTAAATCGTAATGTTGTGTTTAACGAGAGACATTTAGGCAAAATTAGTAATGGCAAATAATTGTTTAGATACTCGTTACAGGGATACGAAGTGTAGTTTGAGGAAGAGACCATTACTTCGATCATGGGTTTGGTGCATTTTGGTGAAGTGCTTTATAAGTTTACCTTGCATATTTTCGAAATGCCTTGGAGTAGATATAACCGTTGCAGTGTACCCTCAAGGTGACATCAATATACTTTACGGTGAACCCCTGGAAATATTTTGCGTAGCCGAAAATTATTCCGTAAAGGACATCGTATTTACATTATCTGGGGATCCCTGTGACTCTGAAGAAGTGAATGACACAACTAGGCGATTGTATTATGAAAAGCCTCCTAAGCAAGTAAATACTTATTATTGTAAGAATAAGAAGACTAATAAGATTTGTACTAGTCGTGTGCTTGTTGATTCACCTCCAGTGAATGTAACAGATTTCAGCTGTTTATCTAAAAACCTTGAGGTTTTGAACTGTTCATGGACTTCGCTAGAATCGCATAGTAATATAAATTACTCTTTAACATTTATCATAAATGGAAATTCTGTACAACCATGCATTGCAAAAAAAATTCACAGAACAGGATATTGTACTTGGAACACAAGCAGCCAGCCTCGCTATAGACAGTTAGAGGAGCAATTCTTTTTCAATCTAAAATCATGTAATGTGTTTGGATGTAATGAACAGAATTTCACTGTAGATCATTTCTCGGTGGTAAAGCCAGATCCACCAGAAAAGTTAAAATCATTGAGCAAAGGTGAACATAGTGTCATTTTGCAATGGACTATTCCAAATAATGCTTTTGATCTATTGCCATGTGGAGTAGAACACAGAATAGAATACCAAATAGCTAAAATTGATAATACTGCATATTTCCATAGTGTTGATGCTTCATTTCTTCCACCAAGCAATAAAACATATAGATTTCAGTTAAATAACTTGCCATATGCACATATGCAATATGAGGTACGGATCTACATAAAATCTAAAAAAGCTGTCAGGAATGAATTTTGGTCTGAATTCAGTTACTTAGTATTTTTCACTGCCAGTGAGAGGCCTGGCAGGCCCCCAGAGATGGCAGCTGGAGGGTTCGCCCAAAACACATACAATAACAAAAGAGTTATCTATGTATACTGGAAACAATTGGAGGAATATGAGGAAGCTGGGGCTAATTTCACATATAGAGTGCTTATTTCACAGGGTAGCAAAACACTGACTCTGTTTGCTGATAAAAATAAGAGCTTAAGCTATATTTATCTTGAAGTTGCATCTTTAAATGCCATGGAGGTGTCAGTTTGGTCCGAGAATGAGATTGGATCATCTGTGAATAGTAGCCAACTGTACATACCTCCGGCACGGGATACTCATTCACTAGATGTCACTTCATTCACTAAACTTGCCTATGAAAATGGAACATATGAGTTATCCTGGGTGGGAATAGATAAGATAGATAACTATACACTGTTTTGGTGTCAACACAATACTACTAAAATATGTGCTGGTCGGTTAAATTTCACAGTGCTTAAACCTAACAAAATTAACCATGTCTTAGATCTACCAAGAGATTATAGATATCAGTTTGCAATTTCTGCTAATAATGGCACTAAAACTAGTGGTATGATTTGGGCTAGTTGTGATATATCCAAAGATGGAATTGCAATGTATGGATTCCCCGTGCATTTGAAATATGACATTCCCGGAAAATCATTTGTTAAATTAAAATGGTTGATGGATTGTACATTAAAAGATGGTATTATTACTGGCTATAATATAACTTACTGTCCTGTAATAAGAACAAGCAACTTATGTGATGCCAGCATCGGAAATCAATCTGTTTACATCTCTGACCCTGCTAAGATGGAAATAAACATTACTCACTTATTACCTTTCCGAACCTACCAATTCACATTTTCCTTGAATACAACATACGGCTTAAAGACTATAGAAAATGCTACTGCTTTCATCACAACATCAGAAGATACACCGACAAGCCCAGAAAACATTACAATATCTAAAGTGAAAAATGACTCTTTGACAATTTCTTGGGATCCTCCTCAGCACAGGAATGGAAATATTGGTAAATATGTTATTAACAATTATGGAAAGGAATTCTATGTTGACAATGTGTCTGGTACTGATACATCAAGACGACTAGTAACTCTTACAGGGCTTCAGGGATTTACTAATTATTCTTGGTCTATTCAAGCCTGTAATGTTCCCATAGACTCATGTTCTAAAATTGATAAACATAAAGGCATATTTGTTAGGACAAGGATTGGTCCACCAAGTAGATTGAAAGCTCCAACTGTGAAAAACAACCCAGATCTTTTAAAGTGGGAACCACCAGAATTCCCCGGAGGAGCTGTGGATTATTATCAATTAAGAAGAATTAAGGACAATTCAGAACCTGAAATTTTAAATGCTACAGATTTGTCCTATTCTTTGATACATTGTGATGGAGTGGTGGTGAGTGAAACCTACCAAGTGAGAGCTGTCAACTGTGATGAGGACCATGATCACGGAGCCCTTGCAGACAGTGTAAATGTGAATCTTACCTTCCAAGATCAAGGTAGCAATCTATACTATGGCGAGTGGAGCGAACCAAGCACTGTAGCATGTAGAAGCAGAGATGGATTAGCTATGACATTGATTTTGATGACTGTATTTGCACTCATTGGCATTGTGTACTGCTCAATTAAACTATATAAAAAGTACAGAAAAATGGAGGACATCAAACCTGTTTTGCCAAATGGTTTAGGAATCCCAGAGAAAGATATATCAAAGTATACGTTTGGTGGTTGGAATCCATCCAACAAAGACGACAAACCATCGTCCGACGAGGTACTGCTGCTCCCTAACAGTAAAACAATAGTCTCGTCTACTGACACTAAGCCGAAGGTTAATGACAATTGCGGTGCCAGTGACCATACAGATAGCACAGCTTTATCCGACTCATCTCGCCAACCCGTTGACAGACAAGTTTCCACTTCAGATGACGGCTCTAACTCCTCACTTCAGTTGGAAGTGGAAGCAACAAAAGACGAAGAAAACGGCCAACACCAAGAAGGGGACTCCTCGAACGATGATATGGAAAGCTTCAGGGAAAACTCTTCTTGCTATGTCGATAATGGTTTTACGAAAAATCCTACGAGTGGTTATGTACAGCCGGTTGTGAATCGAACGACTGGTTACGTACAATCCGTACCTGCGCCTCTAAAGGGTCCACCACAGAACACCTCAACGCAGCCCACCAGCTCTAGCTACGTAATGGCAGGATTGACGCCCCCTATATTTACCACCGGAGTATCAGCATCCGGTGTCCCAAGTCTTCCGCCTCCTTCGTCCGGCTACGTGCGACCCGAAGACGCTGAACCAAAGTCCATGTTCTCAAAATTAGTTACGTCACCCACTAAGCTGCTAGGGCCGGAAAGCTTGTCGTCAATGCCCACCTTGCCACCGCCCGTGAAAACCGGCGCGGACAGTAGCTACATCCAGTTACAGTCCTTGGATGCCATTCCTAGTCTTAAGTCAAGCGTGCTCAACACAGTGCCATTGAAACCGTCCGCTTCGAACGGCTACGTGAGTCCGGGTGATGTTGTGATAAATAAACATTTGAACAATATGCTGTCAGCAGGACAGCTCGCCGAGGAGTCCGCCATTTTGGATCCGACGATGTCCCCCGACGCGTATTGTCGTTTCTCGTGGAGCACTGACCCCGCTAACGACAATCTTCACACGTTACTCGCTGACACGCCGACGATAAACCCCAATAAGAATTGAGTCAATAATTGCATAGAATAGTGACACAGTACTGATATAAATAAACTCATTAGTGACTAAATTGTAAATATAGGACTTAACTAACTTTATTGTGTGCTATATATAATATTGGACATATGTAATTGAACACAAGAAATTGGATGTGCCGTCTAGTGATAATTCTTGTGCCTTATTAATTTATTTTAGGTGGTTTTAAAGAAGTTATGTGGGTAAGATTTCCTGGTTTTTATATTAACTTACTTGAATTGGTTTATTTTTGATTAGACTAATAAATAAACACGTTCGTTATTAAATTCTATGTAATACATCTAATACAAACTGCAATTCAAACAAATTAACGATACGTTATAGGTTTTTATTGACAAATGTGTAGTCCAATGTGTCTGTGATTGCAATGGTGATTTCGCTTGTTACAGAAGGTTTCCACACACATAAAATAGTCAACAATGGAGGGTATCTATAAAATCAGTTTGATACCGAACGATCTAAGCATGGAGGAGAGTATTCTACAGATCGCAGAAACTCTTGACAACCTCAACGGCATAGTCGACGACGTGTTCACACGTGTGACGCTCAGGATCAAACAGAACATGGAGAAAACAGTTATTTTAAAAAACAGGATTGATATATCGAAAGCTAAAGTTGAAAAGTTAACTGGCATGCAGAAAGCTATTAAAGTGTTTTCAAGCGCCAAATACCCAACTTCTATACACCATAACCATTACAAGTCCGTATTCGATTTGGATTGCTATCAACACGAACCCCAGAAGTTTACCCTGAGCGGAGTAACTCAGAGGCAGTCCAATGAGAAAAAGATACAGGTATTTTATTTTCCTTTTACAAATGAACACTAGCTAGGCATTTGCTTACATTTTGGCAGTGACAAAAATCAGTGGACACTATTGTTTGCAGGAAAAACTTCATTTCTATCACGTTAAAGTCGCAGATTCGAAAGATTTGAAACCGAAGTCGGATAACGACTTCGAGTCAGTGATAAACGACGTGACTACAGTGGGGGACCTTTTAATTTTCAATACCGACGAGAGTCCATACCTTCGCGGCAGCAGCAAGGCGACAGTTTACGTGCCCAAAGTGATTACAAATGTTGATAACCAGATGTCTTTAGAAGTGGCCCCGCCGTCTATTGTTAACAGGAATATCCTGAAACGTGAAGCTGATGAATATATGTACGCGCCGGGCATGGGAATGGTAAGTATTTATATTTTGTCATGTATTATGGTTTATTTCTTACATTGTATATCATGTCTTGAAATGCGGTAAACACCGTGGCGCAGTATGTAAGGGTTCTACGTATGTTCTAACCGTCGCCGGTACATATAGAACATACGTAGAACGTACGCATAGTGTATTTTGATATTGCACCCTCATACCGCAATATAGTTGCAAACAAAGTTATTCGTATACCGCCATATCCCACAGGTCGGTTTTCTCTAGTCTATACAGAGAAGGGTTGCTGGAGTTATTTGCGTTATCTGTACCAATACTTTTCCAGCGCCCACGCATTCCGAAGTGGTGGTATAGATAGCTTATAATAATACCTATATTCATTTAGATAATCCTAAGTCAGAAGGAACTGACCGAGCCGAGGTTCGGTCCTCACAGGCACCCTCCAGTCAGCTCTCGCGGAACAGTGCAATGGCCCAAGCCGAGGCTCCGTTTCCGGAGCTCTTGTGCTGGTTAGGTCTCGACTGAGCGCCATAAGCGCACGGTCACCTCTCAACCCGGGTTGTAAAAGCCCTCGGGCTAAAAAACAAACTTGATATGCTGCTACCATAGATGAACCTTGTAAGGAATAAGAAATAGAATTGGTGTCGTCATGTTTAATGCATTAATAGTTAAAACCCTGCTATTTGCAGTCCATACAGTCAAAACAATATTGTTACAGAATCTTAGCACTGCGCAAAAACGTAAATAATTATGTGCTTTTTCGATTTCGACCACGGCGGCATCTGGCAATGGTTATTACTAGATGACAGCGAGTACATAAGGTTATAATATGACAGAATTCAAAAAGTCATCGTCATCATCTTGATAGCAAATGGCAATTCACCACTGTGCGCTTTAAGCGAAATTTGCCACTGCCACGTACAATTAGTCTGTGGGATCACCTTCAAGTAAAGAGGCCAAAGAGGCCCGGCCTTCTACACCTTAAATGCCGGCAACGCATTTGCGACTCCTCTGGTATTGCGGATGATACTTTTGGCGGGTCTCCGATAGTAATTTAAATCTGAAATAATCACATACAATACTTGTTTCGGCTTTAATGGAAATTGCCTGAATGAATGGTCTCTATGAGTATTTTAAAGGCTCATCATCGGTGAAGGCAATAAAAACTTGTCATCCCCGGGGTTCAGTTCTTAAGAACATACAGTTCCTGCTACACAATAACGACATGGTTGAATCTCGGCATCTTTGGCAACAGTAGTTGTGAAGAGCTACCGTTCAGATGTCTTAAAGGCCGGCAACGCTTTTGCGACTCCTCGGGTGTTGCGGTTGTTCATGGGCGGCGGTGATCACTTACCATCGGTTGGGCTTCATGGTCGTTTGCCACCTATTCTGTAAATTATAAAAAAGTAGTGCCGTATGATTTGTGTCTGGAATACGTGACATACTCACAACACGCCCATCTCCAAAAATTTGAAATATATGGTGCTAAAATATTCCAAGACCGAAAAACAACTGCAAAAACGAAAATACTGTATAAAAAGGTGCTTAATAAACGTGAAGCTGTGTTATATTACAATCATAAACATATATAAACACTTCTCTGAAGTATGAATACAAACAGGATATTATATTCACGCCTGTGCGAGATGTAAACGTCATAATTGATCTAACACATAGTATCTCCGATATATCAGCAGATTTGACTAGAAGGATTTTCCCAAAGCACGTGGTAGGGCTCGCCTTTCCTCATTACTTCGTAAGAATAAGTCATTAATTGTTTTGCAAATTCCGTGAAGATGTAAATACCTATTACACATTTTTTAATGATCACAAATCACAGGTGCGTGACGGTGCTTAACATAAGGTTTAGTTTAATGAATTAACATAATTGAAATGATTAAATCACTGTAATAATAAATAAGACAAAATGATACTAGAAGAATTTTGATTCAACAAAATATGTTTAAATCGAACATAGAACCCACTTCACTTCGAACGACTATGGGGAGTAGTAAGATATCTGGTTTGTTTCTTTCACCGAGCAAAACTCGTTAGCGTGAAAGTACTATTTTAAGCTGGTATTCCGGATGGCGTTATCGAGGCCTGGTCGAGCCGACTTATTCGTACCACAACTAACTACAAAGCTTCCTATGCTGGACAAAAAAAACGCGCAATTTTTATCGCGAAATGATGAAATCCCTCTATTGAAGCTTGTTAAAAAAAATCGTTATATTCAATATAAGGTGATGATCGTATATCGCATACCATATTTGTATATGGTATACCTATCCCAATCAAAGTATTATCAAATCATTGTACAGACACTAGTTGCTCTAGCCTGCATGTGCATTAAGATTGAAGGCAGGTTCAAATGCAAAAACACGGTATTTAGTATTTGTTTTAAAATATATAACTTACACTTAACAACGTAACGTGTCGTTCATCTAAAATAAAAATTATACATTTTTTATTACACAAATATTATTCTTCGAATGGAAACCGAACCCAGGAGCCGCTAAATAACAGCAAAGTATTCTAACCTCTACACCATTCTGCGTCATTATCAGCATTATCAATCTCTATCAATTGTAATGGAAGCACTATTAACTTATACTCCAAATCTCTACCTCATACACGATGTACAGTGTGCATTCTGTTGTCTAATCGACCGGACATGATTTCAATTACTTAGTTTTTTTATTAATAAAATGTATAGTGACCTATCTACACTATTATCTACTACCACTATTTACGATTTACCAAATTTGATGACAAAAACCATTTGTAAATACTACTGGTTTAAATAACCCTTTTCAATAAGGTTTTTCTTAACAAGTTTTATTATTATATAATTTAATTAGGAAATCAGTGACAGCATCTTCTCATTAGAAAAAATAATCAAATTTATGATTTGTAAATTATTGCCTGCTGTTCACCAAAAGGTACCCCTTTTTATCCATTTGCATTAGGAATGTGTCCTATACCCACTTATTGGTTGACACAGATTCAATTATTACGAGTATCTGTTGCAATCCACACACACCACAGTTCACCTGATAGCTAGTGATTCCTGCGGCCCATGACATCTACATTCATCTTTGACAAGGAATAATAATGAATATTTGTTCTTACCCTCGATGACTGAGATGAGATGCCTCGTCACCACTAATAAAGATCTCCGGATCGCTGCACTCACCAGACGGAAGCACTCAGCAATCACACAGTAGCATTATGCTGGTATTCTGTGAGGGCGTGGACCTACCCGGTCGAGCTGAACCCCAGCCCAAGTTTCGCAAGCTAGTGTTACAAACAGTTTGCAGTGGATTTGAGAAAGGGGATGATCATATAATTAAATATTTACGTATTTAAACTATAGTAACAGTCTACATTGTAACTTTTGACCAGGTGCCGGAATTGGATATGCCTCTCGACCTGCCTCACTTGCCGGGCATAGCGGGGGATGTCCAGTTCTCCATCACTACTGACAGTTCGATCGCACCATCAGCGGTAACATCACCCGTTGCCAACATCGCCGTTCCGGATTTACCGGACTTGGATTTGAAACAACTGCCGGATATTGAGGAGCCAGTTCCGTCGTTGGTTTCGGATATACCGGACGCACCACCACCGATGCCGCCTGCGATTCCGGTACCAGTGCCAGTGTCTGTGCTAGTGCCTAATATGATGGTAGCCCCACCACCGCCGCCGCCACCACCGCCACCACCGCCCCCACCGCCGTCGACAGATGTCCAGCCACCAGAGAATACAAGGTAGGAATATTTATAATTACTTTCCCACACAAAGTATTTATCGACGCCAGTCTTGAACGCTGGCCTTCACATGTGCAGAAATAAATTTACCTGTGTGCGGCGAGAGCGGGTGTCATTAAGCGATTGATTAATTATGCGACTTGATTAAATGGACTTAACTTATAAAATGGATTTCGTACGGAAACGGACATTGGTCGAGATTTATTTGAAGTATGGACTTAAGGAATATAATCACATAGTTATAGCACAAAAAATTATTATAGATGACAAAAAGTTTTAAAATCGAAGACGGGCCAGAATTCGTGTCTTAAATTTTAGCTCAATTTTATCTAGTAATCCCTCAAACGGTCGATAAATGTTTGCTTGACTAATGCCTTAATCATTATCCTATAGCAAATACATTAATATACAAATAGTATTAATATATTAATTATTGTATTTGTTTTGCCGTTTTGCGATTTTAAAGTTCATATAAGAGAAGAAGAAAATACTTTACGTCATTACATCGTACGTACGGCTACGTTATTTAATATTGTAATTTAGGTCTTTAATCAGATATAGTTATATTTGGTTACTTTATTACTGTTGCTGAGACATTCCATATTAGTCATGTTGAGGATGAATTTGGTTGTCATCCATGAGCCGGAGGAACAAGTGGAACAGTGTGATCGTTTCTCACCTCTAAAAGCACTAAACAAATGTATAAAATTGATTAGTATTGAAATGGAACAGTATTCGTTTAATATATAAATATATATATATATATATATATATATATATATATATATATATATATATATATATATATATATTATAATACACGTATACTGTATACGTATATTAATTTTAAGAAGAGGTTCAATGTCATGTGCTATTTAATAATAATTATGAAATAAGTACGGCTGAACAGAATTCTAATAAGTTCTGTTTTAATAATCTTAGTTTCATATGTTTGAGTACTTTTGACCTTAGACCGAACTCATAACTATATATTATATATATACTTAGAAAATTTTCGAACTTTATTACTTCGTTAGAAATTAATTTCGCTAATATTAGTCAAATAGTTTGAAAAATAATAATTTGATATCTTCAATACTCGAGTTCGATGGTCTAGTGGCCTCATTGACGTCCTAAACGAATGTGGCATGATTAGAAATAGTCGGTACGGTTGGCAAGCGGTTTGGCAAGCTAGTATAATATTTTCCTTAACATACGTTGTATATAAAGTATAATTTATATGTTCGCTTAATTGTATCGTTATTAATATTAATTAAAACCCTTGATGAAATGGCAATTCCATCTTGCTCATTTAGGGCAAGTCACGCATAATAATAATAGAAATATTAATGTAGATAATTCTTGGTCAGAAGCAACTGACCGAGCCGAGGTTCGGCCCTCTCGGGCACCCTCGAGTCCGACGCTCTTGGGAACAGGGTAACGGTCCAAGCCGAGGCTCCCTCTTGGGAGCCCTTGTGCTGACACACACTAATAGAGGAGCGGCATAAGCGCTCAGTCACCTCTCAACCCGGCGAAACTGTCAAAGCCCTCGGGCTAACGGCGGCTATCAGTCCGAAAAAAAAATCACGCATAATAAATCATATTGGTATTCCTAATGTGCACTATGGTGCGTGACATACGAGCACAGTTTTTTTTGTTTTGTTAACTGATAAGAGTGCTGGAAATGTTATTAACAATGCTAAGATTCTGTTTACCCACTCCAACTAAGCATAAAATGCTTGTGCTAGGAAACAGTTCACGACTGTAGTCTAATGACGGATTACATCTACGACCTTAAGTTTCGCAGACCGTACACATGACCTATAACCTCAAGGCGAATGATTTTAGTGTCCCAAAGGGAGAGGACATTCCAATTTATTCTCAATAATGAATCAATAAGGTCTCATAAAGACTAAGCTGATCAATTCATTGATTCCAGTAATGGGGATCTATTATTTCATTCACTCACAACGCGAAACAGCCCGATTTTACAATGTGGAGCTAATTAAATAGTAGGGTTTTTAGACTTGCTAGTGTGAACCATAGGATTATGATGCGTATCGAATTTTATTCTTAAATATATAACTATTGGCTTTCTTATATAATGGAACTTATAGTTTTATGCCCAATTATTAATGTTGCTGTCTTTGAAGGTAAAAAAGGGTTAAACTGTCATTATTTTATCTTCTACCAAACTAAGGGCAAGCGGTTTGAAATCAAAGAAGATATATTCATAAGCCCATACTGCTTATAATTGAGATTACCGAAGTTTGTAAAGGATAGCTGCCATTGATAACTTCCAAGTTGTTTAGACGCATGTAAAGGCTTTATACTTTGAAAAGATCGATACCTTTAGTAAAGAATATAATTTATAAGAGTACCTAATCTATTGACATGACCCTTGCACTGAAAGTTGACGCATGCCGATGATACCAATGCGAGTAAGTTGTGTGATTTATATTTTTTAAAAAAAATTGTTTTATATTCCGAGTTGTTTTCGATAGCTTCGGGTATAATTAGCCTTTCCATTTCCCTTGAGTCATGACCGAAATGCATTATTTTTTCTTTAAAAATATGAAATAATTATATTAATGTAGATAAAATTTAAATAGACATTTGTTTAATTTACTTGTTAACAAAATTGTTACTAATGAAAAATGATGAAATAGCGATATTCTAATGGTTTCAAATCTTAGAATTTTTCCTAGAAAACACATAAAGATCGAGTTACAATAGTAAAACTAAAGAAACGACCTTTGTCCTTAATCCTTGAACGCCATATGTGAACTTTTTTTTCTAATGTCAGTTTACACATTAGCGTGCATGTTCCCTACCTGCTTTTTTTAAAGGCTGTGTTCCTTTATTAAAAACTTAAAGACTGTTATCGACTGACACGACTTTATTTTTTTTACGATTGTGACATGGAGTAAAAAAATGTGTGACGACGTATGTATAAGAAAAATCATTTAAGACATTTAGCATCAAAATTAAGTATATATGGTCATAATGGCTGTTTTTGTTTTGTTGTGTGTCTGAGTTGTCCACATGGCTATGTTCGTGTGTTCTTCATATTTTATACAATGAACTATAGCGGTGGTCATTAGACAAAATATATTTTAATATTGCCTTATTAAAATAGTAGTTTTCAGAGACAAACTTACTTGATGATCCCAGCAGTCTACTTTAAACCTATTAATAAACATTAATGTATGTAAAGTGTAAGGGGATTTGTATTTTTGTTAGTATTCCTATGTAAATCCATACCAATATGTGGGAACAAACACGTCTTAACGTCATGAATATGTGAAAAACCTCGCAAAAAGTTCCAGTTGTTCTCGAAACTTTCTCGGAAAGGCCCGTATTCTCCCGTACACCTATATAGGCATCCCAAATGTCTAAAAGTCTAAAAGATTTCCACATATGAACCATTTTGTTTGGTGTGATTCTACGAATGAATTAGCATATAACTTTTCATCCATGTGCCATTAAATAAGCCAAGCTATAATAAGCCCTCAACTCGTGTCAGTAAGGCTGCGTGTATTGAACAAAATCTCTCTCGAAGACTGATCTACAAAACACGTGGTTCTACCACGTCGACTTAGGATATGTACTAGCTCTAGCAGAAATAACCGCGATGACTCAATCGGGAACCACTCTTTCTTACATTGTTATTGCTTTAGTTATAGTTCTTCTACTTCTACTACAGCAGCTAAGCGTTGCGTTGCTGTGATTCGCCCGTTCCGTTTAAACCGGAGACCGTGCTACATGTGACGTGTGACATCTTCAGAGGTGTCAACACAGATCCATTATTTTCAGTTTTAATTTTACTTTAAATATAATACTGATAAATCTCAACGTTTAAAATAGTTTCTTTTATGAGAAATATTGTATACGTCTCTAATATTTTGAACATTTGCCAACTGCTTATTTAATTTTGTCTACTGTTATCTTTAATATATCCAATGTTAACCAATAAATTATTCATTATCGAGAATAAAGTTGGTGTCAGAAACCACGGGATATCATTAATTGAACTGTGTACCGTGGTTTATCACACTTTCTTTTTGATATACTGAAAGAGTTGTTTGTGCGCGTAAATAATTACACAACATCCAAAACGATGCAGTGTTGTTATATTCTGTGGTCTACTTCGGATAAGATATCGTGTCAGGTTATTTTAGGTTAACTTATCACAGGAACAGGAATAGCGACGTCCCGACGGAACTGCGTTAGATAACATTCCAATTTTATCATTTCGGTAACTGGTACAGACAAGTTAGTTTGGGTTAGAAAAATACAATGGGTATTGTCAAGAGAAAAGAGACAGGTTCACAATCGAATCTTATATCGCCACTTTACAAAACGCAGTTATGTACAAGGTTATATTTATTAACGGGCCGCGTGGTGTAGTAGTTAGACTATCTGGCTGCTGCGTCGCGGATCCTGGGTTTAAATCTCAACCGAGTAACATTATGCATGTATCTCAAATTGTACGTTGTCGGATCTGAGATTTACGAGGGAGTGTTTTTAAGTTAACGGAATGAGGGACACTGAGTGCAAATAAAAAAATATATATATTTTTCCTTTTCTATATATTCACCTGAAAGACCAATACATTTTTCAGATGTTTCAATTAGCTTTGTATACCTTTATAATAAATATTTTGTCTTTGTTTGAAAATTTCCTTTTCTTCCCTTGCAGTTCTTTTTAAATTTTTGGGAACAGGTAATGATCGACTAACAGGATTCCTTCCGATTCCAATATGAAGGTTGCCATGTTTTCTGGCCGACTATGACACCTGAAACTTCTTGGAGGGAGGTGCACCTTTTTATGATACTGCATGGAGTCTTGCTTAGACTCTGTTTTCATTTCTCCATTCGTCAAGTTTCGTCACTACTAATAGTTTGACCCGATACACTATTTTTGTCTTCATTATAAATGTCCAAAAACTCACGGGAACTCGGCACCCATCTTGGTTGACCTTAGGCATGGTAAAATGATCATGAAGGTTTTTAAAATGGTCGTACCAGATATAGTAGTAGAATTTCTGGTGTGGTCAATTAAATGGGCCGCCCCGTTCGCGCACTTCAATTTCACCACGTTGAGAGGTGACCGAGCGCTTATGGCGCTCAGTAGAGATCTCTATTAGTGGGTAACCAGCAGGGAGCCTTGGCTTGGACCATTACCCTGTTTAAACATTTACCGATGCACAAATACTGTACCTCGGTTGGGTATGGAATTCAGGACACGGGTTGTACTGTAATCACTACGCCACGCGACCGTCGTGTTTTTTACTATGTACTACAAATAGCAAGCATAATAGCGTGACGTTTGCATATGAATGGTCACAGAGTAGTGGTTAAATGTAGCACTTGTTTACAAAACACTTGATATGTGCGTGTCACATCTTCTTAGTAGACAAAGCACACGGTCTGCTCTCTACACGTTTCGTATACTACATTGTGATTTTTTGTCGTTCGCACCGTAATAGAGGTGCATTACATGAATTGTAAACTAGCACCGCCCGCCTCCACAAAAGGGAGGCGTAATGGAATCGGTTTCGTAGAAAAATGTAAATGTACGCTTTTAACACGCGGCCCCGGATCGGAGTTATGGGTCATTTGACCCCAAGCTTAGCCCCCCATGGAATTATAAATAGGATAAATCCCATAACGTTGGTTTAACTGCGATTTAAAACGCTATAGTCCAGCCGTAGCCGTAAATACATAACTCCGTTTGTGCTTTTGATCAAGCTTAAAATATTTATTACCTTTTAAAGACATTGTATTTTTGTTTAGTTCTTTTTGTAGTCTGTTAGTTTTGAGACTAAGGTTGACAGACTAGAACACACCGAGGACCACAAATTCTTTACTCACCTGATGGTAAGTGCAGATTATCTATAAACCACCTCTGTGCATTCGTTACCAACAAAGATTCAAGATGCACTTGCCGTTTACTCTTAAAGGCTGAGATGGAAATCCTCGCCACTACCAGTGTCCTAATCTCAGGATCCTTACACTCGCCAAACCAAACACAGCAGCGTTATGCTTCTATATCACGCTGGTAATCCGTAAAGACGTTGCCCATCCCCAGTTGAGATTTTACATACATCATTCATGTTACCAGTTGGAAACCAGTTGCAGAGTGACTCTTCCCTGATAGAGACCCAGAGTTACTAACCCCTATAAAATTATATCATACCTCAATATTATTACTTCAAAAATCGTCACAGCTGCTAGGGTCTAGACAGCCTCTTATCTTGCTCTTATATCAATAAGATTTAATCTGTCAAGGAGCACGCGCGCCGTTCGCCGAACTATTTAGTTTTTTTTATGCTCTTATCGTATTCGCAAAGCGGACGATATATACGCTAAAACAATTTCAGCACAAAAATAAATGATTCTTAAGTCGCAACTTATGCAAATACATAAACATTTACTATGTTAAAGATAGATACAAAACGGTAATAATAATGTTCGAGTGGGCCAACTATACTTATATAATAATAACGACATTCTAGGAAAAAAGCGACACACATATTTTTGTGCATGTGTTTGTAAAATTGGTATGCGATTTTTTGCCCTCCCTCGTATAATACTCCAATTTAAAAATGCATGTCGAAACGATCGTTGAAATAGTAAATAAATAATATTCCATACTTTTTCATTTTGGCCGGGTCGATGTACAGTGACGTGATACATTCTATTGTCAAGTCAATGTATATTATTCAACCGTAAGTATTTACGTGGATGTCAAATCTATATAATATTTAACGGAAACGTGTTTTTAAACATAACAAATAAGTTGCTCTGTAACAAGCAATCGTCTAGCGCATACTGTTTAGATTTGCTAAAGAAAGCAACCATGTTTTGGTTAAACGTTCGCGATGTGTTTATTTATTTGGAAATTAGACATTCTTAGTGGATATTAAAATATTTTTATTAGATATACAACAGATTTAATTTTGAAACGCCAATAATGTAATATTTACCATATTGCGAAACTTCTCTTATCCACCAATCAAGGATGCTCTTAAGCAATCGTTTAACACACGCGTAAGTTAAGTTTACGGTAACGGGTATGTCATATAACATTAATATCATTGTATAATTGATTTTCAAAAACAATATAAAAATAGTAATTTGTCTTGTATATCAATTAAATGTAATTTATGGCTGTCACAAATAGATAAAGTTTTATTTAACAATCCGTAGCTTAGACTAGAAAGTCAGTATGGATTAGTAATTTTTGATGTTTGCAATTATGTGACAAATAATATATTTATATATATTTTTTATATAAATTAGTATAAATAAACTTATGTACTTTATTATACCATATTTTTTGTGCCTTCTACCGAAGGTCATTGATGTAAATTAATTAATTTATCATTTCGTCTAAAGTGTCAAGATGCTTTAGTTGTATTCAATGTCAGAGGATTGACTAAGGAGTCATGTTGTCTTACTTCTCCCAACAATCGAAGAGTGGGAATAGAAAGCAAATCTTAAACAATGCATAGGACATAATTCATATTTTGGTATAGGATTTTTATGGAATTAGGGGTTGACAAACGAGCAGACCGTTTATCAACACCTAATTCCAGTTGTTATCCAGTGGGCCATGACATCCACATCCATTTTCTATTAAAAATCATAATTCCGATGACTTGTCATTCTTGACAATGGTGATGGTTTAACAGTGGTAGTGCTACACTGCAGTTTGTTTCCAGCTGCAGAATGAATGGGTCAGCTCGACCGGAGTAGGATCACGCCCTCACAGAATACCCGCGTGAAATAACAGCATAATGCCCCTCTGTTTCGTTTCATGTAGGGTTCCTATTAATCAAGATCTACAGCATGACACAAATTTAAAAATAATGAACGGTTAGGTCCAATATGGTTTAACAGGGAACTCAGGGGAAATGTATCAAAGAATTTAATCATCAAGAAGGAAAAAACTAGATGTAGAAGTGGTTTTCCGATTCCTCTCCATTGCAAAGCGAAATACAAACAAAAAGGAAAGATGATACAAGTCATTGTTAACCGTTCGCGAACTGAAGGAATGAATTTATGAAGTGTCAGCCCCAAATAGACGTATCACTAGTGTGCCACTCTGAAGAAGTTAACTGACATTCTTTATTGGATTAAAAAGCCTGGCAATTCTTTCTTGATTTTCCTGATTGGAAATAAGAAGTCAAACTTTATGCTGAGTGTCGATGTCGTGTAAAAATAGATTGTGAAAACGCCCGTAAGTACTGCCAGCACTTCGTTATTGTTCTCAAAGCTTTACATAAGAAAGTTAATGCCAAATGCTGGCTTTGAAGTAAATTACGTCTTTTATTGTCCTACTACCAACAATCACGGGTGCGTCAAGACACATAAAACCTAAGTATGTGGCCGAATAAATCGTTTTTTACGGTTTACATGTGAGGTCCCTGCTTGATATGGATATTCTGATTAGTGCTGGCCCTAATATCTTTAACAAAAGCAAGGTTCATCTACCTCTAAGCCTAGGTACTAAACTAAAGTGATTATCTATTTTAATAGCGATGCCATTGAATCTAATATGTAGTCGACTATTTCAGTAAAAGTTGATACATTTTAATGTGCAAAGTTGAGAGAGATTACGAAGTGGATCCCTTTAGATAGCGAGTCCGAGTCGAGGTTTCGTACCTCCTTATGAGGGGCCCTCGGATCGTATTATCACCCCCCTCTGTTGTCGTAGACTTCTTCGTTCACAGGGATCGGAGTGCAGCGGTGGTGCAGCAGCAGTCTCCGCGCCAGCTTAGCAGCATCGTCGATGGCTCTACTCAGCGGGGCTCCCGCTCGCGAGTCTAATTAGAGAAAGATGTCGAGGTCTCTGGACCAAAAGCAATGCTCACACACAAAAACAGTGGATATTCTATATATAATAGTGCTATATAAATTTCATACACTCATTACTTAACCATTCAATTAGTTATGTCTGATATAATCTTAAATTAAAAGGACTTAAACAACTGACTGTTCTGTTAAAGCTCTCTATCTCTAGGCTCTATCACTTAGAAATATAAATAAAATATTCTAGCTTCTTACTAATGTTTAAAAGTATATGTAACCAGAGGCGTACGAGTACTTAAATGTGCATCTAAAGGTAAATCAATTCATATTCTAGTCTCCATGAACCATCCTAGTTTCTTCATGTACTTAAGTTATATACTTAAATTCTACTTAAGAACATCTTCCAAGTACCGTCTCCATTTGTAAGTCATATTTATTTACTGGAAGTAACATACATTGAATATTACTTAAATTAAAATTTCTTTTCTAACTTATCTCAATTACATTGAATCGTAGATTACTAAAGAAGCAAAAAAACGATATTTTTAATTTGGAATTTTATCAACACTGAGAAAAATGGACGGTAGATAAGATTATGTAATTATGACTTTGTTCGTCAAGTTCACAAGAAAATTTACACATTGTAATGTAATGATATTCTTTCATTACCCTAGGTTGACAAACAATTTTCACCCGATGGTAAGTAATCACTGAGGCGCATAAACTCTAAATGTAAACTCGCCATGAACATAACTTCAGATCAATAAATGTAAATATAGCGAAGCAAACACCATAAAACTTTTACCTACATTATACAAATAACTCACACAAGATCACACCTTGCTTGGTATATTAAATTAGTGAGCTATGTTGTATAGCATTTGAGCAGCTCTTAAGTCCTATATAACGTATATACCCCATGTAAAGTAAAATAGGAAACTTTAAAAGCCTTATGAGATAAATAAAATACCTTTTAGAAGGGTCGATCAACGGGCACATATCAGGTTTCCTTCGTCCGAAAGGCTTGCTGAACAATTAGACAAAAGTACAGAAGTCGATACGTCGGTTAAGGTTTCGACAAAGTAAGCTTGATACGCCGAATTTTATTATAACTAATACAACAAAGTTAAAAAATATATTATACGTATTATACATTACAAAACCTATACAATTACAAATAATGTTAAATTTTTTAAGTATTTTATAAGTTAAATTTTTAATGTTATGATCCATAGATAATATATTTAAATATTTAAATTATTATTTTAAATATATTTCCGGTTCGATAGTAGTTTCTTTCAACTTTTATTGTTGTGTTTATATTTAATAAGGAATAAATTTTTCTATGTTATTTAATTATACACTAATCTTCACTCCCATTGTATCTCCTCTTGATGGTCTTTAATAAATAAATGTCCGTCTGTGTGTGCATGGGCGTGTCATCTACTTGAACATTGCAATACTCATGCTAGTCGTGATATTCGTCATGTAACGAAATGCATGTTAACTGGTTGGTACTTAATGCAAATAAATACCTCGGACTGGCGGCTGTCGACGTTCACGTCCACGACTTATCTTTAAACTTACTGGGCTGAGACAGCGACAGCCCACGTCATCTGGATGGTCGTTGTCCCCAGCTGTTTACTAAAGATCCGTAATGCGGTTTGATAGGGAGTCAGCGATTACTGTATGCGTCACACCCATCAATTATTTACTCAAAGGTATTCCGACTTTACTTGACGTATATTTCTACTTATTTTCCTGGTCAATACATCACAAGTATAAGTTTGGTTTATACCTGTTGCCATATTGGGTCATGGTCTCATTAAATGATAAGAGTAAATATGGAATCTTATTGCGATGTTACTTAATGTTTATACTTCAAACGACTGCATATAGTTTTTATACACAAAAACCTAAGAAACACAATCTCTATAGACGTCAGCAATAAAAGAAATTGGCCGCTCTTTTTATTATGTTAGGTGTGACATACGAGCACACGCTTCAAATGATGTTAAGTGATTTCCACATTTATTTACATTGATTACACATTAAAAAGTGTGCATTCAACGTCGATAAGGAATTATAATGCAGACGTTTTGTCACACCTCAGAGATAAAACTCATCATAAATAACAAGGTATATAGATAAAATATATCTATCTGTCTATGATTACCGAACACCTTTACATTCAATTCTGTAATTATATAATCAAGTTTTACGAACGGATAACAGTTTTAACCGCGAATGAATGGAAACCGAAAACATTATAGATGTACTTATTAATTATATAACCTTTAAACAGATAGTTACAAGGGGTGGCCTTAATACCTTTTGGTATTCTCTCACAGCGAACTGTGTACTAGTTAGTATAAACATTGATATATATAATGATTCACAGTTACTAATAAATTTGACGTTACGTTGAGATACATGCGATTGTCAAAACAAAAAATATACGTAAAAAGATTGTTTTGATCTATTGATGCTTTGGCTCATTAAAAAAAACAAACCCGCGTAACCTCGTCAGAATATCAGTTGTGTAAAAGTTTGACTTTTAGGCAGGATATTTTTTGACAGAAACGAACGAGCACACAGTTCACCTGATGGCAAGTGGTTCAGATGTGCAAATGCGTTGTCACCCTTGAGGACTGAGATCGAATGCCTCGTCGCCAGTAATAAAGGTCATATATTTATATATATGTATATATAAGTTTGCTATATATATATACTTATTGTACCTAATTAACATTACGCTTGGGAAGATCACGACGAGTGTTGCCATTGCTCTTACAGCACTATAATATTCTGTGCAGTCGATAAAGAAATTGGTTACTGATCGTTGGATCAACATCGAGTCAGAAGACTTCGCTATGACTGAAATAGACCAAGAGGAAATAATATATGTACTATGTATTATTTTACTTACAAAACCTCTTAAAATATAAATAGATAATACTTATTCTTGAACTCCCTACAATTAAAATAAAAGAGATGTAATCAAAAAATAAGAAGCGAATCAACAAGCGCTGGAAACAATACGAGAAGTAAACGAGCTAGTAGTCAAGAATAGGGGGTTTATTTACAAAGCGCTCGCTTCTCAGTACTGTGCGGTTAAGTGGAAGCAGCCACTTGGAAAACAAAGGCCGCGTGTACATTCCGGCGTGCTGTTTTGTACAAATAAAACACCGATGTTTGGCTCCGGTGACGTCGCACTATAGTACATAGTAATCGCGTCGATTTTATCTTATTTTTTTTAATTAATTGAAATCATCTAAAAGTTCACATGTCCGCCCACTCGACTTGGATCAGAGTTTTCGGAGATAATATGGATAGCAAACAATATGGCCAACCTTGAGCTCTGTATATATTCACTATGACAATAGGACATTAATTCTTTAACTATAGGTTAAGTTTAAGAATATAATATTAGCGCATTGTTTAATATATGGGTACTTTGACGTTTTATAGATTTAAAATTAATGCCAAAAACTAGTTGTCGTGGATGGCAAGAAAATTGTGTTCCACAAATGGAATAAAAAGAAATCATCTGCTGACTTTTGCACCAGCTGAACAGCGAATGGTATTGTCGAAAATTTTATGATACAGAAGAACACATTGCCTTTCTCTATTTCAATATCTAAAAGCTTTTTATTTGCTTTATATACTAGTGTCGAGTGGAATAATTTATCTAACTAGGTATATATATAACTAGGTATATGATTTTTTAATTAATTACTAAGTACATGGAGTAACAAATGAATAATATATGCTAGTCTTTTTTTAACGTATTTAATATTTAAAATATTCCACAAACGCCTTTAGAACATTATCTTCTTCCGGTCGATTGCGACATTTTTTCCCGTTTTTACGAGTTGATATCAACCGTTAGATATTTTCTAAAGCGGTAAGTTGTTTTGATAATCTGAAGTCATTATGTAATACGATTGGATGAAGGTTTAAATCCAGTAATTTAATATATGTGGCAAAAAATATATGCATACACGTAAACCAATCATTTGTGTGGCACATTATTGACCTTGAACCTAATTGAACTTAGGACCCGCGACTTTATTTCATAGTATAGGTTTAAAGAGTAAGTACGGTAAGTGATCACCGCTGCCCATCAATTTCCACAATACCAGAGGAGACGTGACCAAAAAGCCAGATACTAACTAGCCATTAGACTACGCTAAGTTATCCAAAGAAATATATAAAGCACTACGTTATTATGGTTTACATTGATAAAAAAATTAAGGTTTATTTAAAAAAAAACTACAAGAAGATTCGGTCTCGTCTCCCGTCATCCAATTAGTTGTCTGCGTCGAATCATCTCAAATACGAAAGATTAGACGTGTCTGTCGACTTTGTGTATTTAATGAATATTATGTTGACTCCGCTTTATAAAGATTTGGGGAAAAAGAAATCCCCGCAGTTTTTTATTATTCACTGAAGTTAGAGGAGGTCGTAATGTCCCGGTTGATTTCGTACACTATAGAATGGTTTATAAAATATGATGTCAACTGCGCTGGACATATTATATTTCCCCGAGCATTTTTTGGTTATTACATTGAGAGCAACAAACGAGCACGCAGTTCACCTGATGTTAAGTGATTTCTGCCGTCCATGACATTTACATTCATTCTTGACAAGGAATCATAATGCTGAGGAGTGTTCACCATTGGGGACTCATATGGAATGCCCTGTCACCAGTCATAAGTTCTCCGGATCTCTACACTTACCAGACAAAACGCAGCAGCATTATGTTGCTATTTCACGCTGGTATTCTGTGAGGTCGTGGTCATACCCTGGTCTTCTGCAGCTAGAAATGAACTGCAGCGTAGCTCTTACACTTTTGAAATTTCATTCAGTTCAGATTACTCACAATTATGCGTTAACATCGAGGTAAAACTCTGATGGAATGTCCAGAACGCGGACCATACACCAAACTCGAAAACCAATAATTCGTTTGCTTATCTGACGGGCTGTCATATCTAGAAAATTTTAAAAATCATTTCAAATATATAACCAGTAGTCATTCATTGAAGATATTGTTCCTCGACCGTGAGTCGCACCTGTGACCAGCAACCACCACTAGCCACTATTATACGTGGCCGTCGTATATAAATATATAAAGAGGTACAATCTAGTTGAAGAATAAAATTGTCTTTGCCGGAAAGTGATTTTATTTATAAAACATTTGTGTTTTTTTATAGATTAGAAGGAAAAAACAAAAGGATATTCTTGAGCAATAAACAATTACTGGAATAATTTCTGTTATTATATTACGATGTATTTTATCTCGTATTCGTATTAATGCATGTAGCTAGACCCCTACCGGTCACGGCGTATCCTATGCAATTGACGTCTTCAAGATAGTAGTGCTCGACAGAGATGCTCAGGATGTTTTGGATATAACATGGGAGCTCGGCCCTTTCATCCATAATATGTTCATTTTGCGTTGCAAGCCCCGAGGGCAGCTGGTTGGTATTGTTTCCTGTAATTGAGTGTCCGGTTCTCTACATTCTCCGGTACGAAACAGGGCATTGTTTTGTTGCTATTTCACATAGGTATTCCTTCGCCGGTCAATGTGACGCATTCCTTATGTAGTTCTCTACCACTTTTGATTGTTATATAACTAAGTAATAAGTTTTTTTTTACTGTATGCTCGCTTTACCATGACGTCATTTATTTGTTAATGTCAAAATAGATAAATACTAAGAATATAATTAATGGCGGCCACCTGGCGTCATTGTTAGTATTATCATTGTTTTAAGGAAAATTATCAGACTAATAATAATCTGAGACTAATATAAAATTTCAGTATTGAAATCGTATGTCGAAATCTTCCTTCTGCGCCTATTTGTATTCTAATTAGGACCATTGAATAGCAAACAATATACCATTGCAGCATGAATGGGTCGGCACGATTGGTTGATGGCCGCGCCCCCTGTCTGCGTGAAATACCTCCATACGTATTTAGTATCGTTTTTACACTAAACGAAACAGTAGCACTAGCCTACGATTTCACTGTATTCCGGTTTCTACCGCGATCAATCTATGCGTGCTATAGTTAGTTTATAACTACGGCGTATTTTATTGTAAGGAAAACGTTCGCCTTGTCCAATTAACAACTGTGCAAAATATATTAGACCGCCGTAAGCATCTGCGTAATGTGATGCACCCACTGTCCGTTAATCATTTTTTTAATCATTAATGGACATTTCATTAATCCCACTAGTCTATATTGTTTTTAATATGAACAATTATTTTTAATAAATGATGCCCTCCATTTTGATTTCGATATCTACTTGTTGTAAGCAGATGTCACTTGCACGGAATACATTATAGTGGCGTTTTTTTTTTAAGAATATTAGCAATCTTTTATCATTACTAATATTCCGGTTAACCATTCCAACTAAGCTGAAAATGCTTGTGCTAGATGGTTCAAGATAATAGTTGAATGGTGGATTCGGATTCCGTACTACTTCCTTAGGTTTCTCAGACCGTACCCTAAACCATTGATATTGAAGCTTCAGCTTCATTTTGCGCACACACAGGGGCACTCACTGGTAATCTTCTTGAATCCGATGTAATGCAATACTTCCAAAAAAAAAATAATTTATGTTGCACAACTAGGCTAGTAATCGAACCCAGGACTCATGCAGCAGTCCGACTACTCAAAACAATTTCAACATGTTTTGTGGTTATTTCTTACATTTTTTTTGCCCGCGTGTTTGCGTTATCTTGCAAGGTCGGCTGTTCCAATTTCCAGAACATGAAGCGACATTGACCCTCGTTTAATCAATCGGGCCACCGATTGGCCGAGTCATCTGACACGCCAACTCCGATGCCGTTAATGTGTTGCCACAATTCATTATAGATCATTTATTTGCTTTTTTTAAAAATTAGCAACATTCTTAGAATTTACGATAAACTGGTATATCTAGTTCATATAATATTATTTTGAATTGATGATTTATTTATGTTTTTTATAACACAAAATGCTACTTTTTAAAGACCAAACTATAAGCAAGCTATCATGAACACATCGGCTTGGTAGGATATCGCTTATCAGAGTACCAGCTTAAAATAGTAGTTTAGCCCAATTGTATTTCGTCTGATGAAAGAAACAGACTGGTAACGTTTTACTACAATTACGATAACGAGATTTACCATCTTATTCTTCAAGGGTGTCAACACATTGATTTAGTTTATCCTTAGTTAATCCATTAGAAGCAGCTCACCGAGCCGAGGTTTGACCCTCTCGGACACCCTCGAGTCAGTTGCTTCCACGTACAGGGTAACGGTTCAAGCCGAGACTCCCTCCCACGAACCCTTGTGCTGGTTACCCATAAATAAAGGTCTTGGCTGTGTGCCCTAAGCGCTCGGCCACCTTACAACCTGGTGAAGCTGTAAAAGCCTTCGGACTAACAGAGGCTACCGGCTATAAAAAAAAAAGGAAACTAGATTTACCATCTTATTCTTAGGGTCAACGCATCTACATTTATTTTGTCATGGGTCGCCGTCACATACCGCCTTACAGTGAATTCTATTGCCTCCCCGAATATCATAAAAAAAACCTTTCTCGCCAATCAGTCTAATAAAAACAAGAATAATATTTGTTGAATTGTTTACAAGATAAACGGATACCGTACAGACATTGTTTTGTACTAGATAAACTAAATTGAAAGTAATTTCTTCAAAATATAGCAATCGACGAACTTTGTAAATGGTAGATTAAACAAATATATGAAACATTGTGTTTTATATAAGATTGTGTTTATTAAAAGTGTAAACGAGCTTAGCTTGACTGCGGCCAATGAAATCGTCTACATCCATCCTCAACGAAGATCCAAGTGTTGTCGTCACCCCTGAGCACTAAGATGGAATGCCTCGTTACCTGTAATAGAGTCTTCAGTTCCCTTCACTACACCACACGAATCGCAGCAACTTTATGGTTCTATTTCACATTAACTTTCCATGAGAGGTCGAGCACACTCATTCATTCATTCGGTTTGCGAATACTTCAGTGTACACTCTCATATATACAATAAAAATACAGTCAGGGTAGAAATCCTCCCATGTCGCGTCAGGTATTATCTGTACTCCTCAGAGATTATCTATGTTAAATAGTTGACGCTGATCCGTTTATCCGTTAGTGTAGGAAACTCGAGACTCTATTGCAGTTTGCAGAGGCATTCCATCTCGTTCCTTAGGAGTGAGAACGTCATTTGTTTCTTGTATATTTATTTAAGATACATACGTGTACAAGGTTGTTTATGATCTAAATTTATCACTAAATAACAGGAAAACTGTAGACTATCATAAAAAAAAGATACACAACTAACGTATTCGTATCATATACGATAATAACAACTAGAAAATTGTTCTGCATCTCGTTTATACATAAATCTTGTTCTCAAAAATATTTTAATTTTAGACATTTTGTTTTAACGCCATGTTAATAAAAAATAATTCGAGAACGATGCCACCTAATAATTAGGAATTCAATGAAATCGTGGTTGGGAAAAGCAACTCGCTTATATATCAAACAAGTCAACGTTATAATCCAGCTAAATCGACGTCCTTAAATGTTACTACTGAAAACGGAGATATCCACAAAAAAAAAGGAATAAAAACCTGTGCTCTACTAATGTTTTGATGATTGAAAAAAGAGAATGCATTGAGCATGCAAGTTAACTTCGTTTATCAGGCACATGGAGCATCATCACCTATATGTCATCAATGATGTTAGTATATTTATTTATTTAAGCTTTATATACAGTAATGTATAAAGACGGACTTAATACCTTAGGCATTCTCTATCTGTCAACCTTAGGACGATGCAGATATGATGCGAAGTAGGTTATGCTTACAAAAAATTGTGGCGATTAATATAAAATAAACAACGTATGCGTAATTATAAAATACATATATGACAAATAGAAATATACTTTCTTATATGGTATATATTTAAATACATATAAATACATAATTATCTAATATTGAGATGGTTCTGCCAATCGATTGAGAAATAGCTCCCGAACTTTCAGTTTAAACGCGTAACGATTTGTAGACACCCTGACTTCGTGAGGGAGAGCATTCCATGAATGGATTTAACAAAGAAGGAAGAGTGGATAATCGGAGTTATAAGAAGGACACAGAAGTAGTGATCGTCTCAGGTATTTATCGTGGTTAGAGCCAAGGTATTGATAACAGGAAGGTAGGTAGGAAGGAGGAATAGAAGACGTCAGAATAGAAAGAGCAGACGAATAGGTAGGCATTTTAATTGCAAAACGATAAGTAGACATGTGGTCATACATTATTTATTTATTTATTTAACTTGGAAACAAACGGACACAAAGGAAAAATTAAAAATACAACATATAGAATATAAAACTATTTACAATTGTTCCCTTTAAAATGCCTCACTGCGAACATATTTGGTATCTTATAATCTTTCGCATGTTTTTATTTGACATGTAAAGTAATTGCAGCGACCTATTGAGTTCTTTAAAATATTGATAACAACAGAAGCAGTAACAATACAAATCAATCATGGCTATTTGAGTTTACAGAAAGCAATAAAAGCGAGTACAAAAAAAGAAAAACAAAATTGGACAAAAATTACATGGTACTTTCGAAGGTTATAGATGAATAATATGCGTAAACTCAAAAACTACATGAGCGGTATTGGAAATTGTTCTCTACCTCAGTAAATCCGGTTTTAAGAAGAAAGCTAAAGCAGTAATTCTAGTTACTACAGCACTACTTATGGTTTATTAATATTATACTTAAACCTAATATAATCGGAGACGATCTAAGAAATGGTATTAAATAGTAGATTTCAGTGCCCATAAATAGTAGTAGCTCACGGGTAGGTACAAGTGGTATTTTATGATTACTATTCGCACTTGCTTTTGACTCTACAAATGGCCTCTTCTTGTTTATTACTTTTTTATATTTTGTCTTTAAAGGGTCATCATGTCAATTCTCTGATCATTGGCATGTTATTCCCGCTCCCGGACGTAATGATTATAATGACAACGCATGAATGTGGATTTCATGGGCCACAGGAATCACTGTGCGTCAGGGGAACTGCATAAAAAATGGCTTCCAACTTACGAATGAAACTTGATAGAGACACGTGATATGACAATACATGCAAAATGTCGTATGTAATAATTATTTCCATTAGCTTTCTTTTTCGTACGCCATTAGGATTTGTCTCAACTCGTAACCCAAAAGCTATCGTGACGTCACCCGTATTACACAGGCCCGGATATAGCATTTGTATTTGCAAAATATTTCATTGTTATTGCTTAGCGCCGAAATTTCTAACTAATGGAATACAATCGTTCGTTTTATATTACTAGCTTTTGTTCGAAATGTAAATATTTGTGGGAGTACGAGGCGGTTATGACGCATATATTGGATTTATTATTGTTATTTTAATTGAAACTATTTTAAATTTCCAATTTCTCGACAATTAAGGAAAAAATTATGATTTATTTTTTAAATATTTTATTAAGATCGTTCAATGCGATTGAAATTCTTTCATGACATGATTTCTTTCCTGTAGAAAGACGTCCTACACGTCATGTCTCCTTACAAATGGTGAATGATGGTGTATAGGAAGGAAAGACTTACCGTCAGGTGAAGTGTGTGCTTGTTGGTTTAAAGGCTGTACGGATTGACACAAAGATACATAAGCATGAAAGCGTCTCAATTCCACGTAGTGTGGCGTGAAAACTGAACGGGTAGCGTTTCACATTTGCTGAGAGCCGGCCTTTCCTAGAACCGAGTACTCTTATCGGACGGAGATTTCCGCAAAGTGCCTTATTATTAAGACCGCTCGAAAACTTAATATTTTTACGGGAAATGTAATCTCGATTTAGGTTAAAAACTTTAACATGAGATTTCCAAAATTTTTAACTTGATTCCTTTTATATACCGATGCTTTTTCTTATTACATTGACAGTATCAAACGAGCACACAGGTTACCTGATGATTCCTGCGGCCCTTAAAATCTACATTCATCCTAGACAAGGAATCATAATGCAAATGTCACCCTTGAGCACTAAGATGGAATGCCTCGTCACCTGTAATAAAGGTCTCCGGATATCCATTCACCAGACGAAACACTGCACCATTTATGCTGCTATTTTACGCTGGTATACTGTGAGGGCGTGGTCCTACCCAGGTCGAGCTGAACGATTCATTCTGCAGCTAGAAACAAACTGCAGTGCAGCGACACCACCGTCGTAGTTGCTTTACGAATTAAAGTTATGATTCTTAAGATTTAGTAAGTTGGCCATCAGGACGAACATTGTACGAGGAGTTCTAGGAGATTATTTTTAAACGTTACATAAAAAAAACTTAATCAATTGTCAGAATCAGCACTTGAGAAGATTATAATTGCAAGCAATTTACTTCTTCAACTAAATCCCTGTATAGAAAAACTGTACAAACTCATTAAAACATGCCTATTATTGTTCTAAGTGACGATTGATTCTTGAGAATTTATTCTTTATTACCTACTACTACCACACTATACACACTATAACATGATCTGTTTTCGTTTCAATCAAAAAATTTAAGTCACAATAGGCTGTCGTTTATACATATATTAATACGACGATTTGCTTGTGTACCCTGTATTTATAAACGACGATCGTACGATAGAACCACCAGATGGTGATTAATGTATGCACAGAATAGCTACTAAAGATTTATTGTCCTATACTTGTTGTGATTTTTTGTGAATAAATTTATTTATTAAAACTAACTTTTTCGTGTTTGTTTTAAACAATTTTTTATTCATAGTTGGATTGAAAATTGATTAAGGCTATTGAATTGAACGAAGAACGAACGAACTAATTACAATACAGAAATAGCTGGATGCTATCATCGGCTTGGGATCTTGTGATGAATAAAATTTAAGCCCAAACCAATTATACCACCGCAAGACATTGAAAAGCAAGCTACTGAAAGCTCCTTGTGCGTAGATCGGATCAAAATTAAATAATTAAAAGCTGTCGGCAGTCGTTTAACTCAAAGCATCAGAATGTCAAACATCACAGTTCTTCCCGTGAAAGTAAAACTTAAACCATAATTAACTCTTATTATTTATAAATGTCATCAAACACTTATTCGCGTATAAAGCCTCATGGTTTAGGGCACGTTCTATCAAACTTAAGAGCGCAGATTCAATTCGCCATTCGTCTATTGTCGTGAACCGTCTCTTAGCATTTAACCTTAGTAGGAGTGGTTAACGGAATGTTAGTAATTAAAGCATTGCTAGCATTATTTTTAATAAAAACAAAATTCTATGTTAGAAAAAGTTTTTATCGTTATTGACATTTAAAACCTATATTCTGCAATGAATTTAGATGAATATTTGTATTTCAATGGTTGTATCCATTTAACGTTATTGTTATATGGTTTTATCAGCATCATCATTTAAACCCATCATTAGTCCAGCTGAAGAAAGATTTTCTCCACAGAATGCCTGAAACACGATTCTTAGTCACCCGTGTCCATCAACTTCGAAATTTCATAGGTCGTCACAGCGCCTAGTAGACGTCAACCTATATTGTATTAGCCAATGGTGAGGTTATCAGTGCTAAGAAGCTGGTGTTTAATAGTACGTCTTGATTGGTACGATCCACATGAGGAGTAGCTCATAGTAGGAATATTATATATCGTGATCAGCTTTATGGGAACATATATGAGTTGCGTGCGCAATTCTCAGTCGTGTTACAATATTTTGGATATTTTTTTTATTGTAATCGATAAACGAGCACATGTTCACCTGATGGTAAGTGATACTGTGGCCCTTGATATCGACATTCATCATAAAAAGGGAATTATTTTTCATTTAGCATCAGGTGCATTTGCCTTGTGAGCTTGTGTCGTTTGCCACCTATTCTATAAAAAAAAAATAAGCAGTTACGTTACGTCCTGAGGACTTAGATGAAATAACTCGTTTCCAGTAATAAGGGTCTCCAGATACCCTACACACACCAGACGAAACACAGCAGCGTTACGCAAAGGGATCGAGAGACTATTTTTATGCAAACGGTTTTCGGTACTATAATATATTGCTTTTCTTCGAAAATAATTAGAAGATCCAACCGTGATCAATATAGGCCAGAAAAAGACATAAAAAAAATCAGTATTTCATCACGTATATCAGAAGCATAAATGTATTTCAATTCAAGATATTCACTAGTTTGACCTGCTTTCATCCGATCAAGTTTCATTTCACAATAATATTTCTGATAAACGCCCACTGCATTAACCAATAATATCCTTTTGTAGATTATATGAGGATATTGAACTTATTTTATGCGCTTCCTTTTTTTTTACATCACCGTTGACCTCTACGGAGGCGTTACATGATTTTTCGTTTAACATTTCGATTCGTCTAAAGCTGTGTATGGAATGGTGATTTTAGAGTGTTTTATTTATATATATTATCACGCCTACACGTTAGATTTGTAATTTTGTTTTTATTTGGGAACCTGCATATTTTAATTTGTCCTAAACTTCTGTTGTATAGTTTTTACGTAATTTTTCGGCATCCGGGAAACTTAATGACAGTAAATAAAATCCTGTAAATAAAACAAATAACCAATTTAACTATTATAATTATGTTATAGTAATTTATGTAAAATCAATATTTGCTGCTAACGGCACAGTCGACCAACAAGGTCAGTGTGAGACTAATTACATATCGCGTTTACTTTCATTATATTTCAAGAATAGACAATCTTCGATACTTTTTTTCTTCAAAGATACTAATAGACAGTTGAATCTCTTAGTTACAGAGGCGTTATATGAATTTTCATTTAACAGCGTGATTCGTGTATGGAATCTGTGTATGGAAGTGATCTTAGAATCTTGTATTTCGTTTATAATCACGCCCACACATTAGATTTTATTACTTTATGGTTTGCGACCTTTTCTGATTGAGGAAAGAAAACTACGGTAAAATATTTTTTGTTTCCTAGAACATGAACACGCGAAAAAAAAGAGATAGATTAGATGAGACAAACGGGAATTCCATTCACCTGATGGAAAATGATCCTTACGACTCATGACATCTACTTTCATCCTCGATAAGGAAACGTAATTTAAGTGAGTCACAAATGAGTAAATATCCGGTGTCTTTCTTTCGCCAGACGAGACTCAGTTCGCATTCCCAAGTGGTGGTACAGATAGCCAATAATAATAATAGTGATATTAATGTAGATAATTCTTGGTCATAAGCAACTGACCGGGCCTCTCTGACACCCTCGAGTCAGACGCTCTCGCGGTACAGGGTAACGGTCCAAGCCGAGGCTCCCTCTTGGAAGCCCTTGTGCTGGTTACACACTAATAGAGGAGCGTCATAAGCGCTCAGTCACCTCTCATCCCGGCGAAACTGTAAAAGCCCTCGGGCTAAAAGTGGCCATCAGCCCGTAAAAAAATCTCGATAGTCGTAAACTACTATTTTGAGCTAGTATTCCAGAAAGCGTGATCCTACCCCGGTCGAGCAGACCTATATCTGCTACGGCTAGTTCATAACAGCGGCGTCATTCTACGACTTACAAAAAACATATAAAGTCGTATAACATAACAAAAGGTATCGTAAAGTTTAGGACTGGTAGAGCTACACTGCAGTTTGTTTCTAACTGCAGAATGAATGGGTCAGCTGAACCGGGGTAGGACGTCCTCACAGAATACCAGCGTGAAATAGCAGCATAATGCTACTGTGTTTTATCTGGTGAGTGTTGGGATCCGGAGAAATTTACGAGGCATTCCATCTCAGTCCTAAATGGTGATAACGCATCTGCATTATGATTCCTTGTCAAGGATGAATGTAGATGTCATGGGCCGCTGGAATCACTTAACATCAGGTGAACTGTGTGCTCGTTTATAACTCTAAATTAAAAAAATGTCATTTGAATAATCTTGTTTATTTAGTTAGGGCTGGTGGATTAGTGGTGGGTGGTTCCTGCACTCTTTCCTAATTTTACTGATTGCCATTTGTCACAATTACGAGGTGTGAGCGTAGTACGTCGTAGTAGCGTCTCTGCTACTCGTAAGTCTCGCGTAACACTGTTGCCAATTCTGATCTTAATAATTGAGATGTTAATTTTGTACCATGACAAAAAGTAATGATACTAAAAAATTTTTTCCTCTTCTTTAATTCATTGTAGTGTATTATAATTTTATATTAATAGTAATTTATGTAAATGCTACCTTTAAGTCAAACATTACAAGCGGCGTTACAATTAAAGCAGGACTTTGCAAGGTCAGTCTAATTACACGTTGTTTATACGTTTATTGTATATCAATCATAGACAATCTTGTTACATTTATTGTTGATTATTTTAATGAGATGACTCTTTCTTTCTTATTGTTTATGACTATTTCGCGGCCACATATTTCTAAATCTTAATATCTTTCTACAGCTAGTACAATTTCTTTAAATTATGGAATCTTTATTAGATTATAAATAATGACTTCGCCTCGGTTTTTTGACATACATAGACATATATGTATATATATATATATATATAATATATATATATATGTATATATATAATATATATATATAATATATATATATATATATAAATATATTTATATAATATATATATATATATATATATATATATATATATATATGTATATATATATATATATATATATATATATCAGATAAATAAATAAATACATTGAGTAATTACTACGTATATGTAAAAAAACCAAGGCGAAGTCATTATTTACTCTAATCTAATATATCTATGGTATTATCTGCACTATCTGTTTGCTGGGGTAATTTGTTATAGAGGGTTTCTTTTGCGCGTAACACTCGTATGTGATCAATTATTATTGATGAAAATATATAGCATCACACAGCCACACATTTTGTTACGCCAAGTAATAATAAGCTTATAATTATTATGATTAGGCGTAACATAGGACTTAGTTCAAATCACAGCCATCACATGACAGATTCTTATAAAGAATTCCTGCGACTACATATGTTCATATTCGACTTTCACTCCATTCAACTTACACTAACTAGATAGCTTAAAGACAGCGCTGTTCTTCACCCAAGTTCAACGAAGCAAAAACCCTTTAAAATAACTATGACTTACTGCATGTAAAGAGTATCCTGTCGCGTCCCTAGCGTATTGTAAAGAGAGTCAAGGTATGTCACGAGGTCAGGGTCGTACCATTGTAAACCATTGCTCATGAATATGCAGGACTACAATACCTTATCATATCAACTGATATGCTATTCATACCGTTTTTTTTCTTAATGCGGTGTAATTAATTTTCTTGTATCTTTATTTTGTGCCACTATTATAAAAGGCAGAATATCTCTCAAAATGGTTTCTCAAATCCATGACGACCGGGTGACGTAGTGGGGAGGTTGTTGCTGCATCGCGGAATATGGATTCGATTTCCAATCACTGAATAACATTCGTATATCGTAATTTGCTTGTTAAATGTATACTGCAAGGTCCGGTTGTTAGTGTATGTGTCCCGTATTCTTGACAATGTATCGAAAATCGCGAAAATTTACGGCACTATAGGATATCTACTATACTATTACTATATGGCACTATAATATAGATATTACAGATGCTGTTATATAGTAATCATGAGAAATCACCGCCGTCGAATTCGACTTAGTAATTCGTGGTAATTCATACGAACCATATATCATTTTGATGTGTGTGGTTGTATTTAGTATATTCACATGCCCACAAAGTTTGTCATCAAATTGTATTGGCGCTCGTCCTTGAGACTCATTTGCATAATATGAATGCGAATACTAATGACATCTCCATAGTTGTATGTTTGTTTGTCTGTATATCACGTCGCAGGGGCCCGCGCTATGCATGCAGCATTTTAATGTAGATACCATTGCTCCGACTTATCCACTTTGATGTAAATTTTTGAAATGTGGATAATTGTAGATTAAATTAGCATATGCGGGTTTCGTTATGAGAATTATAAATTGTTATTAATTTACGGCTAGGTTCAACAGTGGATTAGTGGTGGGCTGAGATTATGATTTAAACCTTACCTAGGTTTAAATCATAACCATCATTTACTTCGAGGATCTTTATAAATCGCATGCTCATCGAATAACGGACACTCATTGAAACATAGTGACATATCAATCGCTAGATTATAAACTAATAACATCACTTTCTAATTAGTAAGTAATGTTCTCCTAGTTGATTTCTACTATATTTTAAACAAAAGACTTCAACCGCGCAGATATATTATAGACCATGTAAGCATTCGCGCAAATACAGTCTATCACTGAGGAATGTACGGATGTAGCGTAGGCAATTGGCGCAGCGAGAATCGAGACCAGTTTTCACTACTTAAAAGCCAGGTACTCTATCCACTACGCAACGCGGTCTTCAGTAAATAACAATATTATGTTAAAATGAAATATTCAAACACAAGAACTAGTCGGAAGGAACATAACTTAGCTCCAAGAAATGAGTTCCTTAAAGAAAAAGTAAACAAGCAATCCTAATAAAGGAAATTGAAAAAGAAATTATATTGCGCTTCGTTGCAAAACCGTCAACAGAAAGGTTAAGAAGAGTATTCATTCGGCGTAAGACTTGTGCTTCCTTTATGCTTTCCTAGTAACCGCCGTGCAATTTCATCGTTCCAACTAACAGTGTAAAAATCTCGTTATTTCCTCTGAAGGCGAGAACGAGGGAAATAATGCTATATTACACATTTTTCTGCCGTGCTTTAATTAATTAGGTTTTTTTTTATGACTGGCTTAAGAAATATCTCGTCTGTCTTTTCTCAAATAATACAGTAGAATTAAATTGATTTTAATTATAAAGATTTATCTTATTGTGACACTATTCGGACAATTATATATAATTCTTATTTCACCTAAATCATTTAATCAAAGAGTTGCAGTACCCGTTATTGTTTTTAAATTACATTTCTGTTTGTCAAATCTATTTATAAAATGTTTTGCATAGAACTCTTTAAATGAAATGTGACCTTTGTAAATTTTCTTTAACAAAACTTGCGTTAAATAAGCTACCTAAAAATAGATATTATCTAGCTTGACATAGCATAATATAATACAATTATAAAGATACAAATATTCTGCATCTTGAATTAAGAGAAGAAGGAAACAGTTAACTTGATAATGAGGTCACTTATTAGATAAGGTGTTGTCTCTGGTTTCTTTCATTCACCGACCGAAATACAACAGCACTTATTATACCGTTGAGCCAACCTATTTTTGCTACAGCTAGTTTATAATTTTAGGTAGTATGTACCAAGTTTACTACACGTCTTAGACACATTATATAAGTAAAACATTATCCCAAATAATAAAGTTCTTAACAGAATAGAATGAAACATAATTTTAGTGTATGACAAAATATATTTGTCTTTATGTTTCGACGCAATAGTTATGTACGTAGTATGTACACGCTCGGTGAATTTGCAATCGACGTTTCAATATTCATCTCACAAAATATTTGTGTTGAAGCCTTTGCTTCTTCTGTCGTATCTAGTCGAATCTATGGAAGTCAGGTAACTTCCTAGAAGCCCAACGCCGTTCTAAATCTTGTACTTTAATCAGACTGGATGTTGGGTACGCCTTTCAATCTGCGTGATCGAAAGCTAAGTCGGGTCAGATTACAGTAACCCGTTCCGCGAGTTGGAAAATCTAGATTGTTATCTATCAATATGCTAATTATTTCTCGTTGGAAACAGTTCCCAGTATGCAAATGTCTATCGAATTGAACTCGATAGACATAGATTGCTGGTTGTGTAATTGCTCTAAAGCGAACTAATTAATTTTTTGGAATAGGAAATAGGACGGTATGTATGTAATAACAAAATGCGTATATACCCTATTTACGCATTTTTTTATTTCATTATGTGGCAGAAAAGCATTCACCGTCGATAAAGAATCTTAATGCGGATGCGTTTTTACCCTTGAGGAATAATATGTAAGAGGAATGCCCATAACTGAGGACTTACTAAAGTCTCCAGTTCATTCAATCGCCAAACGAAATAACAGCACTCTTCAAAGTTCAACTTTCCTTGCTTTGTCAAATTAATTTTTATTAAAATATATAAATGTTATCCTCGATCTAGATTCATTTGGGTCCCACTCTTGAAAACATAGATGGATGGACGACTTACGAATTGCAGCTGAGTATTCTAACCACCAGGCCAAGCGGCCGTCAAATATTTTGATATTGCTTGCTTAGAAATGTGTTAAACATATTTCTAAAAATATACATATTTATACATTCTTTACGTTCTCATCTTTTAATGTTTTAAATTTATTTTAGTTTGTATTCTAAAGCGTTATTTAGTTATGAAATGTATTAAGAACATGTTTCCAGCCATTTTATTGCTAATAGGAACTTGTGAATTTCTCCGAATTTGATAGCCGCAGCTCGTAAAAAATATTTTTTATGGCTCTCCCAAACTTGATTTAATTTAAACGCTATGTTTTGTGATATAAAGTCCATATATAAATCAATACAGTAATATTAATGTTGCGAATAAAAGGCAACATTTTGGTTAGAAATACGAACAATGAAAGTTATTACAAATATCCTTTATTGGCTTTATTTAAAAAGTTTTTGATCCCAACAATAAACGTCCACATTGAACTATTTTCTTTTTTTGGATATCTGTCCGTAATGAAGAAGCGAAGAAGCAACACCCTTATGGTGTTTGATTTCTTTATTACGTTTTCGAAACATGCAAAGTTTGAAATTTAGAGAATAATACTGCGCCTCTCCTAAATGTTCAAACATTTAAAGAAATAAATCTTAAAAATTGTTAAACAATATTTTTTTGTTATGATATGTCATTTTTTTATCACTTGGATGAGATGCTAAAGGATGCGTGATTGCTTCAAGTAATAGGAGCGCACATTGTTAATTCCAATTTTACTTATACTGCACTGATCACTTTTTCGTCTTCGGTGTATAATAAACTTAAATATTAACAAAATAAGTATTATGTAGTTCTTATTTCTATGTATCAGATATGCAGGGGTATAAGGAAATAAATATTATACCGGACGTAAGATGATTGATTCTCAATTTGGTTGGTTATTTGCCTTATGTACAAGGTATGACAAAACTTCATGGGACCAGAAAAAGAAATATCTGCGTCTCTTTTGCTCATAACATGTCATCATCAACATTTTGCTCGTAACATTATCACGTGGCCGAGTTGCTAATAGTTTTTTCAAACTTTTTTATTTCTGTTATTCAAAGTAATCACCCATGTAATCGATGCATCTTTGCCAACGCAGTGGTAGTTTATTGATACCCTTCTTGTAAAAATCAGCTGGACGGGAGGCAACAAACTCTTCAAAGGCATTTTGAACTGCCTCTCGGGAATTGAATATTTTTCCCGCTAAAAAGGTGTTCAAATTTTGGAAAAAGTAATAGTCGGTCATGTTCCAAATCTAATTTTCCGGAACGGAACCGGGTTGTGCCTTCGTTTGTAAAGTTCTCTCCGTAAACGTTGTTGATGTTACGTGCCGTTTGTGCCGCGTTGATGCCACGACGGAACTCATATTCCATAATTACACGAATTTTTAAAGTATCCATTATGACGAAAAATGTTCAAACGTAATGAAAATACAAAGCTAACCAATAAACAAAAACTGACTTTGTAAAAAGAATGTCATGTTTTTAAAACAAAATTATTTTGAATTTAGTATTCACAGCCAATCAAAACTTTTTTTTGGTTTGAAATGGCCAATACTTAAGAACGGCAATTTCATAGGTAAAGATCTAATATTTACGTTTATGGCAATGAAGGCTTTCCTATCTATCTTTCTATCAATCACAATAGTGATGTCAAAAGCGTTCACATAGATATTTCAAGCTGTAGATATTTGTCAAAATTTTATCAATACTTAACTACGTTGTCTCCCATGATGATCTGCTTAAGACGCCTTATTTGCAGTAATAAAGTCTAAACATTAATATACTTTTTTATTAATTGATTTCTAAATTTATTTGAACATAATGTAACGTGACTAGAACGTAATAGATATCACAGATAATTTAGAAGTCACAAGTAGTGCTTGAGAAAGGAATAAATTTGTAAGTCGTGAGGCTTGTGAAACACGAAATTTATGCAGCATATAGATATATTATAATAATAACGTTATTCAAGAAGCTCATTAGAGATTCATTGCAATCTTGTGGCTTAATAAGGTAGGCGTTGCTAGTACGAACAGAGTGTATTAAAATTTATACTGTAAAGCATTATGCTGATGATGCGTTCTGCAAATTTCGTGGCCAGTTTTCTGAAACTCGTTTCCGTCTTCGTATATATGTACACATTATCAAATACCGTTTGGATTGCCCTTCCGAAACAGTTCCCCGCACTACAAAACGCAAGCAAGACACGTATTTGAGGTCAGTTGTCCTCATACTAGAGATGCTTTTATGTATATTAGTTATTAGTTTCGTTTTATTTTCTCCTCCTTCCCCTTTTATTTATAGGATACCTACCTAGGTAGGCATCCTATAAATAAAACCTACCTTTATAGATACCAATTAAACAAATAGATACGGAAATTGCACTTTAGACATTTGCGTCGTCATTACTTGTAAATGATAATGCGTCCGTGAATTGGCACGGTCTTATTAATTAACTACTTTATCCTTACTAGTTGCGTAGTGGCCTCTCAGTTAAGACTGGCCAACGTGCGATAGTCCGCTATCTCTCGTGACACTTGAATAGCGCCTGATAAATAAAAGATTATCCCAGAGGCGCCACTTACATGGAGATCTACTTAATAATTAAAATCATTGTAATTTAAACTTTGTCCACTTGCGATAAGGTTCATATATACGTGATTGACCCCGAAGGGATCTGTGCTCATATGAACTAAGTAATAATATTCATTGAAATTTAAACTCTATTTGTTCTTATTATAATTCTTATTACATCCACCTGTAAAATTCGTTATAGAAATAGGCTGTAAATCAAGAAGACAAGTAATGGGCGAACTCGCACGCGAATTGAATTATCGCGTGCGTGCAAATAATGTAATGGTTCTATGGATGTGTTGTTTTGATCGCTAGCTAGATAAACGCCCCTGTGCTACTTGTTTATAATATGTAATTTATAATACAAACATATTATATAGTACAAAGGTATAAGCCCAATCTAAGAAGAAAAGACTGAATTATATTACCAGAAAAAATATTCGACCGCTCATGACCCACATGACCGCACATGACATGCTCATAGACATGTATGTTTTTTGGGGCCCGACCTATATAAAAGAATAAGTAATGACATCACCATATATACCCTTACTCATTATAAATGTAAGCATGTCCTCACAAGTTATTTAATGTCTTTTAAGTACGAGGATACTGCAAGTTTATTAAAATTAAATAAGTAAATTTTACCCGGGTTGTGAATGTAAAGTTTTTAATGACAAACTAACAAATATATATCTATCTTTATTTATATACCATAAACACATTTTTATTGTACATTTAAGTTAACCAAATATTATTGAAACATATAAATCGGCCTTAACCTTCTCTTGTACCTTGTACCACTCAATTATATATAACAAGAACGTTAATTCACTAGACTAGTTATAATATGTGAGTACGATGTTAAACTAAGATAATTTACTACCTCCCTTATTGGGATATTCTTCTTTTTTCTTAAATAAATTATAGTTTCAATGTAACAGAAATTTTAAAATTATTATAAATTATACTTCATCCGGAGGAGGGGCCTAGCAGCTGTAACACAGGCTTAGGACCTAGCACGGATGTTAAAGGAAAGGTATAAATGGTTGAAATTGAAATTGTAAATCAAATAAAATTTAGTACAAACTTGTCACTGACAGTAGGAATGTGCACGCAATGCAAACCGATATCGATACCTAGCTACCTGCGCACGCGTGGTTGATGCATCATCGTGACCTTCATTAGCACTCTGATTGTTTATGATTGGTCGTTACGAGTAAGGGTTGTTGTTTTTCTGTAAATATAAGATTTTTTGTTGTGATACTCATTTCATTACTTACGCTTCTACGCAATACGCACAATTGAGAATTTATTTTCTAACGTGGTTGTAAAGAAACATTTTCAAATAGCGAAAAATAATTCCTATTAATACTTAAGATAATTTAGCATATCGATCGTACCTATCCCGTTATCGTTATGCACCTCTACAATTCTGACGTACATCGCTACACCTCTCCATAAGACCTGTAAGTGCGAGCAGACAGACAGATAAATATGATTTATGACCCGAAGACTCAGTTCATAATGCGTCGACTATAATAAAGATTATTATTATTATAATCAAAAAATATTTAATAACGTGTCAGCAAGTGAGTATTAGACATGTAGTACTTGCACGGTCTTGGTTCTCTGTTTTCCTATCGAGAACGAATGTGGGTATCATAGGCCGCTAAAATAATTTACCGTCGAGTGTGTTTAACTTGTGCCCAGATATTACATTCGTTAAGTTTTAAAACACGCTATTATATCTAGAATATCAACAGTAAATATTTAGTTATTAAGGCTGTGTGTGTTGTTTGGTGTCTATTTAGTTTTTTTTTTTACATTAATTTAAATATAATTATAACACAACTTAGTGTTTACATTTGCTAAAAAACATATTATTCTTAACATCTCGTTTCTTATGAACTGACCGACAAATCAGTTGCGGCCTTTTTTATGATACCTAATTTTAATACAAAATCGATTCGTTATCACACCGTCTCTAATACGACCTTTTTAGGAGGCGATAATATATATGGGCAATATTGTTTATACGACGAGAAATATGACGTCACCGGCGCAGGGTTCCGAGTAATGATCATTTAATCATTTGTTTAGTTTTCCATAGATGTCAATTATCATGCGCGGATTCCTTCTTGGAAGTTCGATAAACACTTTGTGTTGTGTTCAATGAGCCGTGTGACCTTATGATGAAATGTCGCACCGTAGTTGTAGTGTTATAATTATAACTCCTTATCGGCGTTGCGTCTCCTCTGGTGTTGTGGACGTTTTTTTTTATTACTTTTAGAAGTAACAAACGAGCCCATGACATCTACATTCATCCTTTACAAGTAATTGTAATGCAGATGCGTTGTCACGCTTGAGGACTGAGGGGGAATGCCTCGTTACCAGTAAAGGTAATAAAGTTCTCCGGATCCCTGCACTCACCAGACGTAACACAGCAGCGTTATGCTTGCTATTTTACGCTGGTATTCTGTGAGGGCGTAGTCCCACCCCGGTCGAGCTGAGCTATTCATTCTGCAGCTAGAAACAAACTGCAGTGTAGGTCAACCACTGTTAAATCTGGTCGACGGTGATCACTTACCATCGGGGGTGGGGTAGCATGCTCGTTTACCAACTATTCTATAAAAAACAAAACACCGGGTTTGAAAGACGGAATTATTTTACTAACACTAGGACATGTACAGTACATTCCCTAAAGTGATATTCCTCTGACAAGTCATAAAAGAGCTTGAAACAATATACGTGATATTTTCGCATAAATATGTCCCCGTTAAGATTATGGGTCTTAACGGGTACTGTTGGTACCTTACTAGTAGTCTTTACGTTGTAGAGTAACGCCGCAACTATGAACTGACTGTAGCACGTATAGATCGGGTAAATCGTGGTATGGTATGGTAAGAAGTCGTTTTCTCTTTTTCTTCAGCGGTGATAACGCTACCTTATCGAACCTCAACCTACCCACGTTACCTTTGTAACCTTCTAATTTAATAACAAAACTTATTATTTAGAGTTGGATAACTTTAACGAAAGTTTGAAAAAGTTATTTCATTTTGAGTCAAGTGTAAGAGTCCAAGCCAAGTAAGTGGCATCAAGTATGATACTGTGGCAGAAAACCGTTTCCAATGGTGCTTATAACAAACTAAAAAAAAATATTTACATTTTTTTTAATTTGTATCAATAAGACAGCGCCCCCATAATAATTAATTAAAAACATTTAATTAGTAGGTTTATTTATATTTGCAAATCTTTACATTTTTGGAAATACTTTATAAATATTATATTAAATTTCATGAAACGTCATTATTCAATTCTAGTGTCATATCATATCGTTAAACATACGTTTGTAAGATAAAAAGTATTAGTTTATAAATAATACTCAGCGATCTCTTCTGGGGTGTTATTAATAATATAAATAAATAAGAACAATGAAATCAATAAAAATTTAATATACATAACAACAATTTATTTATTTAACATAAATTTATTTATTTCCTACAGCTTTTTGAATACAATGATTGTTATTACAAGATAACATCAACTGCGCGGGATATATTACAGGATCCGGGTACCCAATTACATGTACCGAGGATTTCATCACACGTACTCTTCACGGCGTACAAAGCATATATGTAGATGATTACCCTATATATAGCCACAGTTATCCCCATCATGTGTCCTGTTACCTCCTTTATTATATAAAATATATATATAAAAGAAAAAGTCGTTCATAACGGGTTACCTTGTCTTTACTTTAAATTCACGCAGCTATACAATGCCGAGCCTTTACTTTATTTTGTATTCTTTGTAACTGTATTGACCTAATATAGTACACCTTCTTACTGCGTCGCAGGTCTTGGATTTAGTTCCCAGCCGAGCAATAACCAAAAGTTTATGTATCGCAACTCGTTTTATGTATGTCAACTGATAATAACCAAAACATATGTCCGTGGTAGAAATAGACCAGACGGACAATTATAGTCGCTTTTATAATATTTCCAAAGCTATATCAAATCTAAATCGATCAGAGTGAAAGTTTTTGGATACACCTATGCGATATGATCAAAGGTAGGGTTTGAATCAGTGTCAATGATACCGGCCATTTCACAGTCAAAAAATAATGATTTGCGCGTAACACGTATATTAACTAACGCGGTTAAATGCGAATATTGAAGCTTTCTGAGCTATTTAGAGAACAAATTCCAATCAAACTGACCCACCTTTATACTAAGCATCATGCTATTCATCTTCTTAAAATACTCTCTTTCTCGGAGAGTAATTTAAGAGGATAACCTAAATTTTGTACAGTTATATAGGCTGACCCGAATAAAGAATCGATCGAATATTGAATCGAATTGTTGAATATACCACCAAGAGTAGAATAAACAATACTGTCTGTATGTTCATGTACCGGTACAAAAATATAAGGATACCTCAAAACAACCTCAATTTCGGATATATCTTTCAAGGGACTGGCCAGGTTTGAGTATCTGGTATGCACAATAATAGACATAAACAAGAGGAAGAAGAAACAAAGACTCGAAAATAAAATACAGTACCCATTGAAGTGCAGTTCAAGGTATTGTTGTTTGATCTTCTCAGCAGGTGTACCAAAATTCGCATATACAAAACATTAGTCATTAGACCTATTTCGATGTTCAGCTGTAGGATGGTAAGGATAGTATGTACATAGGATTTATAGGAAAGCGCAAAATTTAAAGTAAGGAGATTCGTTCCCACGAAGTGCTATTTCTGTTTGGGCGCCGGTGCGCCGCGTGGCGCGTCACTTACCACTAGAAAGTTCCGGGAAGCGTGACCGTTCGCCGGCTATTTCAGGCGCCACTGCCAATGTCTCTGCTAGTAACAATTAATTTCGTGGTGAGGTGGTTCCTTTCTCACCGAAGGTAATTTAATCTGGATATTTTCCCTTAGGAATCTAAATGGGATTTGGTAGACTTAACAAAGTCTTAATTTCTTCTTTTTTTATGAGTACATAGTTAATGAGCACATAGGGCTCCTCGTCTATATACGCGTATATAACATTGTGCATATATCATATATGCACAATGTTATGTACGCGATGACTTACTGAAAAAAAAAATATAAGAAGAATTAACCTCGGCCTGTCAACAGTGGCGTGATCGTCGTGAAGGCTAACTCTTCGTTTCGACACGCGATGGCACGCGCTAGATCACTCACCGTCATTGCAATCCAATAGACAATTAAGAGTCATGTCACATCACACATATTAATTTCTACGATAATTTAATTTTGTTAAAGCAATATCGTATCCTTATCAAGTTTTTAATGCCGAAATATATGAAAATAAGCAATCTTTAGAACGAATACCTTTACCGTAGTAGCACACCGCTTCGACAGAATACCAGCTGCATTATGATTTCTTATCGAAGTTCTTTGACATATGATTGTTTGTAATTCCCTAATTTCATAAAAATACACATGAGCTCTCATTGCTACATTTAATTGTCTCCTTCCACAATCATGTGAACTCTTCTGTCGACACAGATTAAAGTTATTTCAGTATGTAAATTTAATTTTGTTAATAAAATTAATATAATGAAAAAACCCAATGTCTACCTTCTTCGACTGCTCTAGTGAATTGAAACCAAAGCGATATTACAAAAGATATGAATACAGTGTCATATTAGTTTTCATAGCCTTATTACAGGACTATTAAACCACGCCCAAAAGAGATAAAAATACAATTTGCATACTATGATTTTCAACCAACAACTTCTTTGAATTATTTGGCTGGAAGCCCATTACACGAAAGTACTTTTAGTTTTTTATTTAATATTAGATATAACAAACTAGCACATAGTTCACCTGATGATGAGTGATGACTGCAACCCATGCCGTCTACATCCGTACTCAACAAATTTCACGATGCACAAGTCAAGCACTACTTGCTTGGGTGGTAGCTCATTGTCAGGGCGCTTGCTTTTGATTTCACTGTACGCTTGCAACCTAAGTCGAACCCCCCGGTGTTACCATCAATAAAATTATTAATTGCAATTTGAAGTGCTGACCGACATTACGCTTAATATCACAGATATAAAAAAAAAACAAAAACAAATGCACTCGTCCTTGCCTTTTCCGAATCCAAAGAATCATGTATAGAATATGATTGTATGAAGATTCTGATCGCTCACCCTACCGACACGTGTCATTTTGGTAATACACAGTCCCGAAAGCCACACATACAACCAAAATTGTGTTGCATAATTCTTCATAGATCACGCATCTTTATATCATTACCATGTTGGTTATATAAGACAACATTACTATCACACTGTATATATTACAACTGTACATCTACATTATAACTTTGATTCAATATCGTTTTTAATATCACTGGAATTCTAGATAAAAAGAAATTATATATCGCCAATGAGAGAACAGCTATCGGAATTTATTTTTCTGTTAAACCCAACATCAAGGACCATTAGAGAGCGCCTGTTACAAAAACTAGAGCTATAAAATAACCAACAACGAGTCAGTTTTTGACTCTAGCGTATTCTTTTAAAAGAGTAATCAAAGCCGTTAAAGAACAGTTGCAGAAAAAGTGAAATATTTCGAATCGGTACGGTCCCATCGCGTGTTTTAAAGGTTAGCATGAATGATTCAACGCTACATTATTTCATTGGAAGTCTGGACGAAACGGGTTTTTTGTTTACGCAACCACGATCTGTATCGCCCAATCGCTAAGTTGGTGACCTTAGCTCTTCTTGGATTTACAAAGCTGTCCTGCGTCTTTCGCGGCTGCTTTGAAAAAATCTTGTTAACCAGAAATGACATTGAAATGACAAATTTTCCGTGGTAGAGAATATTTGCCGAATGTTTTGTTCTGGAAAATCCATAAATTTTAATGTGTCGTAATAAGGTTAAGGAATTAGATATACTGCCGTGGACGTGGGTGACTTCTGAAGACCTGCGTTACATTAAACAGTGAACATTACGTTAGCTGTAATAGAAAAAAAATATTTTTTATATAAAAAACTAGGCTATCGCCTGTCTCTATGTCACCACCAAAAAAATATACTTATACTTAACCAAGTAATCATTGACACGAATGCAAAACATAAATAGATCACCATTTAGTCGTAATTTTCTAATTCTAGTAAATTGCCAATTACTGGATATAATAAACAATAATTAATATGCTTTGTTATCGACAATCTTATAACGACTCATTAATTTTGTTTGCAATACACACTAGCTTTAATGGATCTAATTCCTGGTAGTTGATAACGTTAAAATTGTATCCATTGCCTAATCTATATTTTGTGCATTTAAAGAATAAAACAGCCGATAACGTCATTTTGCAGACGTAGCATAAAAATTTTTCGATACGGGCTATTCCCCATGGACAACGTGATTGAGAAATTTTAAATCAATTTTTTTTTAAATAATAACTACATTTATAAAATTGCACTAATAAAGAATTTATAATTCTACTCTTCAAAGTATATGAATGTATTTCTATTGTCCCGTTCCTTTGCTTATTAGTAAAGCCACGCTGCAGAAAGAGGGAAGTAGATATAGAGGATTAGACAGGAGAAATAACAGGTTTACGTAAAAAAGTAGCAAAACAGCTTGGACTGATTTCGAACTTCTTCCATTAAATTCTGATGGTTGAGGTGAACGGTAAGAGATAAACAAGAGCTCTGGTATAAATGGGGGGCCCGCTTCTGTTCCATATTGACATAAATAACCTATCACATCTCGGTAACTACTAATTATGATGTAGTTAAACGACATACTTTAACGACGATTCTCTCTCAAAAGTAGTTAGAAAAGAAGAGCTAATCGAGCAGTTCATAAGTAGTTCAAGAAGATAAAAGTACTGACTGTCGCTTCTTTCGTTTGTCACCCGTATTATATATAATGTATTTACTGTTTATATGTTATGATATACTAGGATTGCTTAAAACTATGTATTATCAGAAGATTCTCTTTATTACTGGTGACTAGGCACTCCAACTCAGTTCTCAAGGGTGACGATGCATCTACTTTATGACTCCTTGTCAAGGATGAATGTAGATGTCATGGGCCACAGGAATCACTTACCATCAGGTGAACTGTGTGCTCACTTTTTACTCTCAAAGTAATAATACTTGCATCAACAGCTCCTCCATGAGGAATGAATAGCTAAATGTTTCGCATAAATGTATTTAATCATGGTAAGTAAGGTAAGGACCCTTTTTTCAGTGTAGTAACAACTACAAATGCCATTCCTAACACCTTGCACTTTTTATATATTTTATTATTCAACGCCTTAACAATCTATGTTACGATAACCCACTGCACATAGCTCGAACTTTAAGTTATACCTAATTACTGTCGCCATTACAGTAGTAAAGGTCAAGTGTATACTTAGCGATAATGAAATGTTACCTTCGACATCGTCACATTTTAACTAGCACATGCAGGTGCAAAACTAATAACAAATGTCTTACTTACATAAGCTCCAGTAAAGGCCGACTTCCCTGGCATCAAATGGCGATTGACTTCAGTAATTGTACTTCTATGTCGATAGCCTTATTTAAGAATCTTCTCGAGCGAAGTATTAACGGCATGTGCTAGTGATGTGCTTGTAAATAGCTTATTAACGGATAATGAATAATTTATTAGGTCCGTTGTTTCGTTTAATGTTAATGGAGAGCGATGAATTAATGTCAAATTGACGGGAGTCCCTTTTTACTGTTCATTCTTGATGTTAGTATCCCTTAAAAGTGAACCGTTTTAGTTTTATCTTTGATTCGTATTTATGGTCTTTCGTTCTCTTTAAGGAATTCATTGTTCCCTTTGTATTTCGGGAGGTATTGTAAATGACGCATAACGTTAACTGTTAACAAATAAGGCATGTTAAGAATATAACATAATGTAGGTAAAAAAACTAACGCATACCGAAAACCCGATGTCATTGCATATTGGATTAGCGAGATGGACGAACTCGGGTGCCTCTGTGTTTGCGGGTTTGTGGTTACAGTACTATAATACAACAATGATATGGCGGTGGTCGTAACCAAAAAAAAGATGACGTCATCATAAAAAAATACCGAGGTAGAAAATAAGATTTGTTATCACATTTTCGATTATTTAATTAATTATATTATAAGTTTTGTTGTATTTAAGTACACCTTTACTTTGTGACATTTTCAGTTGTGTAAAAAAAGCTGACTATTACAGCTCATAGCAATAATAATTGAATACATTACAAATATTTTACATACATTAACCTAATGAAGTGCAACTCATCACGGAAGCAACGAGATAGTAACGCCTTATATGGTTACGTTACGTTACGTTATGTCGTAGTGTAATTGAAGGGCGCAGTGTAATAGATGCCATTAAATGTTTATAAATAATGAGCAAAACCACTCGACTTGGCCTTAATTCATTATTATAATTCTTTCACAAAACGGATCATACGACAGATGCGGCGGAAGGGTATGGGCGTATGTATGTTTTGAGCTAAGTAGATATCACTATCTAAGATACCTTTGCATTACTTTTTTTAATAAAATTAAGAGTAACAAACAGTAAGTACACAGCACACCTTGTAGGCGAAGTTCAATATCAATGCTGAAACTAAAATTCTGAAGCGTTCTATATTCTCGATGCAGTAATTAGCTCCCCGATCCGGTACACTTACCATACGAAACACGGTGCTGTGCTGCTATTTAACACTGGTACTCAGTGAAGACGTTACCCTTCCCCAGCCGAGTCGACCCATTCATATTGCACCCAGGAATTAGCTGCATAATGGTTTCATTATCTATCTATTTTAAATTGTTTTATCATGATGATGCCTCGAGGACGATTTTGAAAAATCCTCTTAATTTATTTAGATTATGTCAACCCAACAGAATGTATTAAAGGAACAGAAAGAAACACTCACTCGTCTTCATATTCTCTAATCCGATATAATGAACTACGATAAGAACTGTGGAAGATTCAATTGCTTTCTCAGATATAAGAAATATATACAAATAATATAACACAAAATAATTTTGTTGAAATGGACAAGAACAATCGTTTGAAATTCTGTTTACAATATACGACCACGCAGTTAATGCAGTGGACACAAAACTAGATATTCGTGTCCAGGGTTGAGAGTTCGAATTCTAGCCAAGTGTTTCTTCTCTGGATGATATTTTCATAAAACTTACAAACGAAACCAATCCAAATGTGAGCAACAAATTAAAAACAAAAAATAAGATATGTAAGATAAGGATGTGAATCGATAAGGGACAGTGAAAGGGTCAGTTCAGATCGACGTAGTGGGCGGTAAAGCGACTAATTCAGTAACAATTGAATTCAACTTAACTTACGTTGGCATACGACTAAAATTGGTATAGCGAAATAAAAACACAAAGCAATATGATTTTATTTCTTAGACTTCAGGTGTCCCCTCTCGTTTTGCTTCGCCGCCGAGTACGTTGTAAAACAGCACTTGAAATTGCTATTAAAAATTACATTGGTTGCCCACACTGGGATCGAACTAGATCTGGTCGCGTACCATGAAATAAAATACAACCCTTATACACTGAGCTACCCGCGGCTCAGTTTCTCTTGGTCAGTACATGTGATTAATTATCCCATAACTGTGTACTATGGTGGAACTTCAGACCAACGAATCTATTGTATAACAAACCACACTGAATTTTGGCAGGGAAACTTTTTATAGTGTGCAGCATACCTTCTAGTGCGTGACGTGGTGATACTTACATCTATTTTAATTACGAGACATCCGTTCATTTATAATTTTTGTCTCACAGAAACACGGGAATCGCGAATAAAATTTTTATTTTCATCACCTGCGTGTCAACTTCTACATTGTTTATGTTTTACAACTAGCCATTACGCGACGTGTAAAATGTAATGAAATACTATATTTGCATTCATTGAATAAAGGGCAATGAAGTCGTATGGCGCATTGATATAATCAACATAACTTTAATGAGACCTTTCCTAGCCTCATTATATTCTTTTTCTTTGGGCCTTTTTGCTCATTGGACTTTGTGTTGTGCTGGCTAATTAAAAAAAAAACCTTAAATTTCTTTTTTTTTAATTAGTCAATATATTTCGTTAGTTGGTTATTATTAAAAACGTCAATAGCCTAAAGGTTTAGGGTACGGTCTGCGAAACTTATGGTCGTAGGTTCGACAAGCATTTTAAGCTTTGAGTAGTTAGTAGGTTTAGTTACGAATAAACGTATACTTTCTTTCTATGCTATTAACATTACACTAAACCAGTACAACTAAACTTAAATACTTCCGGTAGGTCAAAACCTACGACGGTATTTTTCATAGACTGTCTGCTAAAATTTTACGCTACATTTTTCCTACATGGTAGAATCACGCTAGCTTTTAACAACACCACGAATAGGTTGGATTAACACATGATCACACAACGCCAGCGTTAAATGACAGCATAATGCTACTGTGTTTCGTATGGAAGGTGAGTATAGGGATCCAGGACCAGGGAGATCAGGTAATGAGGCATTCCATCTCAGCCTTCAAGGTTGACAACGCATGTGCATCTTGAATCTTTGCAGGATGGATGTGGATGTCATGGGCTGCAGTCATCATTTACCGTCAGGTGAACTGTGTGCTCGTTTGTCACTCTCATTATTATCAAATAAAAATCATGGTATGCGACACATATTATTATTGTTTATAATTAAATTAAAACAATTTTGTGTGTAAATTACACTGGAATGTGAGCCATCTTATTGCTAGAGAGTGAAGAGTTGAAGTATGAATATAATGTTGCCACATAAATAAAATGTTGCTCATATACAATATGGTCAAAAAACTTAAATAATAATTATATATAAAAGAAAATAAAAACTAATAACTTTATATAAAAGAAAATTAATCTATGTTCAGTATGATACAGAACAATTATCATTGTCGGACTTCAAATGGTCCGCTGTTATGAATATAAACCGTTCTCAAATTGGGTCGGGTAAGAGGTAAGAGTCCTTATCGTAAAGACAAATATTTGTTCCTGTAATTATTTTTTTGGGCGTACGAGGGTCTCGGATTCATATGTATAATTTGAGATGATTCCTTTTTGTTTAGTTTTCGTACATACTTCAATTATACAGTTATAATAATAGATGAGTAAGCATTTATTTATTATATGTATTTATACTAAAAGGCGGTTAATGGCATTCTCTACCAGCCTACTTTTGCGATGAGCAGTGAATATATAATATTGGCAAGCATATAACGTTTTTTTGTAAATAGCAGTTGGTTCATACATTCAACATGATAAAATCATTAACTTCTTCTACCAGCATTCATTGTGTTTAAGGGTTGAATGTGGAAAATGAATTATTTATTGAATTAAATCTACCGAAAGGTTGAAGTGTTAAAATGAAATGTTGTAGATTGCTAAAATGAAATATATAATTATTATTATTTGTGAAAATCCATACATAAATCGAATCAATAGCAATAAAAGTACATTACTAGCGGTGGTAAACAACGACACGCCCATTCAACCCAATGATAAAACAAAAAAAATGCTGATTTGTTACCCCTAACGGCAAGATGGAATGCTAGCCTTACCTCGGTCGAACCGACATATTCGTACTTCAGCTAGATTATAAATACTGCGGGATTCCACCACGTTAAACGTTTAAAAATTGTTTGTATCATTTAGATGTTCACGCAATTAAACCTAATATAATATACACACAGTCTCGTTCATTGTGTCGATGACAACCTTTACAATTATATCATGCCAATTGCAATCTATCTGTAGTTCACTACTGAACTTAGGCCTCCCCCATATATTGCCAGTTATATATAACAAAAAAAAATACAATCGTGTATAAATTTCTATATAAATAATATTTCTTTATTATTCTAGCTTGATTAAGTTCAACTGGGTTAATAAAACCCATGCTCTCAAAGAATATCAGCCGAAAATGAAACAATAGAAACACGACTATGTATTGTTTGATGACCGGGAGAGACCTAATTACTGGTAGCAGACTATTTCACACCACAATCCTCAAGTGCATACTGTGTGGCTCATGCTCATTGTTTTTGTCACCATTAGTTACGAATAAAGTTGACACTTCTGTGTTTGCTAAAATGTTGGCTTGAGGAAATTCTCCTGCTGCCTACCACTGTACTATGATAATTAAGCCATGAATTGATTAACTATCATAGCCCATTGGAACTATTACTCTATTGATTCCCACAGAACACGATCCAGACGAGAACTGTCCAATATGAAGAGTAAGCCAAGCATACCATAGCTCCAACACTATACAATACACTGCGAACGATATAACATTTATAAACAAAAAATAGCGGTAACCAATTGCATATATTTCTTTTGACATATATTACAATTTCGTTTTTTTATGAAACTATTACCCTTTGACAATGACATTGTGTATGTAATTAACGATTAATATCGTAATAACTTTAGAGGATTTTGACATATCTGACATTTTTTTTTTATTATCACTAATTTGCATATGTGGATGTTATACATGGGATAGAAGAGAAACCATTGCATAATTTGAAATTCGTACCATCCTTATTAATAAATACCTTGTATAATGGCAAATAAATTATTATTATCATTATTATCATTATTATAATTCTGTTTTTCTTTGTTATCAGGAAGGAAAAGCCGAAGCAGTCACCTACTCCAGCCGCTGGAGACGCCCACTCCAACCTGATGGCGGCTATAAGGCAAGCTGGAGGCGCGGGCCGAGCGAAACTACGCTCGGCAGCTGAATCCACACCTGCTAAGGTAGGTGGTTATATTTGCTCATTTATCTTAGACCCACTTTGTAATGGACTATTCTATAAGTACTCGAAACTTTCGGCCCATGACCAGTCTTGAAACACCCAATTACAGGACAAGATAGAGCAAAAAGCTCTATCTAAACTGGAACCATTGTGGCAATAGTCGAAAGTTTTTACTAATATTTGTCAATTGTAAGTATGATTATAAATATTAATTAAAATAATATAGCTTTTACGTTTTTTAATTTGATTGGGGTAGATGCGAGCGCTGTTCCATCTTACTCCAGAGTGATAACGCATCAGCCGTACAAGTTATTGATGGAAGATGGGTAGGTTAGGGAGGGTGAAATGAGCCGCAGGAATTATCATCACGTGACCTATATCTCACTCATAGGTCACTCCGTAATACCATTAAAAAAAGATAGTTTTATCAATTATAAAGATATGAAGTGTCAAAAATACAGCGAAAGGTTATTCAATAGGAGACCGACCGTTTGTTCAACTCTACACATGTATGTAAGATTATACGTAAAACACTACGTTTATGATGGAGCGATGTTATGTTCGAAAAAGTATAGTATTCCTGACTGACACTTTTGGGTGAACAACTGTCATATACCATTCGGGATTAACTGTCTTTTAAACCTCCACAGTAGCACCCCCGACTTGCACTAAAAAAAGGCTACTATTTGTAGAGAGATGCTTCTTGCACGGCGACATTTTGTTGAAGTCTACTCATTGTATCGTAAATGGAAGAAGGCTTGTGGATGGACCGTGGTCCATTAATGACAAAAATTGAGGGGCTAAAATTTCAAAACATTCTTGATATTAGATCCTTAACACATTTTGTTATATAGTCATAATAAATCGAAACGCAAACTTCACGCTGAGTTAACTCCTGTGTTGCGAGGAAATTCCCGTCCTCACTGATTTAATTTTCTTTGAAAATATAATTAACATTTAGAATTACAATAATAAATAGAATAATTCGGTTTTAAAGTGTTCAATTTTCATTCTATACAAAAAAAAAATTTATATCAGTACATAAGCAGACACGGACCCAGTCTCTATCCCTTACTTGTAATTTCACAGTATGAAATCTAGTTCGAAATCATCACAAATGACACGATGTTCCGCGATGAACGAAAACAACGTGAAGAAACCTGCATGTCTTACAAATAAATAATAATAAGTTGTTTTAAGACAAAGTCCGCCAATCCGCGTTGGGGTCGCACAGAAGACTATTAATCAATAGCCCCGCAAGAGAAGCGGCCTATTCGCAGCAATGAAATCTTTATATAGAGACTGTTACTTTTACTTTAACCAGGCTTTACGATGGTATACACCAAGATATACAACTTGTCAGTACAACTTGTCAAGCAAATGTCTACGGTGTATTTAATTTATATTGGTATGACTTCCGTACTATACTATCTGGTATAATAATTATTATTAACGGCGATACTGCGTGTTGTAGGTAGAGTACCTAGAGTCAACTAGTCTTCCCGCCATAGAAGCACCCGCGTAGAGGACCCTTAAAAAGAGTTTATATGTAAAAGAAGTATCCGTAATTCAGCAGTCCCTAAATTTCTGTCCGGCAGCTTATCTGATGATTAGTGATAATTGTGGTCCATAGATCTGCACCTGCATCCATACTCGGTAAATATTCATGATATGACCTCTGATGACTGAAATGGAATACATAGTAGAACCAGTAACTGGGTCTCCGGTACATAAAGTGTAGGGTACACTCACCAAACGAAACTCTGTTGGTGCGTAGTAATGCTACTTTTTCAAGCTAGCATTCTATAAGGGCGTTATACTTTCCTAGTCGAGTGAACCCATTCTCACTACACCTAAAAACAATTTATTTTGTTTAAATATTTGAGGAAAACAAATGTTCGATTTCAATTGACCTTCTCTTCAACTTCCTCATCTTATCGCACATGTTTTGTCTTAATAGGGAAGGTGACAACGAGTGTGTATTTACGAAAATACGTCACCATGACATATCTTTCGCAGTTGAAATCGGCTGTTGATAGCATAAAGATGGTTATAATGTACCTGAGGATATCATTCTTAAAGACGTCTATTAACTTATTGAGTCTAGACAAATATTTTTCATGTGTAACTTCCACAGAAACTGGAAGATGTGTCAAAATTTCTGATTTTATTCATTTACCCGACGAAACACAGGAGTGCCAAGTTATTTAAACTAGGAATTCTAAAAGGCATAGTCATTTCTAATCAAATAGACTTACTAGTTATAGTTATCGTCGTATAGATATTATGTTTAATATCATATCCTAATGTACGAATAATCGCACTTTTCATATACTGTACATAAAAAAGTTAAAATCTGATCGGCGTCCGAGCTCTGCCAGGAATCGATTGGGGAACCGGTCTCCGGTACCGCACGCCCGCCACTACGCCAAGTGGGCCGTCAAACGACATTCTATGGCCGCGATCCACAACATTCGAGCGCTCACGGACATTTGCCAAGGCTTCGGGGCTGGTCGCGTATCTCTACGTTGTACGTTACTAGATAGTCAGACTACGGGTAAGACGATCGGTCAGAAAACCGTAGTGGTGGCAGCGAAGCGACTACTTCAGTAATAATTGAAATTCAATGACTGATATTGGTACAGCAAAATTAAATATGATAGGCAGGCTAAAATCAATATGATTTTATTTTACATACGTAAGAGTAAATAAAGTTGAATATTAATTGTTTCTAAATTAGTCTGATCGCCACCGCTCTGTTAGTTTTTATATATCCTAAGTCCAATACCTAGGAGGGCTAGCTATAGACTCACAAATCCTATGCTTATACTCTTAGACGAGCGAACGCAGACGGAGCTTTAAAATTGTTGCCACACTGACAGATCGGCTCGACCGGTGAAGGTACACATTAAGCGATTCCGGCGTCCTATGAACTACGCATACAGTCTCAATAAGGAATTATTATGCTGATGCGTTGCCATTCCACACGTTATGACGGAATGCCACATCATCAGCAATGAGGGTCTCTCCATCCGTACACTCATCAACCGAAAAACGGCACCGTCATGCTACTATTTTTGCTATTTTACGGTGATAATCTGTGAGGCACTGTACTAAGCAATGTATTTTAGACCTCAGGGGTAACAATACAACGTAATCGTTATTATCGAGGGTTGACAGATACCTGTGTCACGGGCTGGTGGAATCAATTATCAGGGGAACAATGTGCCCGTTCTTTACACTCTGACGACATAAAAATCATATTTTTTTATCACCACGATCACATTAACGAATGGGTCAGCTAGACCGGGGTAAGAACGCCCTCACAGAATAACAGCATATAATAGCAGCACAACGCTACTGTGTTTCATCTAGTCAGTTCCTTATCACTGGTGACGACGCATTCCATCTCAGACCACAAAAGTGACAACGCATCTGCATTATGATTCCTTGACAAGGATATATGTAGATGTCATGGGCCACAGGAATCACTTGCCATCAGGTGAACTGTGTGCTCGTTTATTATTCTCAATGTAATCAGAAAAAAGAACACACGACAAGATCTTGCTGGAGCTACGTTCGGTCAAAACAAATATTTCTCGTTATATCGTGTCAGTTACGGATACACGCGAATAAAAAGAGGAAATGCGACGGACAACAATACGCTCGTTACATCGTTATGTATCCGACTTTGAAACATAACGCTGTACGTACACGTGAAGTACTAAGAAACCCAACCTATAGTACACCTATCCGAACAATATTATACTTTTATATCTGGATTATTGATCATCTGTAAGAAGAATTTTAACGGTCTCTAGAAGGAAACGCGTAAATGGCAATCGCAGTGGTGAATGAGCTCCCACAAGATATCTACTTTCCAATCGGCTTGATTCAACGCCGTCAGAATTCACCATGGGAAGTGTTCTGAGGACTTGTTCGGTTTAATTCCAGCCGCTGAGGTTATTTCTTGCCACGCACAACATACATAATACATATACATAATCATCTGTCGCCAGCTGTGTTTCCGTACCGATGCGGCTTAGGGACCTTCAAGAAAATAACTTTTACACCTTTCTCGAAGTGCATTTGTTACTCCTCCGGTGTTGCAGATGTTCATGGGCGGCGGTGATCACTTACCATCAGGGAGCTCCCCTGCTTTGCTGATTTGTCACCTAATCTTTAAAAAAAAAGTTTTTAAGGTAACAGTTCTGACTCCTGATAGTAAGTGATGACTGCAGCATAAACACATCCTTAACAAAGATTTAATTCTGATGACTAAATGGAAAACCACGCTCGCAGTACCGGAAAACAAACGGTAACTTTACACTACAATTTTATTATGCTGATGATAAGGGCGTGCTCCTTCCTATGTCGAGCCCACCGACTCATGCTGCATTTTGAAATAAGCTACCACTGTTAGTATTCGGGAAGTCCTATGGTTGCAGGTGTTTATGGTTCATTCTGCTAGAAACAAACTGCAATGTAGCTCTCTCTATCTCTACCACTGTGCGTGGGAGGTTCATAGTAGCAAATTAATTTACTTTTTTTCATGGATGTCCGTAAATTTTGCTGATCGCGTGTTATTAACACAAAATTTTGGTTAACAACGTACTAACAAAAATTCTGCAAATAATACGCGATAAACTTTGACGCAGTGCAAAAGGTTCGCCTCAATATCGCGTTTCGCGAAACAGTACCGCCTACTAATCGATGCTAAATTAGCGCCTTATTGCCCCAGCGACTCTAATAAGCTCGTGTGTTAGATGCCAACCGCTTGTTTTATTAATTTTAATTTAATGAACATCACCTTCTCGGAAATTGATTAGCTTTTAGCTTTTTTTTTATGTGAATATTGCTGGTCTAGAGACCTTTACAGCTTTATCTAGTTTGACTCGCGAGCGGGAGGCCCCCTGAGTAGGGAGACAACGACGATGCTGCCAAGCTGGCGCGGAGACTGCTCCAGCACCACCGCTGCACTCCGACCCCTGTGGACGAAGAACGTCGACGACAACAAAGGGGGGTGATAATACGAACTAAGGGCCCCTGAGAAGGAGGGAGGGAGGAATCTAAAGGGAGGATCGCTTTTAGCATTCACCAATGTTTTTTTAAACAATTCACGCTTACGCGTTCTGAGCGACTAATACGCAAACGTCTATCGCTAAGACGTTATTTCATTAAGAAATGATAGACCGTTCTAGATTCCTGGGCTCGATGTTCGTCAGAGGCCTATGTAACACACACTTTTAGCTTTCTGGTCTGGCCGTGGTTGCGTTTGTTTCGTGTGTTTGATACTGTTTCCGAACCAGTTTCTCGTTTACATCACTCGCGAAGAATAGTAAATCCCTTAATGATGGCTTACTGCACTATATATTCTGCGCCGTTGATATCATCTGGTGACCAGAAGTTGTCGTCGTGGTCGGAGACGACCTGGAGGCTATCACTATAAACATAAATTTACCATTTGTTATGCTTAAACAAACTCCTTGTCCGTTCCTAAGCAACAAAACAAAAAAAAATCAAATTAAAAAAATCTTTGTACATTGCGAGTGACAAACGACACAATTTATCTGATCTGATAAACTGTGTCGTGATATATATGATAATTAATTCATATAGCCCATGATTTTCTGGACTTTTTTGGAGCCTATTTTCAGATCTATATTTATTTATTGATAGACTGTGACAATGATAATGATTATTTAGTCGTCTTAGCTTAAATAGAATAAAAGACATCATTTCAGTCCATTATCTGCCCTTCGCTGAACCTACACTTACCCAATAGATTGCTATATAACACTATACTAAGCATTGAAATACAGTCATAAGAACTGCGGTCAATCTTTGACCCATATAAAAAAACGGGCGCACAATGCGTTGATACATCTCCGGCTGAGCTAACTGGCCGTCAGCTCTTCGTCAAGAACAAAAACCATCTATTTTAGTAACCAGAACCGCACAGTGCCTTACGTAGGAATAATAACGATGCCTGCCCGGACGTTTCAAGGAAACGACCGTAATTGTACGCTGGCGTTTTTCCTAGAAAGCAATTATTCTACTCTGTGATAACGTAACAGTGATAATAGTATCGGCTTCTATTGTGTTGAGTGTATGCGTGTACCATATCTGTGTGCATTCTACGCGGATTACGTCTGGTTGTATAATCCATATCCTCTGTCGTATAACGGTATACGTCAACAATAACTTTTTATTTGGAATCCTCTCACCCTCACAATTACATGTCACAGCCCCCTCACGATATGGGTGAACTCTCGTTAGATATAACTGGCTCAAGGACCCCTCAGTTCCATGAGCCCTGTGTCCGATGAAGCTGTAAGAGTCGCATATGCTATAAGCATCAACTTCAATACAATCTAAATCTCGTTAGATAGGTAGAAAATTTTAGAAATTATTAGATCTTCCGCTGAATATTTGTCGATAACGGAGTAGGATGCACTAGAATCTTTGATTAACCCTTATATTAATTATTTCGACTTAACATTACGCTCGTACTTTCTTATTTCTAAAATGTTTGAATATAAAAATAAAAAAAATGATTTTTTTTTGTATAGAATAGTTGACAAACCCACCGCCGCCCACGAACATTCCGCAACACCAGAGGAGTCGCAAATGCGTTGCCGGCCTCTAGGGAAGGTGTAGGCTCTTTTCTTGAAGGTCCCTAAGTCGCATCGGTTCGGAAACACCGCTGGCACAGCTGATCCCACAGACTAGTTGTGCGTGGCAAGAAAATTTATCATACATTACACAAACATAAAATTATTTAGCGTTATTCGAATAAAAATAATCTTGAAAACACCACCACTTCAATTAACATTTCGCAGACGCCAATTTAACCATTCTCTAAATTAATTACCGAAGTGAAAGATAATGTGAAGCACTTTGAGTATATACTACCTATATTTAGGCTTTTTTTTTTTTAAGTGTCATAATAACCTGATGTTGGCACGTGAAGACAATTCACACTTACCGGTTTTTAATTGAGCCCTATCAATGTGGTCCGGAGGCCCACGCCTTGGTGATTCGTTGAAACATTCGCTCGGCTTTTTGTCCACGCGCCTTCGGTTCTTGTTTCATGTAACAAAAACACACCCTACTCCAGGTGAACGATTCCGAGACATGTTTAGTTGGACAACAATCGATAATTCAGTCGCTAATATACTTTCACTTTTATGTAAGTAGTGTATACATTTACATGTAGTGGATACATTTGGTGTCGAACCAATGTCGCGAAAAACAGTGCCATCTGTTTATTACTATCAGAAACTATTTAACATCCATAAATCTTAATTATACATTAAGTTATAATTATTATACTGATTGATATATACGTTGAGATATATGTATATTATTTATTCTTGCTGTCTTTTTTTGCGTAAACTTTTTGTAACATACACAAAGAATAGTAAAAATCAAAAACTAGTCCAGACCCAGTATTTTTTTCACAGTAAAAATAACTCAAATATCAAATAAAGATGATAAGGATAGGTATATATTTTAGTAACAGCATTTGAAAGTATATTGAAGGAACCTAGAGGATTTTTATGCAACGAAGGGTTACAAATATGCACATGATTCACTTTATATATTATTGTGTCGACTTTCTTCGACAAAGAATTAAAATACAAAGGGTTTATCACCACTCAGGACTAAAATTGAATGCCTCATTACCAGTTATTGTGTTTTCGATGTGTTATGTTAAACTTATGTAACACCGCATTATTATGCTGGTATTCTTTGAATCACTCAAATACAACATCCAAAAACTAAATGCAGCTTTATCTTTACCATTATGAAAGAGCTAAAGGAATATTCAAACAATCATACGGCCAATGGAAGACTTACGAACATATTGCATACTTTCGAATTAAAACCCTGGCCTAACAGCTCAGTAAATAATCAACCTAATCATCGAGCAAATATAAAAATTAACAACTAACAACTTTTTATCTTGCGCAAAGGTCTTTCAACTGTTATATTAAGATGATAATCGAAGACCATACTTAAGTAATTAATCATATTTTTTTTCTTTTTTCATACATCGTAATTAAGATATGACTGTAATTCTTTTATGTTTTTGTATCATTATGTTTTTCTGTATCTGTAATAATTAATGGACTAGAAATATTAAACGTTTCGATTGAGATTTTATATTATTCTTCGTTATGATGGTTATCGTTCTAGGAACGCGTAAATGTTGTTTTCGTTAAAGATAATATTATAATTATTTTTCTTAGAATATATGGACAATTCCAGTTTTATCTATTCTCGAGTATTTATCGGGGTCATTAAAGTAATAATTTTTTAATACCTGAGAAAATCAAGACTATATTTATTTTCACGTAACGAAAATGAAAATGAAAAGAAATATTCTTCTAGGAATCCGTAAATGTTGTTTTCATTAAAGATAATATTGTTATTCTTTTGCTTATAATATTTCATCGGACAATTTAAGTTTTATCTGTTCTCGACTATTTATTGGGGACATTATAGAATAATTTCTGAAGACCCGAGCAAGCTAAGATGATATTTATTTTCATGTGATATACACGCAAAAAATGTTGTTAATATTTTATGCTTATGATATAATATATAAAAAAAGCTTTTTAATAATTATGTATATATTTAAACTATTTTGTTTAAATACGTAGTACATTTGAGCTACAAAATATAAAAAATATAAATTAATATTATTTTGTATTTTTAAATTAAATTAAGTCAAATAATCCTATGAACAATGATTAAAAGAAAAAGAACCTAAAATAAAGAAATCTATTCATCAAATCATTCAAATCAATTAACACAAAATAACTCCTACTCTAGCCATACACATGAGGAAATCCTTCTGGATATGCTGAATATCAAGTTATCCAGTAACTCTTGCCGGTAGCCCGTCCCATTATTTAATTAATCTCTGATCTATGACAGAGTCTGTGGCGATTACAAACAGCTTGCTTAAGAGCATTCCATGCCTTTTCTATCGGGTTTAAGTCAGGTGAATCTAATCTCGAGATATACTCTCGGAGAGCGGTGTTCACTCTTTCAACTCGATGTGATGATGAGATTCGTGTTTGACGATGATAATGAAATGCGCTTGGCATTATCATCGTCAAACACGAATCTCTGCCATAATTTTAAACAGTCTGATAATTCTGTCGTTAACAGCCTTTTTTGTTTACCATCTGGAGCCTGAGTATGGAGTCAAAGGTCCAATGATTATTTCACCCCAAAACGACAATGGTTTGCTGCCTTGCTGAACGGTTCCAATGGCAGTTCTTTGTCTTTCAGATTCTCCAGGCTTTCTCAAGACACTGATCGAGTAGACAGACGGTATGGAGTCCAGACTCATCTGTCTACGAAAAGACAGTTTTCCAACATGCCTTTTTCTTTTTCACGCTGCCTCGCCCATTGTAATCTGTTTTATCGTCCTTGCCGGGTGTTCAGGGGTGCTCTCCGAGACCTCATTGCTCGTAATCCAAACTGGTTTCGGCAATTCCGAATGGTTTGTGTGCTAACCGTCATCGTCCGTTTGCAACTGTGATTCGTTTTGCGTGGACTGAGATACGTTGACTGTTGTATCACGGGCAGTCAGCTGAACGTCTGTTGTAATTTGCGCATCGGTAAAAACAGTTTGGCGGCCACTACGAGGTCGATAAGCCAATTTATCAATGCCCTAGTACCACTGCAACGTTATTACGACGCAGTTTTGACGGTTGGTTTAGACGGAGACGTTTTATTGCTCGCAAATCTTGCGATAATCCACGTGGCATTTTGAAATTAAAACAAATAATAACGTTTCAGTTACATACACCGACTAAAATGTCAATATCTCGTAACTCTCGCCCATTTGAATAGCCTTTAGCCAACTTATGTACCTAGTCCGGCCATAAGTTCTGTTACAAATAAAAATTTTTTTTAATGAAGTAATGTAATGTTATTAAAATTTATACCTAGGTACATATTTATTAGTCTCAGCAAAAATAAACAAATATTGAAAGGTGGCTCCTTTGGCTTTTATACAGGCCTTTAATCTGTTTGGCCACGAATCTATGGATTTACGCACTGTTTCCAAGGGAAATTTCGCCACTGCTTGCTCCAAAGATTTTTTAAGAGACTCAATGTCGCCGTGTCGTTTAGCCATGACCTCTAAAACTGACCATAACTTGAAGTCTAAAGGGTTGGGGTCTGGACTAGATGAGGGCCAGTCTTCAGCTCTTATAAAGTCCGGAACGTTGGTTTCAAGCCAGGCTTGGGTAGTTCGTGCCTTGTGCCAGATGCAGAGTCCTGCTGGAAAGTCCACGGTATATTTTTGAAAAGTGTATTGCTGAGAGGTTTCACAACATGATCCAAGACTGTATCTTGATACACTTTGCCTGAAGTTTTCACTCCTTTTTCACAAAAATGTAGTTTTGTGACTCCTTGATAAGACACGCCCCACCAAACCATCACTGACGCAGGATGATGACCACGTTGTAACTTTCCGACCACTTGAGCAGCTTCTTTAGAACTGTGAGCGTACACTTTATCATTTTGCTTATTGTAGTGTTCTTCAATCGTGAAATTCATTTCTCGCGATAAGATTTTTTGCTTCCTAATGGGGTTTCGACGAATTCTGGCTTTAACATCATTAACAGCCTTTGTAGTTCTAACAGCACGCGGCCGCCCCGATCATTTCTGGTCTTCGACAGAGTTGTTGTATCTGTTGATAGTACGATATACGAAGTGTCTGGAATATGACCGACGGCTCCATACCCACTTTGTGCAAGGCGCTCACTGCAATCCTATTTTCTTTAACACCCCATTCCATATGGTAATTTGATAATGTACACGAATAAATATGTGAAATGGTGCAAAATCGAAAGAAGTTTTTAAAGTAATATACGTGTTCCAAATTCAAAATAATTAAAAAATTGCGAAAAAAAGAAAAGTTTTTATGTAACAGTATTTATGGCCAGACTAGTTATATAATAGTCATATATACATTTAACAGTGAGAATGGCACGCCACGGCTTAACCTAGGAATGAGCACGCCCACAAAGTATACCGACGTTAAATGCCATATTAATAAGATACAGTTTCAAGCTACAAGCTTATCTCAAGTATTTAATGGATTATATTAATTTTAATACTTCGTAATATAATTATATTTATAGGTGTAAGGGATGTACGCTGTTAATGTTTCATCTCATTTTTCTATTACATTTTATTGCTTTAATATGATGAATGTAAACGAAACAATATCTTATTAAAGGCGATCGTTCGGTCCACCACTGCTAGAGCTAGTTTTGGTCTTCATTCACTAGAGACAATGTCCAAATTCACTTCTTAAATTTTTCCACTATGTGTAAATGTGGAATTGCGATCTTTTTAAACTTTCCCGATCACAGATTTTAAGTCATCATATACCACGTGCCCTGCAATGAAAGAAAACATCGTAAGTGAGGTAACTTTTAAAAAAAATTCTAAAGTTCGCCAATTCGCAGTGTAGCCACGTGTTGGAAAGCCTAAGCCCACCAGTGGGATCTATATAGACTTTTAGTTTGTTGGTAGAAAACAAACAATGCGAATAAAAACCTTCCATACACAGTCATTCATTTGATAATGAGGTTGAAGTGTCCGCAACTCAACAAAACAGAACAAAAATTAAATTCAAATGGACTTAATTAGTTCTGAATAAGTGATCACTAATTAAACAAATAAATGCTTGTATGAACAAAATCAAAATACTTTTATAGCCAAAAATATCGCACATTTTCTTTAGTAATTAAAAATTAATAAGTATTTACCTTTATTAATGTACTGATCTTTATACTTTAATGAATATAAAGCAAGATTTCTGATTACCATCACAATACGTTTATACAGAAAACAGCAATGCAAAGTTCTAATTACATCAGCAATAACATCGCCCTCATTCCAGTTTTATTAATACTGCAAACAAATCGATGTATCGGTTAAACGGAATCGATAATTTCCGTTGAAACGGTCAATTCGCATAAGGCGGCTTTTGTCGTGCATTTCCCAGGAATATGTGTGTATGTGCCTTTCGGAGACGCGTTTGTGCATCTCTTTGTTTTTATAGATCGTTCGGGATCATAATGGACCTCCCTCTTCGCGTTTATATGCATCTGTTGCGGATAACCGGGAATAGATAAACGGAAAACAATGCATACGGGTTTTGTATGTCGTGTTAATATGCATGCGCGCGTCCGTGTGTTTTGCTTCATAAAGTTGATTGCTTAAATAAATTAATAACACTTCATTACTTATAATATTATGAACATAACACAAGTATACTTTAAATTATTATTTAATAAAATATTATAAAAAATTGTGATAAATATGTCAAGTTTCAATAATTTACTGAAACAATCTCTGAGAAATACGACTGTGACAGACATTATAGTCACCGAAATAATTCCATAGTGTGTCTAATTGTTATATTATATACGAATACTACAATAGATCATTTTTTTTTCTGAACTAAAATCTTAACTCATCCGTAATCACTAATATTTTGTTATATAATATCAAGAGACCTTCAAAAGTATTCCTACCTCTATATTTCGCTTATGTCCGAAGTACACTTGAGTACGCTTCACCCGTTTGGTCCCCATCCTACATTACCCACACTCGTAACATTGAAAACGTCCAAGTAAAATTTCTAAAGTTCTTAAATCATTTTACCAAAAAATCCACGCGTGATTATAATATCTCGCTAACGGAATATAAACTTCTGTCTTTATCTAATAGACGAATTATTTCCGAAATGCGGTTATTATATAATGTATTAAATGGCCACGTAGACTGTCCTACCTTGATAGAAAAATTGCGACTTCGTATCCCAACACGCCGCCTACGAAGTACAAATTTATTTTATGTCCCTTTTACAAAAACGAAATATGACCAGAGCTCAGTCTTATATAGGTGTATGCAAATCTATAATGATATGTTTGGAAAAATTTACATATTCCATCTTAAACGAAATCAATTTCTAAACAATGTTTCTGAAGCACTCCTGAATTCGCCTTAATAAGATACATGCGCTAAAATGCATGCATACGAACACACGCACGCACACACACACACACGCACGCACTCTACACTACAGATTAAAATGTATGTTACTCCTGTTGCACATACATTTAAAAAAAAATGTATATAGTTGTAACTTCTTTGATGGCTAAATATCCTTGTTAATTGTATTTATGTTTAATGTTACTTGTATGCTGTGAAGTTTCCAAATAAAGTAAATAAATAAATTATGTTATCAATTAAAGAACTTAGGTGAATTGCATGGATAATTTATATATTGAATATCTTATTCTCAGTGACAATGATCAACGCCAAAAATAACATACGATACTGTATTCAACGTCATCCAATTATAAGATTTAATTACAGGATTTCAATTAAGTTATACTAGAACTATCTCTGAATATTATTAGTATGTATTTAAACGAATTATATTGTTTAAATTTGATCAAATTATAATACAATATTCCGCAACGAGCTTAAACATTGAAAATATGCAGTCTGTGTAATGAACTACCAAATTATAGATGTCATGGGCCGCAGGAATCATTTACCAGCATGTGAACTGTGTGCCCGTTTGTTACGGGCAATGATATTTTTTAAAAAATCCATTGATCTGATACCTATATTTACAACGATGAGTTAATCCCACCCACACAAATTTAAACAAAATACTTATTTATTATATTTAAATACTTATATGTTATACTAGTAAAATCCACATTTCCAGCGTACTGAGTTTAAACAACACCGCGTTCAGCAATGCCAATCCGTGTCCTTTGGCTACGCCCATTTGCATTGTGGACTGACACGTCTACGCCTTCCCGAATGCAATGTCGACTCTAATATGATAAAATTAGAGAAAGGATGCATTACATTTTCTGACAGTACAATTCAAATTAATAATAATGCCACAATTTCTGCGGTAAACTTGCACTTGCGCTAGGTATCAAAGCAAGGACTAATGGTTTATGTATACTGAAAAGTATGCATATATTTTTTTTTCTGTACATTTATCCAACAACCCACGCTCTCTTCTGCCGTCACTACAGGATACCTCAATAATATATATCAGACCGGAGCAAACAAATGTAATTAAGTAACAAATCTCTGACATTAATATTGTCATAAAAAACTTCGAACCCAATATTTATTACCAATATGGTCTGGGCGCCCCGAAAAACCCGTTTATTTTTATCGTAATTTGTATCTACCCACTTTGCCTTCATGTTTTATATTTTAATGTGACTTTTGCTTCTGTATTCGGAAAAGAATATTTACGAGTCGATCTAAATAGTTTTCGGAAAAGTAATGATACTGTTGTCGTATTTTTTTTTGCATTCTATGTAAACATTTAATCGTCTGTACTTAATAGTCTAGGCAATAACTGACCAGGTTTTGTTTCGAGTTCTCACGGATAAATTAGTTCATTAATGCAAACCACGGGCTTTTTACCTTTTTTTATTGCCGATCATGTTTGGTACTAAAAAAAGATCCAGATGACATTTTCATGATGACATTACTTATACCTAAGTAAATATACAGATAATAATAACGCCTCTCGTTAAGTATTTTTTGTAAGCAACAGTATTATCCGTCTAGAAATATTTTCCTCGAAAATAGAAAAAGCGTATTTGATGATAATAGGGAACTTCAAAGATCGATTACCAGTTCGTGACATAAAAATGTCTGACGGGTGACCATAACTAATTGTAAACTCTATAAACGAAACGGTAGACATTCTAATGCGATTGGCTAATTAGAATGTTTACTGTTTCTTTTAAAAATAAAACATCCGGCTTAATCGTAATTTAGTTTAGTTTTTTTAGTAACGATTTTTTTAATTTTATTCCAGCATAACAATATTTATAACTTTTTTATATTTGCCTTTCACAATTGGTTGTTTGTTGATATACTATCAAAAATGGAAAGGCGTGATCTGTAACGGTGATATTTTTGTTTTTCAAACAAAAACATAGTTGTGATCTAAAATATGGCTCAAGTTTCCATGGAGACCAAGTGGCCGCTCTCGTCTCCGGAATGATGTCGTCTTAAGAATTTACATTTTGCACTACGTAGAATGCCTTTTGCTCTCGCAATTTTTTCCCCCACGTCCACTTCTCGGTAGTTGCTCGTTGAGATGCCGCTCACTGCCTCTAAAAAGGAAGAGCAGGTTTGCTCCCAAATGTTTATTACTTAAATTATTCAATTGGGGGTTATCCTGTTATGGAGATTCTGTTCACGAGTTGGAGCGGGACAACGAATGTGGAACAGTAGTGCTATTCTGTTTCTTATGGTACAGGTTTCAATGACCATAATTGTATGCGAAGGATATACTATTCATTAAATTGGCACATGTTTCCTTATGTCAAGTCATGATTCGATGAATAGTAATAAAGATAATAAACGATAAATTTACCTTAGCCGGCTTCGCATCAGCAAAGCAATATCAGCCCATTTCTTTTTGTTTTTTAAGGACATGTGTTTTATCATATATTCACCGCAGCCAGTCCTCTTTAGAGAAGGGTATTAGAGCATAATTCGCAAAGGGCAACATTATACACACGATTTCACGTATATTTTAATTATATATATATTTTTATTTTATACTTAGACATGCCGGTTTCCTCACGATGTAGTTCTTAACCGGCGCACACGTGGTATCAATACCGTCTACTCGCGTACCATGAAATTAACAAGCGCTCGGAGAATGAGTTGCCACGGCACTTGTATAAGTTTACTAAACAATGTTTGCATTGTTAAACTTACTTAAATGAGATGTATTACCTCCCGAATTATTAGCCATGACAACTTCGTCTGGTTAATCTCAGCGCTTTCGTCTTCTCGGGCAGCTATACCGTGAATTCTAACACATTTTTTTTAATTTCCTATAACATAGTAACCATAATTCAATGTATTCTCTTTTTTAAAAATTGGAGCACTTTTTTTATTACATTGAGCTCACTCAGATGATTTTTTATTTTAGATGTATTTTATGTAGATTGAGGATTTATATTATGTAGATAATTTAAATTGTCTGAAAAACGGTTGCATGGGTTGCAACGACAAATCACAAGTTTAGAGCAGAGACGAACGACCGATGCATCATCACTGGGATTCTTTCGTCGACTAAACATTCCTGTTTAAAATGTAGTAATAAATAGAACATCAATTTTGGTGGGCAAACAGTTACTAGATATAGATCAGTTTATCCATTTCTCTCTTACGTCTCCTATATCCTATATTTGGAAAACTAGGTAATAAAAGTGATATTATATAACTATTCTTCATGATAATACTTATCAATAGGTACACTTTACATTAATTCAATAGTTAATATATCTATAAGTGAAAACTTGATTATTAAAGTATTGATTTTAGCTCCTTCTTCAGTTAGGTGCAGCATCTCTTACGATGACTTAAAAGGCTTTAAAAAATATTATTTTTCGCTAGTTACAGCTATTAAATGATATATTCGTCAATGAGAAACTATACATTTACACTTCCAATACTTTTTTATGCAAATTTTCGCTGAACATCCTATATGTAATTATTATTTATATTTATATATACGCGCCATTTTGTAATTATTGCGCATCTGTGTTCCGGTAAGCCGTTGACTAGCCCCCCGCCCATATGGCATATCGCCCGTAATTATATAACCTAATCTGATAATACGATCTGAGATAAAACCAAAATCAATGGCCAATATGCCACTGTTAATCCTCGTGGTTCTTCTTACAGGAACTTATAAGCTGTAGTAACTTTCCATCAGGTGCATTTTCTATTGATTCAGTTTAATTCCAGCCGTTGAGTTTAAAAATCTTACATTACGACAGAATACAAAATCTCATCCTCATCTTCCCGATGGTTGGCAATCCGCCACTGTGCGCTTTACGCGAAATTTCTTGCCACACGCAACTACTCTGTGAAATCTGCTCGGTATTTCCGAACCAATTCGACTTGGAGACCTTCAAGGAAAGATCCTACACATTGTTTAAATGGTGACAGCGCCCAGTCCATACAGATAGAAGCGTTACTGGAGTTTCTTCCGCCACTTCTTCTCCAGCGCCCACGCATTCTGAAGTGGTGGTACAGATAGTTAATAATAATAGTGATATTAATTAAGATAAACCTCTGTCAGAAGCAACTGACCGAGCCGAGGTTCGGTCCTCTCGGGCACCCTTGAGTCAGACGCTCTCGGGAAACAGGGTAACGGTCCAAGCCGAGGTTCCCTCTCGGGAGCCCTTGTGCTGGTTACCCATATATAGAGGTCTCCACTGAGAGCCATAAGCGCCCGGTCACATCTCAACCCGGTGAAACTGTAAAAGCGTCCACCAGCCCGAAAAAAAAAGCGGCAGCGCATCTGCGACTCCTTTGGTGTTGCGGATTTTCATGGGCGGCAGTAATCACTGGTGAGCTGCTAACTCATTTGCCAACTATTCAATAAAAAAAATGTGCAGTGAGGGTTTCATCTGTCAACCATAACAAGCTCACTCAAAACTTAACATCATCACAACTGTTTTCAGGGCCGTGCTGCATCTACTACGCTTTCGCGGAATTGATATTCTTGTGCAGCTGCACTTATCTATTTTAAGCTGGCACGCAAAATACTTAGGTATTTTACGCTGGCACGTAAAATACTTAGGTATTTTACGCTGGTACGTAAAATACTTAGGTATTTTACGCTGGCACGTAAAATACTTAGGTATTTTACGCTGGTACGTAAAATACTAATGTATTTTACGCTGGTACGAAAAATACTTAGGTATTTACGCTGATACATTAAATACCTAAGTGCAACTGTGTTACGTGTGGTGATAAGTAGAAACCGGAGTCCTATTTGCTGGTGGCGATCTAATGCTTAAAGGTCACACCGCATCTGCATTATGATTCCTTTTCATGGATGTATATGAATATGTCGACATAGGTCGCAGTAATCATCATCGGGTAAATTGTATGCTGCTCGTGTTTCACCCAATGTCAAAAGATAAAATTCCAAACCGAAACCATTTATGACCGAAACGTTAACTGTCGTCTGTAGCTCTAACATCAACGTAATCCACTAACATTATTCTAATAGAATACGTTTTCTTATCCCGTTTATTGTCAACTTAACGTGCCATTGAACTTCGTTATATTTAATAGATAACGTTGGTAGTACGCCCCGGTCGTTTCTGAGTATGATTATTTGATAATTTCTATTTCCATCCCGAACATCCGTGCTACTGAGAAAGTTGAGATAGCGTTTAATGATTTTTTTTCCACTTTTAACCTCAAACTTGTTTGAGGAACCAAAGATAAACAATGGACTGCGTAAATTAAAATAAGATCGGTATAATGCTACCGCTTTTTTATCTTCTTCTTCGAAATGTTATAAGTTACAATTTTAAAATGATGGACAGTAACTATCATTAGTTAAACACGATTAAATATTTTACTTAATATTATAAGGGCATGGGCCATTTTCGGCCCAGCTACTCGTGCTCTCAAGGACATTAATGAAATATCTATAGAAAAAAACATTTCATTTTTACATACTTGTCATCATACTCTTGGCGTTCATTGAATTAGGTCTGTGTAATAAAGTATAGTAATATAAATAATATTTAAGCTGATGATGATGTTAAAGTGTCAATGTATGACAGCAAAATCATATGATATAAACTATTTTTTTTTGTCTTATTTTTAAATATCTCTGTATCCCCATAAACAATATTGATTTTAATTTTTACTTTGCTTTTACTTGATAGAGCCACGTTGCAGATAGTTGGTTGAGCTGAGCTAATTGTGTAGGTAGATTATAATAGTGTAACATAAATACACAAATATCTCAACTCGATGGCTCGACGTAAAATGGTATCTTAACGCCACCGAAGAACTACAAGAAACCTAAGTCTGTTTTATTGGTTATGAGGTGTTCAATCTTATTCCATTGGGACTGGCATTTGCATTATGATTCCTCATTAAAGATGTATACGGGTGTCATGAAGCGCCAGTATCATTTAGGTTCCAAACCCATAGAAAAAGAATTGTCTTACCAACTTAGTTTCTTATACTTGTTTTTATCCCACAGGGCACAAAAGCGCCAGTCGGCGGTGATCTCATGGCGGACCTTCATGCTAAGTTATCGATGCGTCGTCGAGGAATATCAGGCGTAGAACGCACTGGCGGCTCGTTGCTGCAAACCCTGGCCAGTATCATACCAGAACCTGGGGACCAGTCCTCGCCGCAGCGATCTTCTAGCGACGATGAATGGGATTAAGTCGACAACTATTGTATCATAATGATTCAGGATTGTATTTTATATGTAGGGCATCTTTTAATGACAATGATCATTCAACTACAACGGGCGGTACAACTTCTCGTATAAGACGTAACACGTTAATAGAATTAAAATAGAAAAGTATAAATTTCTCACAAACATCATAGGGGAAATAGTCTGTTTTAATTAATATTTTGTCTAAACACATAATTGTGTAATGGATATCTGTGTGACCGGTTCGAATGCGGTTTTGGTCAATTTAATAGCAGCACCTTCTCAGAAACAAGTTGTAATATCGCTTGAAATTATCGATGACCGCTCTACGTTCTTATAAGTTGTCGTTTCAAAAGTAAGAAGGCATTTTAGTTTATTCGTTGATTAGTCAGCAACAGTAGAACGTGTTTCCGAAACATTATTGCGAGACCCTATATAATTACCAATCCAATAGAACTAGATTACGCACATTACTCCCTTACGTGACTAAAAAAATATTTTTATTCCCATTCACTCATTTTTACCGTCACTTCGTTCCTTCGCCTATTATTAGCATTATAATGTTCGGAGCATCTATTTACGTCCATACAAATTTCTATTTATGAACATAGATCGGAAAGAGCCTTCTCGTTCCGGGAGGTTATTACGATAATCACATTTCTCACTAGCGGCCGTCTCGCTTTCGTTTCTGGGAAGGTGCGCGGGCGCGAGCCTTCCGCGCGAACTATCAACTGGTTCGGGTGATTAGCATTTCCAGAAATGTAAAAAAGGAAAAATATATACATTTATATATGTTAATCGCCAAGCGACGCTCCACCCGGAACTGTGTGTTTCGAAACGCTTTTATTAATATATGTAATGCAGAGATTCTCGCTTTTATAGAATTCATAATTTTAAATTGAGAAAAAAATATGGAAGAATAGGACAATTTTTGAAACTGTATTTATAAAACGTTGATAGCTTCCAATTGTGGGGAATACTGGTCCAAAATAATTATTTACTAGAACAAAATAAAAATAAATTTTTACAGTGTTATGGAAAACGTGTTTTTATAATAATCTAACTAAAATTACATGTTTGTATAAATCAAATTCATAAAGTTCTTTCTTTCTGTTTCAAACACATTATAAGAATAATAATTGTTGAATTATGTCGATGTAGTATACAGTTTTATTGAAGTGAAACTTCAATAGATTATGCATAAGTTATAAAAAGAGGAACAAACTTAATATAAGATAAATAGAGGTTCTGAGTTACATTGTGTGATACTATTGTCGTGTTAAACTATAGGGGTTTCACTTCCATTGTGTGATAAGCTTAGAATAGGTCGGACGTGCTTTTTATGAATTTTATATACGTACAATTGTTTATCAACGATTTGTAATCTGTTTTTAAAGTAGATCTGGATAGAATTAAGTGTAACGGTAGGAACATGTGATGAGTGTGCCTATTTTGGGAGGTGCTAAATATAACGTTAGGCATATTCGAAAAAGAAATTATCTTTCCGTATTCTGCTTCAGCTTAAGAATTTATTATTAAATAATTAATGAGAGTTTATTTGTCAGATAGGACCGGACCTACCGAAGAGGCTTAATTGATTGTTGTGAAATTATGGAAATTTTATCGCGTTTGTGATGTTTCCTATACACTTTTACATTTGTTGTTATAATAATGATGAATGAATGAATATGTACGCGGTACATATTTTTATCTTTCGGGAATTATATTTAGATATTTTGAAACTGCACTATATGAGATTAAATAGAATTAGCTGCTAAGTAAAATTGAAAGGCAGACAACGAAGATTGGTTGTTACTAACAAATATTTGAGAGTTATTATAATCAGTCAGAATAAATTAAGATTTCGTTTTAAAAGCGAAACAAAATCCTCAATAAATAACGGGATATGTATATCAAGGACCATTAGTTAGAATAAAGCAACAATAAATCAGAGTAAGTGTCCTGAATTACTTCCCCTCGCCCTCCCTCGCTCAATTCTCTTGGTCGAGATTATACCATTCGCTTTGTGCCAGAACGAATCTGTCATGTTTCAGAAATATTTACAGACATTCACTGTTTGTCGAGTAATTTAAAAAGAATGATCCTTTCATTTTGCAGATATATATTGTAAGAAATTCTGATAGAATACAATCCAATTGTTACGTATTTACATATACATATTGCAACTTCATTAATACGTTATAGAAGTCCGCACATATAAAAAAAAATAGTTCATCATTTTCGCGCGTGTCGCCGTAAAACGTGACGGCGTTGTTAAAATGGGAGCATTTGGAGTTTTTGTCGGTGCCTTTTTGTTTCGTTTTAGTGACATTTGTATGCCGGGCGTTGGTCGGGAGACGAACAGTTAAGTTCCGACGAACTAGCGCTGTATGCACCGAACTCCTCTATAACTATACGTGGATTAAATTCTGCTTACTAATCGTCCGGAATAACCCGGCTACGATTGACGTTGGAATACTAAAATTGTGTCCCTTCGTACACGATGAATACACGCATGGTGATTACCTGGGGCTTTATAAACGGCATATAGTTTTTTACTTTTCGTTGATATTTTAAGTGTAATTTATGTACTATTTCGTTGAATTTCCATGTTCTGATTGAACTCTGTAGCAAATGAAATTGGATATGTTGAAATACATGTCAGGCTAGAGGCGTCGATTTAGTTAGTAGAAGCCGGTTCTTGCCTATAAAGCATGAATCAGACCTCAATAGATCTAGATTGGTGTACAAGTGGATATCTTCATATAAACTTAGCCATCCGCATTGCATGTCAAGGAGTCCGTGTAGCGTCCGAGGCTTAGAAACTCGTATAATAAATGCTCAGATTGATTAATGACCGCTTGACATAATCTCCCCGTACTCGCCGCTCATGCATAATGCATTGACTACGCCGGAATAAGCTTTTGTCGTGAGAAAGTGGCTTTTTCTAAATAAAATGTATTGTACATTGTGTTCCACACATACTGCAGCTGTTTTAACGTGTTAAATTTTTATACTATTAGCACCAATTTTAGCGTAAGCATTAAATTAAATCTGAATAGCTTTAAGGTTGCTTTTATAATAATGAATTAATTGGCACACAAAATTACTACTAAGTAATGAATTTGTTAACAAAAATTATGTATATAATTTAGCAATATTGATGTTTTATTGTATAAACAATTAGTACGTAACTATTATGTATTTAGTAGATAACACTTGCCTTGATAGAATTATATTAAGTTTTGACTGATTGATTTAAATGATCTACATATTACTGTTGTTTTTTATACACCCTGTGCGCATTTCCTTTTTTTTTTTTTAATACTAACGCAAATGTTTTTCTAACACGTGTTAAGGTACAACAATGATATAGTCATGATGATTTGAGATGGATTATTGTAACGCCTTGATGATTATTTATCTATTATATTTGTACAATTGTGTGTATCCGATCTACGAACTATGCGATAGGTACAAATGTACGTGCGACAGTTGTTCGCGCGTCACTAATCCGTCTTGTTGTTTACGAAGCTTGTAAATAGAGTAACGGAATTGCCCATTTTAAATGTTTAATCATGATAGTTATCGTCCTCTATACATACGTTTGTTGTACGATTGAATTTTAAATGTTACGATGTATGGTGGTATGTCATTAATAAATGAATTTTAAACTGAACCTCGTCGTTATTCATTTACATATTTCCCTCGTCATTTTATATGTTTAGTCACCACGTGCATTGCGATCAAGGAAATACACGTAAAAAAAGCTTGTAACTCTAATAAATATTTCAAATTCATGAACGCCGCCACTCAGCCGTGGCATCATGGGATACTAAACTCTAGGGATGCGCCGAGCAGTGGAATCTACACATACTGTAACTGTTTTTTTATGCACACATTACAAATTTATGTGCATGAAGCTCTATTAAGAATATACACAATAACTTCGCCACCTAAACATTGATGTCTAAGCAGACGTTATGGATTGCCTTTTTCTAGATATTGAGACTACAGAAATCTATTGCGATTGTGTTACTGGTAATCTTTACATATAAGAAATATTATTTTTTATTTTCTCTTTTATATATATACCTAGTCCGGCCATAAGTTCTGTTACAAATGAAAATGCATTTTTTTTAATGAAGAAGTAATGTAATATTATTAAAATTTGTACCTACATATTTATTAGTCTTAGCAAAAAATATTAAATTCGAAAAGTGGCCCCTTTGGCTTTTATGCAGGCCTTTAATCTGTTTGGCCACGAATCTATGGATTTACGCACTGTTTCCAAGGGAAATTTCGCCACTGCTTGCTCCAAAGATTTTTTAAGAGACTCAATGTCGCCGTGTCGTTTAGCCATGTCCTCTAAAACTGACCATAACTTGAAGTCTAAAGGGTTGGGGTCTGGACTAGATGAGGGCCAGTCTTAAGCTCTTATAAAGTCCGGAACGTTGGTTTCGAGCCAGGCTTAGGTAGATCGTGCCTTGTGACCAGGTGCAGAATCCTGCTGGAAAGTCCACGGTATATTTTTGAAAAGTGTATTGCTGAGAGGTTTCACAACATGATCCAAGACTGTATCTTGATATACTTTGGCTGAAGTTTTCACTCTTTTTTCACAAATATATAGTTTTGTGACTCCTTGATAAGACACGCCCCACCTAACCATCACTGACGCAGGATGATGACAACGTTGTACCTTTCCGACCACTTGAGCAGCTTCTTTAGAACTGTGAGCGTACACTTTATCATTTCGCTTATTGTAGTGTTCTTCAATCGTGAAATTCATTTCTCGCGATAAGATTTTTTGCTTCCTAATAGGGTTTTGACGAATTCTGGCTTTAACAGCATTAACAGCCTTTATAGTTCTAACAAAACGCGGTGGCCCCGGTCTTTTCTGGTCTTCGACAGAGGAAGTGTTGTTGTATCTGTTGGTAGTACGATATACGAACATACGGCTGATACCAAGCTTTTGAAGTGCCTGAAATATGACCGACGGCTCCATACCTACCTTGTGCAAGGCGATCGCTGCAATCCTATTATTTTTAATCCATTCCATTTTGTAATTGATAATAAACACGGAAAAAATATGTGAAATTGCGCAAAATGGAAAGAAGTTTTTAAAATAATATACGTGTTCTAAATTCAAAATAAAAAAATATAAAGATAAAGAAATAAAAAAAATATGTAACAATATTTATGGCCAGGCGAGATATATATATATGTATGTGTGTGACTCTATTAAGTATACAACTATGTACTTTTAGATTTTTATCTAATAAGAACATGTGAACTCCATCGTACCTTATAATAATCTACTTTAGAATGAAATTAGAAATAAAAAAATAATCAAAATAATAAGAGATATAAATAATTTTAAAACGTTTATTTTATAATGGACATATATATATCCCGAATTGATCTTCCGTTCCCGACGAACGTATAATTTCGTAATGTAGGGTCAGCGACTCCTTTTCACACATTCTGATTATTTATAACGGCAGAGGCACCTCGCTAGAAAGCTACGTGTTTCGGGTTTTACACGGCATTGCCCCAGAATAACGCTCATCGAGATTTCTCGGTATAACAACGTCGAGTATTTCGGAATCGGAAATAAGGATTCCGGGAAAATTCTGGCCTCGACGGACGCTGGGCAGCGAGTATAAACACTATATATATATAACAAAAGATTACGAAATTAAATCTTTTGTTATATAAATGTTTATTGTACAGAATGATCAATATTTCCTAGAAATTATCTGTGGATCCATAGTTTAAAATAAAGTTTATAATAGCCGAACTTAACTACTCTACCAGTTGATGATATTCAACGATTTACTGAGAACACAGAAGTGCGATTTCTTTAAGTACAAACTTTGTACTATTCATTTACTAAATACGTGTGTTCAATGTGAATCTTTGTGGAGATGCATATAAATGTCATGGGGCGCATTCATCACTTACGATCAGATAAACAAGTGTTCTTAGTCACCGTTGAAAAAAGAATGATTATCGACATCATCTCAGGCATCTCTAGTCCACCGTTCAACATAGGCCTTCCCCACAGACAAGTCACAAAGCACGACCTTGAACCACTTGAATTCATCTAATGGAGATCGTCCTAAACAGTCTATCTAAAACGTCCTAAATGGCCACTATAAATTTGTTCAAGAATCTTTATTCACCATCGTTTGCCGGTTCTACGAGGTATATGGCCAGTCCAGTTTCCTATTCCTTTGGGGCATCTCGGTTACTTTTGTTCTAATGCAGATATCCACTTCGGTCTATTTCGACCACGGAAAGAAACACTGAGAATAGCCCACTCTATAGCTCGCTGAGAGTCTGAGCTTTCTCCTACGGCCGCAGTGATGGACCACGTCTCGCTTCCTTAGGTCTTTGCTGGCAATATGCATTGATAAAAAAAAGTCTTTAAACATTAAGGGATATTCGTCTAAAAGATATCGCAGTTATTCAAATGCGGGTAGCCTCAGAGTTGGATTCGTCAAATTACCTCTGGGCTTACTTAATTGGACTTACAAGCGTATTATTTCCCCTGGGTAACATAATCGTCAACAACTTTTGTGTTCCCAACAACATCCGGTATAACCGTGGACGTTAGACATGATCTTCATTAAGGCTTAATATCGTGTCGATTTTAGCACATTTATATTTCGATTAACAGTAGAGCTCTTTAACATATTTACAAATCTTTAATAAATAATGGTGCGTTCCTTCAAATTTTACCCTCCAGTTTCAGTAGCGATACCCTAACTTCATATTTTTTTGGGACACATACTATACTCTTTAGATATATATAGAGGACCATAGCGAATAGTAAACCGTTAAGGCATTAAAGGCGTATCTTGCAGCCTAACGGTCGTGGTTGTGAAACCTATTAACTTATATTTTAGAATTTATTAATATATCAAGACACACGGCGGGTTGCCATTCGCTCGTCGTGGATGGTTTTCACATTCGGACGGAGCGTTATTCTTCGTTTTTACAAGTACATCAGGGACTGAATTAATTTGCGTCTGGTTACAATATCAAAAATAGAGTGAATAAGCATTTCATAAGCTACATCGCAATATAATAATCATAGAGCTTACTAGCTCAAAGCGTCAAAAGTTGTCTTAGGAACAATATTTTAAATTATTCAATTAAATAATCGAAACAAGAGGAAAAAATCATCATCAATCCATGTAAATCTTCATCTAAAATGTAGAGCATTTTAAAATATTTATACGGTAAAGGTAAAAACTTTGAGACAAAAAAAACAGTATTAGCGAAGTGTAATAACGAACACAAAACCGAAAGGTCTAAATTCGGTTATCTCCTAGAATAACCGGTCATTTAGCAACCCTAGTACGTAGGTAGGTTGTAGACCTGCGCAAATCGTGGAGTGGATGTTCCCATGTTCCCGGAACTATCTAGATTACTTGTGCCTTTCTGCTCCTTTTCGTTACATTTTCGTACGATCAGGTAATGCATTTTAAACAAGTTCTTCAATTCAGTCGGACAGCATAACGAGACAGGCAATTAAAGCTTTTAATAAAACCTCAATGAATGTTACCTTCGTACTTTCGTCACTCAGATTTGGGACTTTAAAGGTCGAGGTGAAAATTGGAAGTCTCTTACTATCTTGATACCTTGATTGGTATAAGAACTCATTTTTAATAGGCCCAGTTAAAATTAAGTAATTAATACATAATTAAGTTTTTAATACATATGAGGTCATTGCTGACCAAATCTTTTCTCGATCAGCCAGCGTTCTTGGTACTTTACCACAAGGAACAAGGCCCTAAAAAATAAGTTTAATTTTTAGGTTATTGTATCTGCACATATTATTCAGATGTTAAAAAGAGAAGTTATCCAATTATACATTCCTTTTCTTATTATAATTTATGACTGGTTTGTAGTCTAGACATGTTTAAATTTAGCTCGCGTAGCGATGATTTCCTTTTCTAGGAAAGGAAATATTATGTGCTCTCAAGTACTACGTATGTACTCGGCCGCTTCTATTACGAAGATTGATGATCACATTCAAAAATCGTACGACTCCTGTTGTACCTGTATATAAGAACGCGAACATAATATAAAAAATATGTGATATTAAACAACATAAAAACTGAATCTTATAAGCAACCGTTACAAAACAAAAAGGTGAAGGTGTATCTAAGTATCACTGCAGTACGAAGTAATAGTATTCACTGACCTGAAAGCAGCACACTATAAGGTACTGCTTTCTAGAGCAATAATGATGATTTGTAAATTTTGATTATAATACTTCTAAGTCCGTCATTAAATATAGAAATAGTTAAATGATGGGTGTGTTTCGAGGGAAGGGATAAGGTGACTCAATCACAAGTAACGCAAGACATTCCATCTCAATTCTGGTTAACAACTAGAACAGGTATCATTAATATCTTCTTTAAACTATGATTATAAATATTTATCATCTTTAAACTTTTGTTAAAATGTATGCGGATGTCGTGGTTACGTGGATATATATAATTATTTTTACGCTTCTCAAAATGCCGCTAACACAAATGTTGACGTGTGATTTGAAGTTGCCTTATTCTTTGTAAGGCAACTTCTTTAGGCAAGGCCCACTGTGGCGATTCTTGAGTGTTATTATTCAAATATGTTAAAGCTTGATTTGTTGCTCTCATGGCTTACTTTCCAGATATGCATTCTACGCATTGTATTTCCATTATTGAATATGCGGAGTGTAAAGATATGGAAGACTTTATATCAGAAGGGTCTTCAACTGAAAAAGTGTCCACCAAAGTATATAAAAAATATATGAAATCATAAATAACCAGAGAATTTATGTATGTTTGCTTTTAAATGTGTTATGTAAATATATAGTTACAAACTACTTTTCGCAAAACATTACTTACCCACCATTACTTCTTTTTGTCTATTTGTACAATTATTTTTTAGTGAGCATAAAGTTTAAATATATAAATGAGTAAAAACTTAAGTTATAAATTTCATATGTAGTTTTAGCAGCGCCACCTTAACTTTATACATTTGGGGCCACTTATATATTTTACATAAATACTACTATTACCTCTACACTCGTTTAGTTGAACTCTATAATTCAATGACAAAAATTCAAATTACTACTCCATATTTCATTACATTCTTTCAATTTCGTATGCATGAAATTGTAATATGGGGCAAATTGAAAATTTTATACACATATTTTTGGATTTAATAAATCCATTTTATAAAAAAAATACTTCATTAAACCGTTGTATCTTCCTAGCTTTCGTATCGGAAATTAATTATCAACAATAAATTATTTCTATCCACAGATATACGCTTTTTTACCTAAAATTTGGAAGTGTATGTTTTTAACACATTGTCATGTATGTCATGTACATTTTGAATTTGACTTTGACATTTGACATATGCGCTGCAACTGCACGTGGGTTTGATTTGAATTTTGTTATTTTCTTATTAATTTACCCTCAAAGGTGGGGCGGCTTGTGAATAACTTACTTAGTTATTATTTTGTCAACAATTGTAATAATACATAACTAAAGTTGTTTATAAGTTGTAAGTAAACTGTCAAAAATGTTGAAAACTAAAAGAAAAAATTCTGAGGTGGAAGCAGCAGAACCCAAGAAGAAGAAAGTACAGTTTATTGAATCAAAAAATGATTATAAAGAAAATAAACTATCTAAAAAAAAAGAAAACACTGAGAAATTAAATCAAGTTAATAAAAACCAAAAATTTAAAAACAAACCTAAAACAGATATGAAAAGTAAGAAATTTGACCCGAAATCCAAGCCAATTAATAAGGAAAAGAATTTTGGTTTTAAATCTAAAGGTAATTTTAACAAAAGTAACAAAGGAAAGTTTAGTAAAGTGGACAAACCCAACTTTTCAAAAGGTAAATTTCCCAAGGAACAAGACCAAGGTGATAAACCGAAGTGGTCCGAGATGAAAAAAGAAAAGAAAAGCTTAAGACTTATTCGGCGTAAAGCAAAAGCTACTGCAGAAATATTTGAAATTTCACACAAAGCAAAACTGTTGTCAGCACAAATACAGAGGCATGTATATCTTTAGCATATATATTATTGACTGAGACTTTTAGAGTTCTAGAGATCTAGTAAAGGTTTATTGAACCCTGAATCAAGGTCTTATTTGTTTACTGTTGAACCAACCCTGTTAAACATTGCAATAACACATAGTCTTATAACACCTTTATGTAATGAATTATTACTAATCATAGCAATATAGCTATATGAAGCATACTCTTTGGCATTTGTAGAAAATACAGATATCTCAGATACAACAATTTCTGATATTTATTTACAATTATAATGATTGTTTTCAAGTGACAGAAGAAATAGGCTAAACAACTAGATGATAAATTTTCCACACAACTCATTGCTAGTTCTGGGTTCTATTCCCAGCCAAGGAATTGTATGTGTCATAAATTGATTTTCAGATCTGAGTGTTTTCCCCCTTGCCTGTGACACTGAAACGAAATGTTCCTCTAATCTTATTGCACCTTTACCTTTAATCTTATGGCATTACATTACACTAGGTAATGCCATGATGAGTGAGTACATCAGTGATCTTAAAATACAGTGTCCTGACATTGCGTGTTAGAAATTAACAGCATGTTGCAAAAGGTTGCTCTACTGGTTTCATGTCACAGTAAAAAGTATTTACTTAATGACAACTTATAAGCGCTGTCTAACTATAAAAAACGGTTAAATTTGTGTACAGGAAAGTGGTTAAACAGGACTTCAGGATGAAGGCATGCAAGGAACTGCATTCTTTACTCAAAGGCCAATATAAATCCATAGCCCTAACTCATGATTTAAGTAGAGTAATCCAAGTCTTACTCAAGCACAGTTCAGAGGACATTAAAAATGAAATCACTGAAGAGTTATTAGACATTGTGGTTCCAATGATGCAGTCAAAGTATGCACAACATGCGGTAAAGCGAATAATGAAATATGGTAATGACTTTTTACGTCATGAGGTCATAAAAAGATTGTTAGGTCATATTGTGTCTCTAGCTACACATACCATAAGCGCTCCAGTATTAGATTATGCATATGGTGAATTTGCTACGAAGAAAGAGAAATTATACATGCAGCAGGAGTTCTATGGTGAATTGTATAAAAATGTAAGTATGCTTTTTTAACTAATTTATCTTTAATCTACATAATTAAATAAAATGCTGTTCATTTATAAGTGCATCACTTTCTGGACCATTTTTTTTTAATGTTCGTATTAGGCAAAATTAGCTTTGTATGGAAAGAAAACTTATAAAATATGGGAAAAACTGGAAGTTCTTTATTTTATAGGGTTTTGTATTAGCTCAAGACTATTCTCACAACTCAAAAAAAGGATAATTTTAACAAATGCATAAAACCATCACTTACAAATTCATTGAAATTTAGGCTGGTCAATGTCTGTTGGGTCAGCTTGTTTATAATAAATACTTCTGTTTTAAGTTTCTTGTAATTCACAAAAGATCTACAGAATACTCCATAAGTTTTTGAAATATTTCCTTCCTTTTCTGAACAGTCTTATTCATAATAAAGTATCATAAAAGACTATAATATGCTCAAAGATGTCACCTTCCTCCAACTTTTTTTTGCCTTTGCCCAGTAATGGGATCTTATATGTTATTAAAAAAAATTACATGAATTAAGAAATATCTCTGTGCATTTAAGCTACTTGCACTGCCATGCATATTTGTATTTGTCATCTTATACATCTGTCCTGTGTGGTGAGGGTTCGTTCCAAAAGAATTGTTTGCTTTTACTGACACTTTTATATTAATGTCTATTTGTTGCTATGGGCTTTCAAAGGTAAAATGGGAAAACCATAGTTTTTACCATGATCAAAACTCAAAAATTCTTGTTATAATCCTCTTTGAATATAATTACCCTTAATCTACATAAATTAATTATATTTTTCAGTCAAAAGATGATAAGGTGAAGACTCTTAATGATGCCTACAAGGACACCCCAGAAATGAAGACTGCCATCTTACAATCTTGCAAGGCAAATATACAGAAGGTTTTAGACAAGAATCTTCATGATAGCGAGTATGTACCATACACCGTCTACCAAAATAATAAAACAATATTTTTTTGCATGGTTAGCTTGACCAGGGATGTACTATACTTTCATAGAATACCTGCTCATTTGAATTTCAAGTGCCAAGTAGAACGTACTAATTTGCGTTTCACATGGTGATTATCAGCATAACCATAGAATGGTTACTATTATATATATTGAGGCAATCTATCTTAGTTGTTGATGCTAAAAATTCAATCTCAGTCCAGATCTAGGTCAAAAACCATGGTGGTCAATTATTATCTGTGGAATCTGCTTACCTCTTTGTTTCATCTTTTAAAACAAATTAAATAACATATAGCCTATTGACAGATACAATGTCTAAATTGTAACAATGTTAATTTGCCTCCTTAATGCATCCAACTATGGATTACAATAGTTTGCTTCTGACATCTGGCTCACAATCTAAATATAACTTGGGTAACCCCATAGGGAGTCAATAGTGAATAGGATTTACTGAGCTTGTGTATTTACCATCTAGACCTACATCACTACTTTCGGTTAGGTGTGATAGTAGCCGAGCAAATCTTGAGGTAGGGTAGAGTAGGGTTACTCAATCAAATACTAAAATAGAAATTGTTGGGTATGTTTAAGAGGCTTTATGCATCTCTTAAACATACCAATTTATTAACAGTAATAGGTTTTAGTTTACATTTTCACAATAAATTGCTTTTCTTTTTACTGCAATATTTAGCCCAGTTGTGTGTGTATTTCACACTGGTCTTCTGTTTGGGCATGGTCAAGATAATTCGAAACTAGCTGCAGCTATTGAGAAACTTAACAGAAATAATGTGTTTCAGGTTATTTCAAACTGTATTATATGATTACATCCAGGAATGTACCCCAGAGGACAAAGTGGAACTGATCTCAACTTTAAGCCCCTTGATTGTGCCTCTCAGTAATTCTCTCCCAGGTGCAAATGCAGCCAGTATGTGTGTGTGGCAAGGAACAAACAAAGACAAAAAGGTGATAAACTGGGTTTAACTATCTTTTTCAGTTTAGCTAATTACCTGTTATTATGAGTGTCATTAATGCTTTTAAACCACTTGCCCTTTCATTTTTCCTTAATTTTTGAAAAGATTAAGATCTGAGCAAGCATAAAATATACACATTCAAAAGGAAAGGCAACACTTTTCCTTTTCTTTATCTTTTGTGGTGTGACTAAGTCTTATTAAAAGTGTAAGCTGCTGGACTTCATAATAATTTCCTTTGAATATTACTGTTTATTTCTCAAACATACACATAACGTGCGTAGAAATGCACTTTAAATTTCAAATGTTAATTTTCGAGTTAACAAGATTTAAGTTGAATGTAGAAATAAATGTGTATGAGTGTTGAATAAGAAAAATGTGTATGTCAGGCAACACTCCTATAAATGTATTTCTACATATTTTTTATGTTGCGTAATTTTCTTCTTTTCAGACCATTTTGAAGGTAGTAAAAGAGCATGTAGTGGCTCTGAGTAAACATAAGACTGCTTACCGCCTACTGATAACAATATTTGATGCTGTAGATGATACTGTATTGGTAAAAAAGGCCATTGTATCTACTTTAGCTAGCAATGTGAAAGATGTTGCTAAAGATCATTGGGGTAAAATGGTGAGTTTCAGGCTTTTTGTTAATCATTAAGTACAATTATGGTAAATAAATTGTTCCTTTGAACAATGTACAAAACTTTAATAAAATTTAATTTATCCTCTTGTACATATCACAAAACTTATCTAGTTCCAATATTGGTAGCAAATATTTCACACATAACATTAGTCATAGTCTAATATACAGCAGAATATTATTTAAAATGTAAAATTCCTCGACATTATAAATGCCATATATTTCAGGTATTACATTGGCTAGTCAAGCCTAAAGACCCTGCAGCCTTCCATCCCAGTTTCATAAAATTTCTAGAAGATGGTGCTAAGAGTGGAACTTCAAAGAAAGATGCTGATCTTCGTGTGTCTGAGTTACGAGAAGCTATGCTCCCAGTTCTAAAGCAAGATATGGAATCAAATCCAGAGTTCTGGTGTAGCAATAAAACAACCTTCCTTCTTACCATAGCCGTACTGTCAATAGGTGAGTTCGTTACCACATACATACATACATGTAGGTACTAATTAACTTATGTTTTTATTAATTTGTTGTTTATTATACAAAAAATATGAAGTTTTCATTTCATACCAAAATTTATTCTTTTGTTGCACGGTAAAGTAATAGTTTTTAAAGGTTATAAAAATTATAATATGGAATGGTGATTACAAATGAGAATAATTTTCTGGATAAGTGAGAATACTTTTGACAAACAGAATATATCTGCATAGTTAAAAACATATAATTTAAAAAAAACCCTCTAAAGCTTTGTTTTCAACCCAAAAAACTAAACTCACTATTAAAACATTTTAATCAATAATTTTTTAAACTACTTTAAAATGCCTTCTTTTAATAAATTAATCTTTTGTATATAAATCCTATTTATTAAACAAATTGCAACTCTCTTCAAATAACGAATACAACCCCCAGTTTGAGAAACAACAGTCTAAAGTTACAGTAAGAAGACATAACTTTTAAAAACTGTAGCATTATAATTTATGATTTTTATCTTGGTACAGAATCGTCTAAAGAAATCTTTGAAGCTCTCGCTAAAGTGATATGTCAGTCGGATTGGGTCATTAAAATAGACGCCAAAGAACTGTTGGGTATAGAAGATGCAGGTATACACATGTGTCTCAAAAAGCTTGCTAGTCTTGACAAAAACAGGACCGAAGAGCCGACGCTGGGCGAAGTAATTGTCTCGCATTTGAAAGATGATGCTGTAAGTAATTCTTTACAATTCAGTGTCACAGACCATAACACTTCCTTAATATAGTTTTACATGCAAGTAGTTATATAACATTTGTTATATAATATATTATCACAAAATGTCACATAACTCATGTTATAAAACACTGTATTATAGAACATTTATATATGCATCCTTGAAAGTCAATCAAAATTAAAATTATTAATTCATTAAAAAGTCACAAAGTGTAAACAAATTAGAAAATGTTATATAATGTGTACATAGATAACATCATGTTATTGTATGTATACCTGTAATGCCTCTAACTTCCAATCATTCACAATACAATTCCTATATTTTTTAAATTGTAATAGTAACAAAACTTATGTGTTTATTAAAGTCAAAGCAATATTTAGCTTTAATTCAAAAGAAATCTTATTAGAGGTTACCTTTGGCTAATATGGACCTTTAATATATCTCTGGCCAGGATTTTACAGATTTAAGAAGTTGTTATCTATAGGGAATTTGGCCACTTTTAGCTCTAAGAGACTCAATGTCAGATTAACATTTCAAGTAGGCTATAAGTACTGCCAATAGGTTTAGATCAGGGCTGAACAAGGTACAGTCTACAGCTCCTATGAAGGCAAGGACATTGTTATCAAGCCAGGTTTGTGTAGTACATGCCTTGTGATGAGATGCACTCTTGCATGATGATGTCTACAGGACATTTTTAAAAGTGTGGTGATACAGTGTAGAGGCTTTACTTAATACATGATCCAAGTCAGTTAATTAACTTTGGCAGAAATCTTTCCCCCGTTCTCTACAAAAATGGACCTTCACAGTTCATTGGTAGTAGACTGAACCATGATTGATGCGAAATGGCAAGTATTTGATTGGTCTACTCTTAAGTTAGAGGTGATAGAATTACATTGTACACTTATTCATATATACTATGTATTTATCTTTCTAATATTGATCATGTCATATTTGTGATATAACTGGTTATAGCAGAATGGGTTATATCCTAACATAGGTTGCTTATACTTCAAAGGAAGTCTAACCAAATTGTGTTACCAAACACAATTTTATGGGCTAAGAAATAAACTTTTTAACTGGAGCACCATAAAATTTAATTAAACTAAATAGTTTATATGGATTTTTTTAATTACAGATAAAAGTCTGGATTCCAACAAATAGAGGATGTTTTTTCCTCCTCAAGTTGATTGAAAACAATGAAGATAAGATAGCTAATAAGCTTATAAAGAAGATTAAGGTGCATTCAAATCTTATAAAGCAGCAGTCATCTGAAGGTGCAAAACTATTGTTACAAAAAATTAAAAAACAATAAAATACATTTTAAACTTATTTACTATTTTATTTATCTCATACCACATATTAATTTGTCCTATTTTAAATATACATAATACAAAATTATAAGCAGCCATTTATGTTAATTAACCCAAATCTTGTCTATAGGTTGTAATCCAACATTGTTGATTATTTCCAATGATTTGTCTAACAACTCTTCCTCTATAGTTTTTATTGATCTGTAAAAATGCAACAATAAAAATTAAACAGATATTAGTGTAAATGTATGTATGTATGGTATGTTACCAGAATTTAGTGAATAATATTACCAACTGATTAAAATAAGATTTGTCAAATTCTTTTGGGGGCTGACGTGGCGAAGCCGTTCGACAAATCCTGGCACAATGGGCTTATATACAAACTATGAGCTCAGTGTGCCAGATCGACTCATACTAATCATTCGAGACTTTCTCCGCAATCGTACCTTCCTATACCGCGTCGAGGGAACGCGTTTCGAGGTTCACCCCACTCGAGGCGGAGTACCTGGGTCCGTCCGAACGCTCCCTCCTAGGTCCCATTATCTACACACTCTACACCGACGACACACCGCGCACTCGCGATGTAGAACTAACCCTCTTCGCCAACGACACCGGTCTCTACGCTTCTGGATTCAAACCAGACTTTATCTGTAAACGCCTCCAATACGCAGGCAACACCTTAGGGAAATGGAGGATCGAGGTTAACCCCACCAAAAGTGCAGCCACATACTTCTCTCGAAGAAACAAAATCCCGCATCTCCCAACCATAGAGCTATTTTTTCGTCCAATCCCCTGGAAAAAGACAGTCAAATACTTAGGCGTCACATCAGATGAAAGACTCACTTTCAGTCCGCACATCAACAGTGTACGAAATCAGGTAGCCTTTGTTTTCGGTGGTTTGCACCCGTTACTATAAAAATAGCAAAATGTCCCTACGATATAAAATTACACTTTACAAGGCGAGCATCCGACCCATAATGACATACGCGAGCCCCTTCTTTGTGCATGCCTACCCGGCGACTTAAGGTGATCCAAAATCGCTTCATGCGCAAGGCCACTCGTGCGCCGTGGTTCTTGCGTAATGAAAATCTACACATAGATCTTGAGCTCCCGACCGTAGCTCAGTAGCTGAAGCAGGCTTCCCGCCGATATTACGGCTCTTCCGTCACACACCCGAAACAGAGACCGAGGCACGCCCTCGACGAGCCCGATGACGCGACAACCAGGGCCCAAGCCCTCCATAAAATACTACACACCCATTGCACCATCATACCGCCCCCGACGTTCGGCGAGGACGTCGCAAACAAAATTATTCGCGATACCGCCTATGTAATAGTCCAATTCTCACCAATCAACACTGATTTACCTATCCCTGGAGTTTCTTGCTCCACTTGTTCTCCAGCTCCTACGCATTCCTAAGTGGTGGTACAGCTAGATAATAATAATAATGATATTAATATTCAAAATCCATAGTCAGAAGCAACTGACCAACTCGAGGTTCGGCCCTCAAGTCAGTCTCTCTCAAGTAATAGGGAAACAGTCCAAGTCAAGTCTCCCTTAGCGCCCTTATGCTGGTTATTGGTCATCTTTCAACCCAGTGAAAAATAAATCAAATTATTTAATTTTTACCTTTTGCAGCTGAGAATGCCACACCAGAGTAGCAATATCTATCCACTATAATATTAACACCTTCCTCCAACTGCTTTATTATGCTCTTTGCTTTCTCCCAGCGGTTTGCAGAAAAGAGGAGGTGGATTGTTTCATCAGACAGTTCCCTCTAAAACAAAAAAAAAATTACATTCCTACTGTGAAGCTCTGATCTTAGAGAAATCTTATAATAACATAACCTGACATATGAGCAGGATACATTATCATTAAATCTCCAACTTTGTAGGATACATGTTTAATCCTCTATCTAGGAAAACCTTTAGCAATCCAGGAAAGAATACTATTTTTATTGTATAATGCATGTTATGCAGTGTATTAGAAATCCATAGTGTGGTTTCACAAACACAGAACCATAAATGTCAAACTCTTATTGATTAAGTGCATCAAGACACAAAATTTAACATCTTGTAAATACAAGTAATTACTTAGTTATTATATTTTTTAACAAATCAATAAATAGACATATTAAATCTAATAAAAATTATGCTTAAAATACCTTCCTCCAACTGCTTTATTATGCTCTTTGCTTTCTCCCAGCGGTTTGCAGAAAAGAGGAGGTGGATTGTTTCATCAGACAGTTCCCTCTAAAACAAAAAAAATTACATTCCTACTGTGAAGCTCTGATCTTAGAAATCTTATAATAACATAACCTGACATATGAGCAGGATACATTATCATTAAATCTCCAACTTTGTAGGATACATGTTTAATCCTCTATCTAGGAAAACCTTTAGCAATCCAGGAAAGAATACTATTTTTATTGTATAATGCATGTTATGCAGTGTATTAGAAATCCATAGTGTGGTTTCACAAACACAGAACCATAAATGTCAAACTCTTATTGATTAAGTGCATCAAGACACAAAATTTAACATCTTGTAAATACAAGTAATTACTTAGTTATTATATTTTTTAACAAATCAATAAATAGACATATTAAATCTAATAAAAATTATGCTTAAAATACCTTCCTCCAACTGCTTTATTATGCTCTTTGCTTTCTCCCAGCGGTTTGCAGAAAAGAGGAGGTGGATTGTTTCATCAGACAGTTCCCTCTAAAACAAAAAAAATTACATTCCTACTGTGAAGCTCTGATCTTAGAAATCTTATAATAACATAACCTGACATATGAGCAGGATACATTATCATTAAATCTCCAACTTTGTAGGATACATGTTTAATCCTCTATCTAGGAAAACCTTTAGCAATCCAGGAAAGAATACTATTTTTATTGTATAATGCATGTTATGCAGTGTATTAGAAATCCATAGTGTGGTTTCACAAACACAGAACCATAAATGTCAAACTCTTATTGATTAAGTGCATCAAGACACAAAATTTAACATCTTGTAAATACAAGTAATTACTTAGTTATTATATTTTTTAACAAATCAATAAATAGACATATTAAATCTAATAAAAATTATGCTTAAAATACCTTCCTCCAACTGCTTTATTATGCTCTTTGCTTTCTCCCAGCGGTTTGCAGAAAAGAGGAGGTGGATTGTTTCATCAGACAGTTCCCTCTAAAACAAAAAAAAAATTACATTCCTACTGTGAAGCTCTGATCTTAGAGAAATCTTATAATAACATAACCTGACATATGAGCAGGATACATTATCATTAAATCTCCAACTTTGTAGGATACATGTTTAATCCTCTATCTAGGAAAACCTTTAGCAATCCAGGAAAGAATACTATTTTTATTGTATAATGCATGTTATGCAGTGTATTAGAAATCCATAGTGTGGTTTCACAAACACAGAACCATAAATGTCAAACTCTTATTGATTAAGTGCATCAAGACACAAAATTTAACATCTTGTAAATACAAGTAATTACTTAGTTATTATATTTTTTAACAAATCAATAAATAGACATATTAAATCTAATAAAAATTATGCTTAAAATACCTTCCTCCAACTTACAAAATTTATAGTAAATTTTTACTGAATATTGGCATTTCATAGTTTTTAAGAAACAAGTTGATAAATATCAATGAATCTGTATATAGTTTAAGTATAATATATAAAAACCAAATTACAGCTAATTTCGGAACCTTTACATGTCTAACACATATAAAGATTTTGATTTAAGCATTTAGTTGTTAAGTCACTTATGTGTGTTCTCTGTAATGTAAAGAATCTTATAGATCCATTTGGCCTACTAGGTCATTTGGTATTAAGTATCCTTTTTTGATTGTTGTCTCATTATATAAAAAAAGGCTATGCATTAGATTTTTTTAGGATGATAAACTAGCACTAATGTGACTCAAGTCACTCAATTAATTTTACTATATAACTTGAATTAACTACCAATACAGCATGATTCTGTTAGATATTCATGCTGTTAGCCTAAGCGGCTCTTACAGCTTCATCAAGTGCAGGGCTCATGGAACTGAGAGGTCCTTGAGCTGGCTACTACCAAAACAGGGTGTGTCAACTCAAGTTTAGAGTTTCAATAAGTTCAGATTAAGCATTTTTTAATAAATATGAAATCAAATAAAAAATAATATAAGTTTGAAAAATATTTCTTAAGATTAATTAAGTTGTCATGTTAGAAAGACTATCTATAATTTTAAATTTAAATTAATTTTAAATAAGAAGTTATCAAAATTTATTACACAAAATAAACTTTAGATAAAAATTAAACTTAGTTTTACCAAGTGGCAATGCATGCAAGTCAAATTTGTTTTCACTCAAGTATGAGTTTGACAAATTCACCAGATGTTGAGACAACCCATTGAAGTTGCAGCTAGAAATACGCTACAACTCGGCTCTACCACTGTTCATTTCAATTCATATGTTTACTAAGGTCAGGTCCCTTTGGGATGTAGTTATTTTAGATATATATTTTTTTAATATTTAACTATACATACACACAACCAACAAACATCTTAATTATTCTTTTGTAAAAATAAGCAAAGTCTAGGCAACTCACTTTTGAAGTCAAGTAACTGTTGATTACTTTACCAATTTCTGTATTCCTGTCGGGAAAATTCGCGTACACCGCCTGTATTTGTTTACTTTTCAGACTCTCAACTATTTATATAACAGAAAACTTCAATGACAAAGGGTTATTGATAAAATTAAACTTAGTTTTACCAAGTGGCAATGCATGCAAGTCAAATTTGTTTTCACTCAAGTATGAGTTTGACAAATTCACCAGATGTTGAGACAACCCATTGAAGTTGCAGCTAGAAATACGCTACAACTCGGCTCTACCACTGTTCATTTCAATTCATATGTTTACTAAGGTCAGGTCCCTTTGGGATGTAGTTATTTTAGATATATATTTTTTTAATATTTAACTATACATACACACAACCAACAAACATCTTAATTATTCTTTTGTAAAAATAAGCAAAGTCTAGGCAACTCACTTTTGAAGTCAAGTAACTGTTGATTACTTTACCAATTTCTGTATTCCTGTCGGGAAAATTCGCGTACACCGCCTGTATTTGTTTACTTTTCAGACTCTCAACTATTTATATAACAGAAAACTTCAATGACAAAGGGTTATTGATAAAATTAAATATCAAAGGAATAATTTAAAATACCTAGGCGTTTGCTTTGTGTTGATTTACCAGTTCTATCGACACCTTCTATAACTATTAAAGCACCTCGTTTAAGAGTCATTTTGAGAAGAGTGTTATTCCTATTAAACCAAAATGTGTCATTTAATTTTATTACACCTTGTAACTAGGTCTTCTATTTATTTAACAATTTTTTGGTTTCTGCTACATCAAAAATGGTCGATACTGACATTAAAATAATTCGTTAAACCATCTTGGCGGCAAGATACACATGTCACAATAACATACAGAGTTTTTCGAATTTATCCTTTTTAGGACAGGCTAAGGTCATCAAAAGAGAGAAGTAATACAGCCAACTACTTTGGTATTATGGATTTATGAAGAAAAATAATATCCTCTTCATAAATTATCATAATGTCAGGCCATTGGTAAATTATGTCGATTCATGCACGCTAGTAACTATACAACATATTGACTATGTTGACATGGTATTATATACCTAATAAGATTATATACAATATCATGACTATACCAAAGAAATAAATAAAGTACCAATGTTTTACAATATCATGTAAGTGAGATGTCACCTGTAGAAGACTGGTAGGCCAATGACCCTGTTACAGAATAAGGTTAAGGCCGTTTGCTTAAGTTGCCTTATATGCCCTGATCATCCACTAAAGTAAACTCAAGGAGAAAAGCAACATTATTTCGTTTGAATGGACCTGTGTTCCCATGGCACAGCGAGGCTGCTGAGAGAGGTATTGGCTATCCTGGGACGTGCGTACGTTCAGTGCAGAAGGGTAGTCCATACATTGCAGTTGAGATGCTGGAGCCCCTATATCCTTATAACATATTGTGCCTTACCTACCTCCCCCTTACCACCATACCTTCCTAATAAATAATACACAAAGAAACTAAGTGTTCTCATTAGTTCTTATAAGGCAACGTTATATTATTGTATTAATAGTACTAAAAGTTTAGTTATCCTGACTTTTATAGACTCCATATTATGTAATTGGTCTACATAGTGAATTTTCAGTTTATGGATAGTGAGGAAAATTCTGTATTAAATGCAGAAGGGCAAATTATATAATACAAAAATCGAACGGACTACGGAAACGACAAAACCCGTAGGTTATTTTTTTTTTAAATTTCAATCGGTCGGTAAGATTCGCGGTCATAATAAAAACTTACAAATATTGTGGCTTCGTTTGTAGCGCCCTCGCGAAACATTGCTAAAACCCGATAATGTAGCCATCGCATTATCACTTAACGATAAAAGTTTTTACCAAACACTGCTGGCGGTAAACAGAAATTCATAGCTGGCAGCCCCGAACGCGAACTAATTTGTCAAATTGCTATTTGTAATTGACGCACGGTGATCTGCGGTCGGTTTATTGTTTCTTTGTTTTTGTTATTGTGGTGATTATTTTAACTTTTTGCAATTATGAAGAAAGGGTATAAAGTGACAGACATTAAAAGAAATAAAAAGATAGGTGTAGCCGCAGAAAACCTTGAAGAGCTTATTGAAAAATCTTGTCAAAAGTTAGGTGTAAGTATAAATCATATCGTTGTTAAAATATATGTTAAGTTTCCTAATTCATTTTATTTATACATATTTATTGTACTTTAAATTTTATTTCTAAGTATTTTAATATTCTTGTGTAAAATAGGTCATGAGCAGCTTCCCTTGACCTGTTTCCTAAAACCTTGACCTAATTCAATTTGACGGTCCCCAGTTCAATGTCAGCTGCGCAGAGTGTCGGCTTTTTGTAGCCGAGGACGGGACCCAGGTGGATGACGACGACTATCTAGCTACTTTACCCCCTCAGACATTATTCATATTACTAACCAGCAAACAAAAAATGGTAACTGGTATGTTATTGTATTTGCGTAAAATAAATTGAGCTTTTTATTTAGGAATGAATAATTTTTGAGTAGTAAGAGTGACAATAAAATTCATCAAAGTTTTTCTTAGTATAATTTTACTATCATTAATTTATCATCATCAGTTAATTCATTCCAAATGTAGTGTAATGATTTCTTCCAAGTCTAAAATATTTAAAAATTTATCTAGATATTCTGTGACACAGGAGAGGCCTACGTTCAACTGTGGATGGGCCATGGGCTGAGCTCATGATGCTGTAATAGATTTTTTTTTAAGTTATGAAGTTTTTAAGAGTGTAAGATTTTAAAAATAAAAATTAAAGCTAATACTATTCCTATAATATATATTACCTTATTATATTTATATATATAACCTTCCAGATTTCGACCATTACTACAATTTAATTAGGTCAACCAAAAAGGATTATATTGACATTGGTGTTGCTGCTAAAGAGTTCCTTACTACTAACATGAGGGATAAGTTGAAAGTGTTGCAGAAATATATTTCAGCAGCAGATGATGCTAAAACTATGCTTAGTGAGAGAGCTGAGGATCCAGCTTGGTTTCAAGGTAGGTAAATTTGCAATGTGACTATAATATTCTTTCCTGTGTATATATCTATTCTAACATAAATTGTTGTAAGGAAATCAATTTTAGAATCCATTTCTTCTAGAAATTTATCAATATGCAATTATATATTATTTGAGAGACAAAAGTTATTTTTTAAATTAATTTGAAATTTTCTAATTCCATATTACTTTCTTTAATTTATCAATTCAGTTCTTATAATGTATAAATTATGATTCTGCAATGATCATAGGGATCTTAGATCAAAAATAAGAATTGAGTGATGATGAAGCTTAAGACATACAGCAGAGCTTGTAGTACTTATCAAGTGGACTATGACAAATGAAGGTGCTTATTTATTTATTTTTATTATTAATTATGAAACTATATTCATTATAGCATATATTCACTACAAAATTTAGATTTAGGTATTTTTATAGAGGGAACAAACAGTTCATTTGATGGTATGTGTGACGCAGCTGTCCTTGAACATCCGTAACACCAGAATTTGTTGCCAGCCTTTAAGAAAGGGAATCTTGAAAGTATCTAAGTTGTGCAAAAACAGCTGATTCTACAAAACAGTAGTGCATGTTGAGAAACTTTGTACACATATACGCATGTACATTAAATTGCAAACTATCAAGATAATGGTCATAAATTTTTGATGATAATGTTAAGGTAACATTACTTTCACATTATCTAAAGCAAAATAATAATATACTGCATAATGCATTTTAAAAATAATTGTTTTAAGTGATCATATTTTTCATTAAAATCGGTGCTATAAAATCTAAAGTATGCCTCAACTTAAGCTATAAAAAACGTTTTAACTATTGTTTGCGATTGCGATTATAAGCGTGGAGTGGGCTTTGTTCTGAAGCATTGTGTAAAAAAGCTTTTACCAACTTCATGAATGACGAAACCTTAATGCATACTTTTTATTAAATTCCGAATAAAATTTAGCTGTTTATAATTTGGAGTTATTTTGGGAAATGATAAAGTTTGTAGCATACGTAATATTAAATAAGATATAACGTTTGACGTGAAATATCAATAATCATAAATAGAGGTGGTACTACGATTCCTGTGGTGATCGGGTTCTGATGTAATAATTGCAGGATGGCTATTTTATCTTAAACCACAATAACACACCCACAATAGTAGGAACCGGGATTGTGTTGATGCCAGAAAGCAGTTAATTGCTCTTTTGTGCGCCCCTTCACTATTTATATATATTATATTTTTTATATTAAATATGTTTACGTTTTTGACGACTTTAATCTTGCTTGATGGAAGGCGAAGATGAGACCTAAGATGGTACACGTTTGCCTAGAAAAAACAAACGAACTATATTTTAATGGTAGACAATGTCGACGTTGGGATGCATCGTCACGTTGTCGCCTTATTCTCAAAATTTGTGTTATTAAATTAATTAAAGGCTGGTACTATTATCCCGATTGACGGGTGTTGCATACCTGTTATCCCGTACCCCACCCCCGCATACTCGTAACCCGTGTGTATGCCCCAGTTTCATAAATTGACGTCATACAACATCGCTGCTACGACTTCATGCAAATTAAATTATAAAACGGTTGACTTCATTCGAGCTTTCCGTAGCGTTCCACGATTTTCGAGCCGAATATCGAATATACGAGTAGAAATAATCCAAGAGCTAAATATATTTATTGCTTTCAAACTATCTTTCAGTTGATAGAGCTGATTATAATAATAATCATTATATATGCATTATTACAATAATAATAATATATATTTGGTATATTAATGATGCTAAAATTAACATTTAATGAGGGATATGAAGGGCGATAATATTTTTTTTTTAGATCGAATCTCCAATTCAAAGTTGATCGTATAGAACTAGTTAAAACACCGCAATGAGACTCATTAGAATGAGTCAACTTATTACAAAGATCATTACCGTCATTAAAATAAATTAAATAAATAATTATTATTCCACTTTTGTCAAGCTACTCGATCGTTTTAGATAAATATTGTGATAATTTAGGGGTTCGGTAGGGACTTCAATCTGTTTTAATTTTGTAACAAATATGTTGAGCAAATAATGAGATATGCAACAAAAAAGTAAAAAATATTTCTAGTACGACATATCCAAAAAAGTTGAAGCTGAAAGCTGAAGTTTCCTTACCTAAACCTTCCATTAGTCCTCTCTCACTACACTAACGTTCATCTGCAATACAGAAACATAATCCAGATGAGTGTTGTCATCGTTCGTCGCCAGCAATGAGGTCTTAGTTTTCTTTCACCAAACGAAACTGCAACGATAAACTACCAGTACGGGTAGTACGGGTGGTATTCTTGTGTAATTTTATTTATTTGATTTCAGGTTTAGAGCCATCTGAAAGGACAAAGGAACAATCGATGTGTAAGCGTGCTAAAGAAAGAATGAGAGGATATTATTATAAAACTACAACTGCACTGAAGTCTTCAGACCTCTACGTGCATTCCAAGAACGGAGGCGGTAAACAATTAATTGATCAGTTCCTTCTAGATCTTCGAAAGCAACTTGAATCGCATAAATACAACGAGAGCTACTTTAATAGAAAAGCTGATAAGGACTTCCGTTTCTGCTCTGATAACGGACTGTTTGAATGCGGAGGCTTATGGAAAAATGACAAATGTTTCTACAATGAGCATGTCATTAATCCATACAGGAGTCGAGAAGAAAGAATTATATTCCAGACGTGGAATTTAGACCACAAAATTGAGCTGTCGCGATCAATTATACCTAGTATTTTTAAAGCTCTTGAAGGGTTACGCAAAGGCAATTGTAAATGTATTTATTGCGATATTGGTCATAGTGATGGGATAATTAATATTGATAGATATTATCTGCAAATATTTACGCGGGAAAATTTGAAATTGGTTCATATCGTTTGCCATTACAAAGGAAAACATGATGCGCACTCAGGCGTTTACACAGTTTGCAAAGTGTGCGTAGGACAAAATATTGATAATTAATAAGTAATTTATTTATAGAGTTTCAGACCAACCATCATACGAACAAGACATGGCTGTATGGACTAAAGTCCTTTGCCTTTCCCATTAGGGATAAATTAATATCATCGTAATTTATTTATTTTATTTAAAAATAGATATAAAAAAATATTAATATGTAAGAATGGTATAATGGTTCATTGTTAATTATATATAATTTCATGAATTTTTTATAACATATAACGAAGCGAATATATAAACATTTGCTTCTGTACTATAAATAACTATTTTGAAATCTGTGATATTAATTATTTTTAAGTTAAATCGACTATTTATATTACTTATTTATTTTTATATATTATTGAGAGAATATTAAAATCTATTTACTTCACTTTATATCAATATTATGAGCTTAGTCCTATAAAATAACGGAAATGTAATGCTGCACATATTATTAGCTTATACATTGTTTGAGTAATCATTTAAATTCTGGTAACTATATATATACACAAAATAGACTTATGCATTCATTCCTTGTCTATTTTATGTTATTTCCGTTGCAGCAAAACAAATACTTAGGAAACGTTAATATTCGATATCAGTGAGTTGATTGTCACAACACTACAACCAACGTAGATTTGAGATTTTAAGTACTTTATTTATATTTAGTATTTGCGTATTTTGTAGCATTAAAGGAAGATGTTAAAATTTTAATGTTGAAGACTTGATTACATAATTTTTTCTATTTTAAATCAATGCTTGTATAGTTTTAGCTCTAAGGCGCGTAATCGGAATTATGTTTAAATATAACACGTGAACTTTTAAAGTAGTGTTTTATTAACTTTAAACAATTATCGTTAGTAATGTAATAATAATAATAACCTTTTAATTAGAATAGAAGAATTTTTATATTCCTTCATTACATTTCCTGTACCCTTCGTAAGTTAGGAATTTTATTGTATTGGCTTTGTTGAGTATTATCAAGTGAGAAATGCTACTGAGGATCCCTTTGGATGATTTTTACTTGACAAAAGCCAATATGGTAAAAACAAAAAAAAATAAAGACAAATATATTGTATACCTGTTAATTAAGAATTAACTTAACTGTTAAAATAAATTTATTTTTTTAACTACGTTGAGAGAAGTAATGCTTTAGAATACTAATCAAAGGTTGTGTAATGTTCGTTTATAATTATCATTTCATTGTTTCGAATATCAATGATGCAGAAAAATACAAATGAATTTCAAATCTCTTTAAATACAGGGTGATAGATAGTCATATACAATTTTATACTTTTTTTTTGTTTAGTCATGTTTTGTTTTTTAATATATTATGTAATGTGATAAAAACCATCGACAAAATGAAATCATCTTCGGTAACAATTTTTTTTGTAATGTTATTATGGATATGTTTTACATTCTTAGTTTAATAGATCTAATAGAATAATATATTTTGATATATTATTTGGTATACAAAGTTTGCCGTTTATGTCCTACTATGACCATTTATTTGAAGTTAAATTACAGCAACAATATTGACACATCATCCGAGTATAGTTACTTGACTGCAAAACATACCAAAATAATCACTATTAATTTCTAAGGAAAATAACTTTTATTTGACAATTGCATTTATAAATAAATCTGACTAACACCCAACTTCATTTGTATTGAAATTTCAGTAATGAAATTAAGAAATAACTTCTTTAACCAACTATGTGCATTCTTGTTAACTACAGCTGAATATTTTATATTTATAGATTTATCTTTGACCATTGTAAGGTTTTATAAAAGAGTGAAATTATATAGAGTAATTGCAGATATATATATATATATATATGTATATATATAATATATATATATAAGTTCAATTTAAAATATAGCTAGCATTTGCTACCTTAGTCTACTCCGTTTGGGATAAAAGATGTAAACTGGTTTATTTGTATTCTAATATATGGATCATATATATTTTTTTTAAAAATACGATTAAACATGGATAATTTTATTTATATATTGTTATAATTTTTTTAACCCTCTGTGGGTTAAGGGACTGCGATTGTCTGGGAATTAAATTAGAGGAATAATATTAGCCTCATTATTTTTCTATAAATTCTATTTTTCTAACTTCGCCGTAAGTCGTGTTATCTTATAGCTACAAAAATGTAATAATCCTGTATAATGTTTATTTTAGATTAGTGTTGAATCTTAGTTAGTGATTTATATAATATATAATCAGAAGTATTTTTATGTAATGTTAATGTGATATTGTAAAGACAAAGTAGAGAAAGTGTTGGTGCATTATTATCATGAAAATATGTGAGAGAAATTTGATACATAATTATTGATAATGGGGCATTTTATCTGAAAAATCATGGTAGCAATGCATCTAGAGGATAGATGGAGATGCCAGATCACTTTTAGGTGGACTGAATGCTTACTTGTTATTTTTGAAAACAACAAATTTTATGCTACACTATAAAGGCTGGCAAGGTTGTGTTTAGAATCTAAAAGTTCATGTTTATTAAGAGCCTGTTTCGGAATGTTATCGATGAGTGAAGCTGTGTTTTAGCTACTTATATGATCATAATATGTTTAATATAATGTATAGTATTGTCTTAGAATCTTCTGATCTAAGTGGTCAAAATTATACTCTCTTATTTGTCAAACAGAGTACCATATCCGTGTATTGCTATATTACGTACCTATCAAAACTATAGTTCAAAATGTAGATGTCGTTTATTTAAAATTTAGGCAATTTTAGTTAAGTTAACTTTTTTTTATTATTTATCCGTTTGTTAGTCTACATTATATATAAAATGTATGTAAAGCAATGATGTATTGATATCACATTAGCGTGACAAATTAATACATAATAAAGGTGTAATAATCGTAACTGTAGACGCTTCCATTATAGCTTTATAGTTGTTCTCAAATATAAGTGTTCGTAACTTAAGTAGTGGAAGAGATAAAAAAATATTTAGATGTTCCGAATATACAGTATTACTTATAACCCTTTCCAAGATCTGATAGGTTATGTGTAGTAAAAAGTAGTTAGAGGAGGTTATTAGGAAAATATATCGACTAGTTAATGTGTACCTTAAATATATTGGTCTTCGATATGGCCAACGAAACACAATTTAGAAAAAAAACTTGAGTTTCTTTAAAATTATTGCAAGTAGCAAATTATTTTTATAATTAAAAATATTTTGTAACAAGCTGTGCTATTTAATTGTTAATAAGTTAGTAATAGTATTAATTGCTGCTACATAAATACAATAAACCATGAAATGAGAATATTTGTTAATTCGAAAAAGCTTTGAATTAATATTGTAAAATGCTGCCACTTATATATATTATTTATGACAAAAAAATATGGAAAAAAACATGTACTGTTTTATGCAATAAATTTTAAAAGATGATTGAAATCTTGTTTTATTTTTTTTGATATCCTTTATCTGATAATATTGCGGGACAATTGCATATATACATAATCAGCCTGCATCAGTGCACTGCTGGATATAGGCCTCTTCCAAGGCACGCCACTTAGCTAGGCCTTCAGCTCTTCTTCTCCAGTCACTGCCCGCTGCCCTACTTAGTTCCAGGGCGCCCTAAACTACGTTTGCCGATTCGCGATTTCCACTCACGAACCTTTCTGCCCCAGCGGCCATCGGATCTACGGCATATATTACCTGTCCACCGCCACCTCAGCTTGCTAATTCATTGAGTTATGTCAATTACTTTAGTTCTGTTCCGAAGGACTTTGTTCCGGATTCAATCCCTAAGAGACGAGCGATCTTGAACTGGTGGATAAGTCACACTGTGAGTGGCCACGTCTCAGCACCGTATGTCATAACAGATAGGACACACTGATTGAAAACCTTCGTTTTTAGGCAACGAAGTATGGGCGTAGAAAAGACTACGAAGTTTTCCAAATGCTGCCCAGATCAACAGTATCCGTCTCCTAAATTCCTTGTCAAAGTTGTTTTTACCTAGTTGTAGCATTGCCCTTAGGTACATATATATTCAGAAACAACAAGGGGGACTACGTTTACAGGGACGGGTTCCGCGTCAACGTGTTCGTTGAACATAACTGGTTTTATCGAAGTTCACCCGGAGACCGATTCGCTGAGACGAATTAGCCAGGCTGTCCAGCATCTGTTGTAGGTCCTGCAATTTTTATGCAATGATGACGATGTCGTCTGCAAATCGAAGGTGAGATACGTGTTTGCTATTTATATTGATGCCGCGATGTTTCTAGTCCAGCGTCTTGAGCATATCCTCCAATGCGTTAGCACACAGTTTCGGTGATATTACCTCACTCTGTCTCACCCCTCGGCCCAGGTGGATATAATTAGTCTGCCGGTCACGAACTTGGACGGCCAGTCGCGTTGGCATTGTTGCAAGGAATCCAGAACAGTCCATGTTACGATAGTGTCAAAAACTTTCTCATAGTCCACGAATGCTGAACATAGGGGCCGATTATACTCCTGTATTTTCTGTATAATTTGTCGCACAGTGTGAATGTCTATGGTGCTGTATCCACTTCGAAACACGGCCTGTTCCGGGGGTTGAAAGTCGTCGAGCCTGCGTGCAAGACGGCTCGTAATGACCCTTGAAAGCAGCTGGTATACATGGCTCAGAAGCGATATGGGCCTGATAGTTTTTCAAAAGAGTCCTATCACCCTTAAAAAACAAAATGGCTACGCCTTTGCTCCACGTATGTGAAGTTCTCCTAGTGAAGAGCATTAAATAGCTTTTGAAGCTCCTTTAGTATGGGGGCTCCAGAAGCTCAGTCGTGGTGCCATCCTCACCAGGGGCTTTTCCATTTTTAAGGGCCAACACGATCTCGTCTAGGCTGATCTCAGGCAAATTCTCTGTAAGTGACGTGTAACGGTGGCTCTAGGATCTTATTTTAGAGATTTGAGTTGAAGTGCGTGTAAGGCGTAGAGCAGGATGTAGAAGTTTCTAACCTCCGAGAGGATCTCTGGCTTAGAGGTGACCATTGTTCGTGTGGTCAACCTTGTCAGGTGGCTTCTTCCCAGTGACTTTCAGGAAACACTTTACCTACACTTTATCTGAAAACTTTAGAGTCTATAGCAGCTTGGAGCAGTTTCGGTCGGAGCCTGGACTTAATCAATCGGATTGTTTTGCGCTTGCAGTCGATATTCAGAGTTCATCACACTTGATGTATTCAATTTTATTTTTTGGTCTTGTCATTGGGGCTTCGCCATGTCCATTTTCTTTGTGAGGCTGCTTTTTGAAGAACGAGCACATCATAAACAGCCCCTCTCTTTCGAGAACACGGACAAGTGCTTGTTTGTTAACTTTCTGGAAATCGAATCATTCCTGCTTCCACAACCGTATGGTACCACTGATGTTTCGCTCATTGTACTCCAACTTTGGAAAGTTAAAATCTCCCATAACAACGTTGTAGTGGGCCCTCGTGGTATCGAGCCTTGGAGATGTCTCGTAGAATACTTCTACGTCTTCATCCGAATGTGCCGAAGTCGGTGCGTAAACCTGCACATCCTCGAGGGTGTACCTAACGGTCAGCCCAATTATTAGGTATGCTACTCTTGTACTGGCAATTTCCACAACGCTGTCAGCAAAATTTTGATGGAACAGAAACCCGACACCACCCTGGGAAAGTTGGTCTCTCTCTCTCTGAAGTACAATAGATGGCCCGATTCTAAGGTTATGGCATCCTCTCCCTCTCTCCGGACTTCACATAACTCTAATCACACTCTTCTAATTGCAGAAGGTGCTCATCCAGTCGCGTGCGTCCGTTATACGTAGCCAGGGTAAGTACTTTCTTATGAGATTGGCGGCCTATCGTAACCCGGAGATTCGTAGCACCCCCTGCCCCGCCGGAACCATGACCGCCGCCGTGGTCAGGAATAGCGGAGCGACCGGAAACTGGGGGCCGTGATGTATGTTATACTGCCATTTGTCGGTCTCCAGAACCTCGTTCGTCGGTCAGCAGGATACACTACGAACATATATAGTTGTACATCACAAACTTGATTTTCTGGTCTAGGTGAGCATTATATCCTGTGCTCAGGAAGCTGCATCAAAACCTAACAGTGCAGTTTATATCAATCTAAAAAAGTCCATAGTAATAACCAAAATGTATTCTATATAAATAAAATATGAATATAATTTGGTGTAATTTAAGGAATGTTCCCTGATTAGATTCCAAGATATTAAGAATGTGTTTTTCCACGAGGTTAATTCTCGGTAAGTCACTGATTGTCCTCATATGTAACAAAAGATGCTTGAGGTCACTTTGCCTATGAGATGTCATTGCTATTTAAAGTTAATGTAATTTTATGTACGTAATGTAATGTTATACTATATACAGTATGAATATTTTGTTATGCTTCTGAAGTTTATTATTAAGATATTCAATAACATAACATTACACCAGTGGTCAGTCATTAATGAGAGCAATTAAACCCAACGATTAATACGAATTGGGGATCTTTAGAAAAGAGCCTATACCTTTCTTAAGACCGGCATTGGCAACTCCTCCAGTGTCTAAGGGCGGCGGTAATCAGTTCACATCAGGTGAGCCACTTATTCTACGAAAAATAAATTATTCTATACTAATCAACGATAAGGTATTATAATGCATAAATGTTTTGTTAACTCTGAGGATTAAGATTCAATGCTTCATCACAATATATAAGATCTCCGAATTCTTTCACCGTGATGAATAATGTAGGGCTAAACTTACTGCTTACTCTGGTATTTGGTGTTCTATGAAAGCGTTGTCCTTCCCCTGTTGTGCGACGACCTATTAGTGTTATATTAGACTAACTGGTCTATAGGTGCCACGTGGCCCTAAACTCCTTTTTCATCAAGTGTCGTAGCTGTATTTTATTTTTGTTGCAACAGGCGCTGTGGCATTTGCAGAGTGGAAGTAGGCCTTTTTACAAGTAGGGAAAATTATGCAGGGAGAGGAAGGATTTTTTTAAATTTGATAACCACTTTTCTCTCCCTCTTTAGGCGAAATAAAGTACCTTCGTAATGCGTACGAGCCACATAAGAAAGAATATATTATTATTATTGACTTATAAAAATCTTTGTGACTTGTTAAATCGCCACATCTTTTGAATTATATAATTAAATAAATACTTACATATATATTAAAACTCCTTATTTTTGTTACTCAATTGGTATATTTGTACAGCAATACTCTATACATCTATTTGTGGCAAGCTTGGGTTCAGAACAGCAATATTAATATATGCTCTTGATAAAAAAACGAATGATTTAACATTCTTGCCACAATTTTTTGAAATGTTTACTTTTTCTAACTGATAGTATTTTGAGTTTCACTAGTCAGGGTAACTAGCCAGTCAGACAGTCATATAAATAAGGTAATTTTTCACCATATTAGCTTGTATCATCTGGGCGTTAGGCTACAACTAACAAAACTTTACCTTTCTTATACTGATTTGTACAGTATATCTGAAAAGATTGTTTCCTATCTTGCTCAGAGAATATCATGGAAGCATCTGTCAGACAATAAACAAGACAAAAATATTGTGTGCTATAGACAAAATTGAACATTGGAAGGAAAGACAGAGGTAGTTTTATAACAGTAGTTAGTTTATTAACATGAACTTATGAATATAATACAATAACAGACAGATATTTTCACCTCCTTTTTCTTCCAGGCGTCTTTTTATTAGGGTTTCTTTGCCCTTTGCCACCTTTTGGCTTCTTGGCTGTGAAGTTTGTAGCATTGCCACCCTTAACTTTGCGTTTGCCTTTACCCGGTTTAATAGTTTTCTTTTCTTCTGATCTCCTAATAAAAGAAAATAACATGTGTAATCACATATTTTATTATATAATTTTGGTAACAATTAATTGTTCAAATATGTTTTTGCTGTAAAAAACAATTCACTAGGAATGATAACAACTTTACTTTTTGTTTTAAATGAATGCAAGGATACGTAGAATTGGCCTATAATTAATTGGCGTATTTAATGTTGGAATTTAATGTGTATATCAAGAGACCAATGCTATAATTAAATGTTAGGTTTGTTTGAAGAATAATAAGTTGGGACTATAGTTACATTAAAATTACGTTAAGTAAAAAAAAGACCACTATCCAACCGATACAAATGCTATGAACATCATCTTTTGATAGGTTGAAAAACACCACTTTTTCAAAATACCAGTAGACTCCCATATAGCTTAATATTTATGTTTGTACACTCTCTCACTGTGTGTCTCTATCTATATATATATATATATATATATATATATAATCTCTATCTATATAATCTACTAACCACTGTTCTGACATATTTGAAATTGTTTTGATCACATGTTATTGACACTATAATCCTGGGTGGGTCCCCACAGGATAATTTGTATGATGGTAATAATGCCTCAACAACTATTTATGATTTATGAAAACGACTTGTGTACGAGATGCAAGATGTATTTACTGTTGTGAATGCTATGTGTAATAATGCCTCATTGTAAATATATTGACCAGAAGGATGACACAATTTAATTTTATTCCTATTTTTTTCTTCAATATTATGTATAAATTTTTAGTGTGAAAACTTACTGCATTTGTTCATCATTTATGTGTTTTGCAACAGCTTTCTCCACATCAAATTTTGGTCTCTTATTCAATATTCTGTCTATAAGATTTAAATTGTTTTGTTTCTCTGCTTGAGGTGTTGGAATTGGTGCCTTCCTTTTCCTCTCCTTACCAGGAATTAGTTCATGAATACCTTTACCACGGGCCTCTTTTTCCTTAGGCAGTTTATCTTGAAATTTACCGAGTGATGCTGTTGATGCCTTAGCTACAACAGCCGCTGTAGCAAGCTGTAATAAATTTTGATCAATTAATAAATGAATCTTTAATCTACACCTACGATTTTTTTAACAGTAATTTTCAAAAATTATTTAATTGTTATTTACTAAGAGTAATATATAAAAAAATATCTCAATTTAGAAGGCATCAATAGCCTAATATTGGCTTAACCCTTGTCCTGCTAACTTAATGTTGTAGCTAGAATCCACAACAACAAACTATTGTCATTAATCATGAGATTATTAATAAGAGTACTAATAGTATTGCTAAACAAACTAGAGAAAGAACTATTATTAAATAAACAAGCTTAAGGCCTGTATAATTGATGGCAAATACTAGATGATATTGGTTGAAAACAATCACTATTTTTTTATATTAAATAATATTTTTATAGCAGTGAGGGGAATAGTAAAGTAATCACTGTGGCCTTACAGAATCCTTACTAATACTATAACTATTTTCCTTTATATAAATAAAAATGAAATGTTGTTTGTTGCAAGCAAATAACTTGAGAATGGCTGCACCAGTTTGGTTATTCTTTTTTTTTAATTATTTATAAGTCTGAATTAGGTAGAAATAGGAAGAAAATTGGGAATGTTGCCTGGAAAATTAGCAAGTTCAGGTTTTTTCTATGGGATGTTTGTATTAACTCATAATTCCAACGATGGATAATAATCACAAATTCACAAAAGGATCACAAGCAAATCTATTGAAATTTGCATAGGACTATGTCTGATGGATCAGCTAGTTTTAAATAAATTGTTAACATAGCACCTGTGTTGCATTTGCTTTATCGGAAGTCACAGGCAGTCCAACTCTTGGTATTTTTACTTTTCTTGCCCTGGCTATGTTTTTCAGTCTTTGCAATTCATTCTTGGCTACTTTTTCAGATTTTTCACCTGCTTTCTTTTCATACATGTCTGTCATTGGATCAATGTGTTGTGGTACTTCAATGAGCCAATTCTTTTCTTTCTCAGCTGCAGCTTTTTTGAACCTAGAAAAGCAATAAACAGGATTTAGTACATATATAGTGTCGGTCGCAAAATTGATGACACTTTCTATTTAGCTACATACAACTTTATTGAGAATAAGTATATTCACTATTGATTATACTATCAATAAAGTTGTAGAATTGATACTTATCAATTCTACTATAATTACTATGAATGACATCTACATTCATCATTGACAAGGAATCATAATGCAGATGCATTGTCACCCCTGGGAACTGAGATGAAATAAAACCAGTAAATAAAGATCTTCAGATCCTGTCACTCTTCCGATGAAACAGTAGCATTATGCTGGTATTCTGTGAGGGTGTGGTCTTACCCCAGTCAAAGTGATCCTTTCATTCTGCAGCTAGAAACAAACTGCAGTGTAGCTCTATCATTTCAAAAATGTATTGTTAATAATACAGATAGATTGATTGAAATACCAATTTTTACAAGCAGCAACTCTAGGACAATCTTACAAGAGCACTTATGTGCCTTCATGGAGGACTGTAAATCTTGACTTGATCTAGAGAATGTGGAAAATCAATAATAAGACCATATTTTTGAATCTATTTTTAGACTATTCTTTATGATTAGATAAAGACAATTTTTTTAAGTACATTTATTAAATAACTAACTTACCCAAATAATGGTACCCATTTTTGTAATTGTTCATCCCATTGCTGTTTGTCCTTCTTTTTCTTTGTAATGCCTTTTGATTTAGCAAACTCTTGCCATTTGGTCAGTGGCTTAGACTTGGGCACAGGTTTAGATCGTGGCAATATAGTTTTTGGAGCAGGCAACTTTACTACAATAGCTTCATCGATTCTCTCAGTTGGCAACTCCCAAATTTTGTTTAACAATAATTGTGTGTTATCCCTAGTTAATGCTTGAAGATATTTATCCCTTTCCTTGTCAGACCTATTATAAGATTAAATATTAAAACAAAAATGTGTAGTTTTAATACACTAATATATGAACAAGTCAGGCAAATCAACATAGTACTTTTCTTGGAAGATGATGTTTATTATTTATTTGTAGTGAATAAATTTATTGTTTTGCCTTTTTTTTTTTTTACAAGAATTCTTCAATTCATTGTGATGCAGTAACAATGGAATCTAGATAATATATATTTTATATTATGATTTCAACATTGCAATCCTGGGAACTCAATACAATATTGTTAGTGTACTACCCCTGGAAGTTTAGTTTAGGTTAGATTTAGGCCAGCTGCTTTCTTCACCTCCAAGAGAAATAATCAACTCACTTTCATGTATTTCTTGGGGTCAATTTGTTCAAATGCAACTCTCAACATTCTTCCTTCCAATCCACAGCCATTGTTGATTTGAATGTTTCTCTTGTCAAATTTAAAATTATCTATTTATATCTGCTATATAATGCGTGCGGAATAAATTGTTGAATTTCTGGTGTGTTGCAAACATGCACCTGATACATCGTAATCTTCATCCAATCTTATTACACATGCATTACTTGTGTAATTATATATTACTGTTATATCTTGTAATAACCAGAAGATATCGGTGTGGACATAATCGACGTACATATATTGGTTAATAGATTTTAAAAAAAATAAGACTTAAACAACAAAACCTTTGTTTAATCAAGTTTTAAATAAATTCAATTGGATTTAAGCCACTCTACAGAAACATCATCTTCCTTCCAAGCCAAGGCCAAGTGTCATGTAAATTCGCCCGACTTGTATGTTGAAAAATATAATATTTGAAGAAAACGTTTACTTTTAACATGTAAAGACAGGAAATTCAGTATGTAACTTAAGATAAAACTAGAATAAAGTATAGTATATTTAATATTTTAAAAGTTTTCTTATTTTGGCTTTTATATCAATGTGTATTTTTTATTTACATTGTATATGAATATTTTTATTGTACATTATTACTTATATAAATGAAAAAGTTTATAAGTCAACTCAGTAGTTTTATTTGCTCTTATAAAAGTTATTTTGCAGGGATATCCTGCAAAATAACTTTTTCTACATTTGCAATATAATTAAAAAATAACGCGACAATGATTTGCGTCTGAGTGCGTAACTTACTGTAATGCTTTTAAATCCAAGTCATTAGTATCTGAAGCCAGAAGTGTTCCAATATCTAACTCAACATCTAAGTGTTTCTCAACTATTATTGGTTTGTACTTCTCTGTTTTCTTTTGTTCTCTTTCTAATATTTCATTTACTATATCCATATTTGTTATTATCTTAATTATTACACAAAAATCTAACCTATTCCTCACATTTACTTTGACATATAAAATAGGTACATTACTTACTACTCATGTCAAACAACCACGTGCTACAGATAGAAACCATAATGTTTGTATTAACTTTTATTTAAATTTATCAAAAAAGTTATACTGAAGAAATCATACAATATTTTTTATGTTAGGAAATCCTATTAATAATTTTAATAGACTATTTTTTTACTAGTGCACAATATCGCTAAAAGTAACGTATAACTATTTATATTCCTGATCTAATTTTAATTCTTTTTTTTCTTTCTTTTCCTTATATGATACTGGGTGATTTTCTCTCTACATGGGGGCCTTTTTTCATTATTTCTCAATAGATATCTTTAATAATTTGAATGCCTGCATTTTTAATGGCAGTCCTCCTCCTACTTTGGGAATAATTAATTTAAAAAGTAATTATTCCTAATCCTGAAAGTGTTATAGGATCTGTCCGTGTACTCTCCCAATCACATTGTCAGATGGAAATCTTGCCATTCTCAAGTATCAAGAAATTACTAAGACAAATTCTCAACTCAATAGTTGAAACTGGTCTTAGTATTTATGCAACCAGTTCTTTTGTTTTGTATGATACATTTGCTAATGACTGATCGAGTCCTTCTTTTGTTCCGAGAATTCTTTCTAACTCTGTTTCCTGGAGGTATATTTTAACCATAGTTACAATATTATTAATAATAATGGTTCACATGGTCCGTTAATCTATAATGAATTCCAGTTTTCTGTCAGGGCTTAGAAGTAAATCTTGTCTTGGCTACAGAAGTATCGGGATTAAATTGACCGTTGAATTGTCTAAGCATAAATACATGACCTTGCTTCTTGTTCTTCAAATGTCAGCCTGGGCAGCTCTTTGACAAAAATCTATAAACGTGCCGGTAAACACTTTGTTGTACCTTACTTTCCGTATAAATCTTGGTAATTTTTTATTTTATTCATATTTATTTCATAATTTTAATATATATTTTTTTAATAGTCTTATCATCCGAAAAAGCTTTTCCTACAAAAGTTCGATTTACATTCCATGTTATTTTCATGACTGACTTGACATTGGCAGAATTCATTGATAGTTGCCCAACTCCGAAAAAACTCAAGATCGGCTAAATAATAAATTAAAATTAGTGCTTTTTTTACTTTACAACGAATTTATCAACTTTTTACGACTAGGAACTTTGTAAAACAGTTTATTAATATAGCAAAATAATAAGTTGATAAAATGATTGCGGATAATGATAAAAGTTACTGCTTCAAAGTAGAAAACAAATTTTTAGTTAAAAGTGGATGCAAAAAACGTATGTGGAGATCTCTTAAGCAAATATTGACTGCTGAACGGTCTTTGCCATGGCAAGATGATCCAGTCTTGTGTAAGTTTAAATTAAAAGAGCATTTTCTTTATGAAGTTTAATAATAAAATCTGTGAGTTGTAACTGACGAACATTCGTATACGAATACGTCTTCCTAGAATACTACTGGGCTAAAAGCTAAAAGGATCAATGAAATGAATAACTGTGTATCTATTCAAAAGCAGATCTATATTCATATTCAGATATATCATGTTTCAGATTATTCAATAAATGCACCACCTACATTTAAACCTACTAAGAAATACTCTGATATATCTGGTTTACCAGCACCCTATATGGATCGACATTCAAAACTGTTCTATAGTAATGTAGAAGAATTTACAACAATAAGGAGTTTGCCAATGGACATCACAGCCGGTTATCTGCAACTAAGAGGTGCACATACAATTGTTGGATGAAAAAAACCAACAGTGTGATAAGATATTACCACACCATATACAATAGATATGAACAATTCAAAAGGTGAAATAAAAAGAACTTTGTAACTGTGTTTGTGTATAGCTCTGGGGACTTATATCATATTTTGTGAATTGATGTATATAAGTGGTTAATAAAAAGAAATGAATAGTGGAATCTCTATAGCTCTAAACTTATTAAGTTTTAATCTTTGGAAAGTGCCATTCCCTTGCGCTGAACCCCAAAATATGTAGTATCTCAAATTATTAAGACTACAACTCAAGCAAAATGTTATTTCCCTGCAAGGTATTGATATAATATATAACTCTTTGATACATTATACTCTATAACTCGAATTTCAAAAAGGATTTTAAGTCATAGTTAGTAAAATATAATGAAGTCTTACTTGGAATTTCCTGAAATCATAGCAATAAAATCCAAAAGGAGTGTTTGGGTCTTCTAATGTATTGTTTGTGCCTTGTACACATACAATGAATGTCTACATTCATTAAACTTTCTATGTAAGTACTTATTTGGCTGTTAACTAGCAACAACATGAGTATTAAAAGGAAACTAAAGACTCTTAAAAATTGATGTTATGATTGATGCTATGATAATGCACAATAAAGTGATGGCATGAAAAAAGATGTGGTAGCTCAATATGGATTACTAGCAAGCACTTCATCTATAATAGTTAAGAATTAAGGCCAAATATTGTAAAGATACAAATCTAGCAGGAATTTGTCTTTGCAAAAGACAATGTCTATCCTAGTTTCCTGATTTGGGCGAATGCTTACTCACCTGGTTCAAACAGTGTCAGGACAAAAGCTAATGTGTATCTGGTGCTATCTTACGTGAAAAAGCCAAAGAATTTTCAAAATCACATGGGCTCAATTCTTTTTGTGCCAGCAATGACTGGTTGGTGAATTTTAAGAAGCATCATGAACTTGTGTTTAGGAAAGTTAGGCGAAGGTGAGACATGTGATGAAGGGTTAGCTACTACTGGAACACTAACTGATGCTGTAATCATTGACATAGTAAATCAGAATATAGATGACGATATTTTTAGTGAAAATTACATTGATCATACTGATCTAGTGGATTATTTAACCATTAATATCAAATAAAGAAGCTAGAGCATCTATCAACACACTACGAATTTACATTGAAAGATGTGATGATATTGAGGACCATGTATTTTTCATGTTTAATCTTTGAACTTGCAAAAATAATTGACAAAAGTTGAAATTTTAGCAGATAAACCCTCTGTATCTCGAAATTCTTGTTAAGTTGAAAACTCACAATTCAAATTTTTTGGAAAAAAATATATTTGGCAATTTATATAATGAATGTCTATGATAATAAGTGCTACAACTTGGAGAAAACTAGAAATATAAAGCAAGAATTCATCTTTGTTTAAACAGCGAAAGTCAACCCTACTTTATAACTGTTTAACAAAAATGTGGCATTTACAATTTTTTTTCTAGAAAAGGTACCAGTATTAATAATCAAAATAACAGTATTTGTAAAAAAAGAAAGGGTCTCCATAAATAATATACCCAGTTATTAGATAAACAATCTAATAAATGCATATATTATTATGTTTTTCATGCATTTATTCTAATTTAAACATTCATTCTACTAAATTGATGTTGGACTAGATGGATATTAGGGTAGGATAGGATAGGTGAGTGTTCACACATTTTACAAAGAAATATATTTAGACTTGATATATAGCAGCACACTAGCCTTAAGTCGATTTCCATTGTTGTTTGACCAGCAGGGGGTCCGAGAAGCAGGTCGAGCAACAGATATGCAAATGGAGAATGAATGGATTGGGCAAATGGGATATTGCAGGTGGCCTCTCTTGAGAGTATAGGTGTGAAAGAACATACTCTTCTAGGAAGTGGGAACCATAAACGGTTTCAAATGATATACTACCATAGGAAAATTAAAAGGGCTATTGATTAACTAATAAATAATTAAATTGAGTTAACAAGTACATAAAAACTTTTTGCAAATATTGTTTTATATAGTATAGGTGGCAAACGAGCAGGTAGCCCACCTGAAGCGTGTTGTTCTTGTTTTTATTAGTCATATTTCGAGTATAGATACTGAGATATTTATAGGATTTTTTACTATTGGATTGATGGCCGCAGATAGCCCGAAAGATTTTACAGTTTCACCTATAGAGAGGCGAGACCTCTATTAGTGGGTAACCAGTACGAGAGCTCTCGAGAGGAAGCCTCGGCTTAGACCGTTACCCTGTTTTGCGAGAGCGTCGTGACTCGAGACACGAAACCTCTGCTCGATCAGCTGCTTCTGACTAAGAATTATCTCCATTAATAAAGATATTATTATTAGCTATCTGTACCACCACTTCGGAAACACAATCGCGAATAACCTTGTTTGCTTGGGGCGTGCCTCGGTCTCCTTCGGACGCGGGTGAGTTTATGATTCGCGATGGAATTATAAGTGGCGGCACTTGCAATCAAGGGGTTTGGGTGTGTGACGGCAGAGTCGAATTATCGGCGGGAAGCCTGCTTCAGGTACTGAGCTATGGTCGGCAGCTCATGATCTATGTGTAAATTTTCATTACGCAAGAACCACGGCGCATGGGTCGCCTGCATGAAACGATTATGAATTACCTGAAGTCTGTAAATGAGACGCGGGGAGGCTTGCGTATGTCATTACGGATCGGATGCAATTTAAAAGATAGGGAGTCAATATGGTTATTTATTATCCTATATATGGAAAGTTTAAATCTCTTTCAATTTTCGTCGACGAACTTTTGAACACAAATACTCAATTTAGTCATTCCTTGCGTAGTATGTTACTCTATATGACGGGAATGAAATCAGCTGGTGAGGAGTGATGAATTTTAAATGTTTGTTCCAATTCCATATTATTCCAACAATGTGAATGTTCAAGTTCATGGGGAAGTAGGCAGCAAATTTTGTTTAAAGCCATAAGTAATTAACACACGTTTTTCGTAAAATTTACCTTAACATATTAAAAAAAGAAATACAAGCTATGTATAAAAACTAGAACTAGAGATAAAGCGATTATGACTACAAGAAAGAATAATTATTTAGGTTAATCAATCGAGGAAATCAAAGATTTTTTTTTAATTAATTAGATTTCACGTTATTATAATTAAGATTAGTATAATAAATAAATAATAAGCTAGATATTAGTAAAATTGTGATTATAATTAAAAGACAAGAAATTAAGAAGATCTAAGAATTATTGTGATTAATTAGTTTATACTTTATGTTATATACATATATAATTTCAGTTATATATATTAAGGTAGATAAATTAAATAGCTATACTCAAAATATTAGGATTAAAGAACTATCAATCAATCAAATCAAAGCTGAAGAATTGTAATTATAATGATAATATTTTTGTATCTTTACAAGTTGTGGGTACAATAAAAAACAATTAGTCAATTAGATGTGATTATCATTATTAAATTATAAATAAAAAAGCGAGAAATTCCTAATATAATACAAAAATCAGCCCTACAGTTTTGATTCTCTACGTTTCTCTGGACATTACCTGCATACGTTAGTCATTCCCTTATTTGACATAGTATATCTTTTATTTGCATGTACGGTGAAAATTCTCTGAATTAATTTAAAAATTTATGTAAATGTTTTGATATGATGATAAATGTTTTTTCATTTATTGTTGTTCAATCGTACACATAACGTAATACATAACAATGACTAATAAATCTTTCTAAAATTTTGATATGAAGAAAAATAAAATAAAAGGTGCGTGAATTCACACAAGTGAGCCTACGGTCCCATTGGATAATATTTTGTTTAAAGTATTGCAGTCAATGCGTCGTATGGTGTACATGAAATAATTGAAAAATATTCACTGTAATATTTACGTAACTCTTATGGATCACAAAAGTACATACGAGTTATTTAATAACTGTAACCTGCTTTAATAATAATATTAGATAGATAAACAACAATGTTTCCAGTCATTTATGTCATATTGAAAGGAATGTCAAAATGACAGGTGCCAATCCAACGTGCTAAAAGTTTCTTTGGTTGGCTGTTGATTTTAAATTTGGTTATTAGAGCCATTTGTTAAAAAGTAAATAAAAATGTCTACATCGTTTTTCCTAAAAGGTAAATCAAGACAGGTGTTCAAAAGAAAAGGGGAAAACTTCAACAAAACCAAGCCAAAAAAACAAAACGCTCCTAACCTAGAAGATGCTCACGAATCTTCTGATAGCGAATTGGATATCAAAAAATTCTCCGACGCTGAAGAGTCAGAGAGTGATCATGAGACAGCCGAAGAAAAGAAATTACGGTTAGCAAAGAAATATTTAGAAGAAATTGAACGAGAGGAAGCCAAAAGAGCAGAATTGAAAGAATTAGATGACGCGATAGAAAAAAGATTACATAAAGATTATTTGGAGCAAAAGGGCAAACTGCGTGTTGATGTTGCGGATTCTTACGCTGCACCAGCTGAAAGCGATTGCAGGTTAATCCGTGCAAAGGAACACCGCCTACCACTTACATGTGCTTGCATTAGTCTTGATGGACAGTTTGCATTTACTGGTTGCAAATCTGGTTGCGTTATTAAATGGGGTATTAAAGAAAAAAGAAAACTGGGCTCTTTAACATTCAAAACTCATTCCAATTTTCTGAAAGGCAGCATTACATCCATTGCAGTATCATCTGATTCAAAGTTCTTAGCAACTTCTGATGAATCATCTTGTATAAATATTTGGGATCCTCATTCATTGAAACATCTGCACACATTTAAAGGACATAAAGACATTGTAACTGGGCTTGTTTTTAGAAGGAACACACATGATCTGTATTCAGCAAGTAAAGACAGGTCTATAAAAATCTGGTCTTTAGATGAAATGGCATATGTAGAAACATTGTTTGGTCACCAATCTCCTATAACTGCAATTGATGCATTAACAAGGGAGAGGGTAATCACTGCAGGGAGCCGTGACACTACAGTGAGGATATGGAAGATAGTAGAAGAATCACAACTTATATTTAATGGGCCCATGGGTAGTTTAGATGAAGTGAAACTACTTGATGAAGAACATTTTGTATCAGGTAGTGACAATGGTTCACTTTGTGTATGGAGTGTTTTGAAAAAGAAGCCGCTGTGTACTGTGACAGAAGCACATGGTTCTGAAAATAATGTTCCAAGATGGATAACTAGTTTAGCTACTCTTTTGAATTCTGATATGTTTGCTTCAGGTTCTTATGACAACAGTATCAGATTGTGGAAAGTGTATGAAGCATATAAAAAAATTATGCCCATGTTTAGAATACAAGCATATGGTTTTATAAATTGTATGCAATTTACAAAAGATGGTACACAGTTGTATGCAGCAGTGGGTCAAGAACATAAGTTTGGTAGGTGGTTTAAGCAAAACAATGCTAAGAATGGATTGTTAATAGTAAATTTTTCTCTTAAATCCTGAATTAATTTAAATAAAATTAATAATTTTATTCGCCATCTATTTTTTTTAAATATTATAGGTGAGTGAGCACACAGATGGGTCACCAATACCATGAGATAAACTCATGTTGTTTACATCCATTCTCAACATCAATTTAAGTTGCAATTGCATTGTCATACCTGAGGTCTGATAAGGAATGCCTTATTACCTATAATAGGTTCTATGGATCCCCACTCGCAATATAAAAAATAGCAATATATTGCTACTATTTCACCTTACGTGGTATTATGCAAAAGTGTGGTTTATTCGAATAGAGCGGATCTATTGATGCTGCAGCTAGAAACAAACTGCAATGTAGTTCCACCACTTATTTTTTTATTTAACCTATATTGTTAAAACTATAACATTGGCTGAATTCTGATCTGTTGAAACTTGAATTAAATAATGCGTGAGGATTTCTTTTAAGTTTCAAAATATTTTCCATCTTGATTAATTACTTTTGTTAACCACTCTGTCTTAATAGTAAGAGTAATATTTTATTTCTAACTATTAATCTATTCTTCTTTTATTTTTCGTTTTTAACACTACATTAGTTAGTTCCTTACATAGCTTGACAGAGTTCAAGTATATATTTAAAAAAAAATGGATAGTGGGAATTTTTTTTTATTTTATATCAAAACCAAACACAAAGTTTAACTTATGATATGTGATGAATATGGTCGATAATCATCTACATCAATCTTCAATACAGAAACAAGATGCACATATGTTGTCACCCCTAAAGCTTGATGAAATGCTCTGTTACCAGAAATTGGCTCACCGATTCCTACGCACCATACAAAACAGAAGCATTATTTTTATAGCAGCTGCTATTCTGTAAGAGTATGGTCTCACATGGGTCGAGCCAATCTTCACCGTAGCGACAATAACTGCAGCATGGCACTACCTCACTGGAATGGAACCTAACCTTGTTTCTTGATATTGGAAATAAATTATGATTCCTCCGCACTCTTTGAAATGTATATTGTAAAGTACCTTCAGCCTGTTATGTATGTATGCCAGTTTTTCTTCAAATATCAACATCACTTGCAAGGCAGTGCACCCTGCTGGTTAAAGAATGAGACTTGAGGGATCAAATCTAGCTAGGGAGTAATTACAGATGCCTACATACCTAGCGCAAGGGTATCGGCACCAGGTGCTCATTGCGGTGCTTGTGGGGAAAATCTTATATGTGCTAGTTTTAAACAGTAGTTTTTGATAGGCCATGTAGTGGGCATTGGTTTCTCCAAAGGATCATATTTGCTGAGTTATTTCAAGCATAACAAACAGTCTAATAAAAATTAGTGGTAAATATAGATGCCCCGATAATGATCCGCCTAAAGTTACTGACCGAGCCCAGGTTCGGCCCTCGAGTCAGCAACTTGCGCGCAAAGTAACAGCCCATGCCGAGGTTCTCTTACGATGGCCCTTGTGCTAGTCACCCATAATAAAGGTTTAGTTGAGTGCTCCAATGGCTCGGCCGGCCACCTTTCAATCCAGTGAAGTTATAAAAGCCTTGGCACAAACAGTAGCCATCAGCCAATAAAAACATTACGTATTGCTACTCACTGATTATCGGGACTCGACAAGAAGACCATCCGGAAGAAATAGTAGCAAGTCAACGGCCTTGTGAATAGTTTTTACCATTAACAGATAAGGTTTTATTCATTGCAATCCAGCAAAAGTCAATGTACATTGTTTCGGTCTCTTGAATGGACTATAGATATCGTAAACATGATTAAATATGTATATTTTCTGTTTTTATATTTACACTATGTTCGGTCTATTGTGTGTAGCTGTTATACGTAGGTCACACTGAAAGTGTCTGAAGGTTGTTAAATAAGACCAGATATATCCATGATACATTTATTATTTATCGAAGTGTTATTTACCATTGTGTGAAGCAGTGGACCCAGTCTTTAGTAAGGACTTTTTAAACGACTGTGGAATCCATTCACTGCATAACCTTTAAGCTTTAATGTTTAGAAATTAAACACATATCTTAACGGTTCATACATTGAATTTATTAACAATTGATCTCCTTAAATATAATTTTATAAAGAGTTTGATAACATGTTAGTTGCACTCGTTAAGCAAATTAGCAAAAATTTTCAGTTCCATTTCTATTTACGATTTAGAGAAGATTTAGATTAAATTGAGATTGCATTAAAAACAGAAAATTTTCAAAAGAATAACACAACGTTACATGAAATAAAAAACCTAAATTAATGTCAATTTAAAAGTTATAGCCGTCAGCCAGGGCGTCGCAAACAACAGAATTATTCGCGATACCGCCATGTCACAGGCTGGTTTTCACTAGTCAACATAACATCGATAGAAGCGTCGCGGGAGTTTCTTGCGTCACTTCTCCAGCGAACAAACTACTAACACTTCTCCATTTCGTAGTATAGTTAGTCAATAATAATAGAGACATTAATTTAGATAATCCATATTCAGAAGCAACTGATCGAGCCGAGGTTCGGCCTTTTTTTGGGCTGACGGCTACTGTTAGCCCAAGGACTTTTACTGCTTCACCGGATTGAAAGGAGACTTTTATTAGTACAAGGGTTCGCGAGAGGGAGCCTCGGGTTGGATCGTTAGCGAGAGCGACCGACTCTAGGGTGCCCGAGAGGACCAAACCAGGTCTTGGTCAGTTACTTGATGGTGGCGCGTTATTTAATAATAGTCATTTGCGCGGGCTATTTAAATATGAGTTTATGTTGACACTAGTGTAGTAGAAGTCCTAGCCTTTTTGCACGGCACATTTTGAAAATAAAAATAAAGAGATGATCAAAACAAAATAGTTATGTTTACTGATTACCGAAATAAATTAAGACGAATTGCGTCAAAACACGGAAAATTTTATGAATATACAAGGTTGTCTACAAATACTTTTGATCATAAGCTAAGCGCAATAGCTCTCGATTTAAAAGAAAGAAAAACATTAATTTTTATTCTCCCATTTCAACTGTTAAGAATTATTTTTGATAAGCCTAAAAATTCAGTTGTTATAAACTCGTTACAAAAAATGGCAATATGGCGGAGCGTAACGATTTTCTCCTGCTCGATCCTTCCAAATAAAATATATTCTATTCTATATGCTACCTTCAGACTATCAACATGTTATTTAAAATAAAAATATATAACTGTTAAGATTTACTTGCATTTATTAATAAAAGTTAAAAAAAATTATTAAATTTGTAATGTTTAGAAAGTTTATTATTTATTATCATAAATGGTAGGAATAGTATTATTAGTTTTATTATAATCAAGTTATTAATAATACGAATTTAAACATATTAATAAATGTACTTGTCTTAGGAGGATTCATAACTTTATTAAATTTCTTTCTCCGTAATCACAATTTATTAATAACTCAATTTCCAGTGAAATTGTTAAACGTCATCTATGTCAGTGTTGTTCTCGTAAAGAACGCTTTGTTTTCAATTTTTGTAATTTCTCTTATGACAGATAAATTTCACAAGCTGCCGACACTAGTTAGTAGTTTTACTGCAGTGTACATCTCGAAGTACTTCCAAGATGATATGAAAGTTTCATTGCCTGGATCACTAAATCGTCCGACAGGATACTTTTTCAATTCTTTGCTGTAAATGTCCCGAAGGTTCATTAAGTTTTGAATAGTCGACTGTAAAAATAAAAATCATTGATATATTGTCTATTTCTGGTTTCCCAAAACGGGTTCTTTCTACTTAAATCTTTGTCTCGTACGTTGATGGCAAAAGGTATCTAACAAATACACACACACATTACGTCACCACACATGCTACAACCAATAGAGCAGTTTAAAAACATAGCAACTTCCAAATTGTTTTAGAGCCATAGATGGTAGGTAAGCATTTTAGAATTAATAATACAGCATACTCTGGAAGCAATAAATATTTTCTCGGGTTTATTAAGCCGTCGCGGATGCTGGTTTCTCATTTGTAACAATATAAGTTGGCGGTCGAGGAAGACATTGATGGAGGTACATTCCATTATTCAGAACTAATGCATTTTAACGTGGCAAGACATCACGGCATTATCTAGACTGACGGGTCCATTTTTGGTAGTAACTCAAATTTCATATAATAAAAGGTACCAAGTAGTGTGCCTTCTACATCCTAAATGGCGTTTAATTTAAATTTGGGAACAAATAAAATCATTGTACTAAATTCTTGTTCACAATATATTTTAATAGATTGAAATGGCTTGCACTACCGGGGAATTAGATACAAACGTTAACTAAATTGTCAACAGAAACAGATCAAATAATAGAAGCTATTTAAGCGTAATAAATATCTTTGTAACAGATACTTCACAAATGATGAATATAATAACAATTACCTCAAGTTGCCCAAATTATTAAAGATGTTGACAGTTATTAAAAGCCTTGGATGATTGAATGCATCATTGAAAAGAATTATACGAGTTAATTTAGTTCAACAAATACATTGAATGACTTGTTTGTTCACTGAGCATGAGAAACTGACAACTACGGTAAAGTGAAGGTGAAACTAAAGTCCTATAGTTACTTCTCTCTTTCAAACTTCTTCAGCCCGACGGATTGAGTGGAAATAGATTACTTTAAATAAAAATTTTCTTTTTAATCTCTCAATTTCCGAAGCCTAAATGGAAATGTGCAACTGCTGCTCTAGTATAAATAGGTTCGGCTCATCAGGTAAAGATCACAAGGCTCACAAAATTTAATATGTAAACTGTAGTAAATAAAGTAACCCATTGAGGGTACTTAGTTCTCAGGTGTGAAATGATCTTGATAAGTCTTTGAGAATAGATGTAACTTGAGATCAAGCCATTTTATTTTCTTAATAAATTTGACTAAGGTAGTGTTTATATTTATTCTGTATGTTTTTATGGTCATTATTTCCAAAAATCTATTGAGTTTTAAGAGTAAATAGCAGAGAAACCCTGGGTCAGTTATCATTAAATATCTAGAAATAAAACTAGTTTTGTACTATTACTAAATTTATTAAGATAAAACGACACTCCAACGATGAAGATCCTTTAAACCGGTGTTTCTTCATTCTTGAATAAGTTTTAAAGAAAAGGTTCATTTACCTTACTTCCCCATCAAGAACCTTTTCCTCAAAACACCTAAAATGCAACATCCAAAATACACCACGAAAATATATCCTGAAAAGGTTGTCAAGGTCTAAATATTGGGCAGGGAGGGCGTTTTCTGTTGTTACAGCTAAACCTAGACGCGCGCATCTGCAAATCACAGCAATCAGCACAGGAAACTGCCACAGCAAACAGGCCAGCGAGCTCCACCGGCCTGCCAAACAAACGCTTATATTAGTTCGTACTGAGATTATCCAATGGCTGCCATATGTCTACGTTTCGTACTACAATATAACGGAAATTAAAATAAAAATTTACCGGAGATGTTTGAGAATTTAATATTCTATTTAGTCTAATAATTGGATTTAACCACCTATCTTACGTGTCAGGTTTAGTACGAATAGGTGATGTGTTAGGTAGCGATAGCCAAATTAAGTACCGACGTAATGCGTGTCTCGGTTTGTCAATAAGTATAAAAGTTTACTCATAACTTATTCACTGCAACAACAGCAAATCAGCAGTTGTCAGCAATCCGCAAAACCCCCCCTTCCCGCAAACCGCTCGCTCTCCCCGCATACTCCACGCCCTGAGCATACCAACATTCAAGTTAATATTACAATACATCAGTTTAACATTCATGAAGTAAATGATACCAGAATATTAGCAGGCCTATTTTATATTTAAGGATGTAATGATATTATGCCATTACAAATTAATTTGTTCACAACACTGGCCTGCTGCTATTTGGGTTCTAAATTTTTATAAATTAAAACTATGCAAATAAAAATATCTGTATTCAAGACTTGGTTAATGGAATTAGTTACCATTTGAAGTTGTGCCATATAATTTCCCAATTTAGCCCACTAATCCCATGGGTTTACATGATCTTCTTGGATTTTATATAATTTTAAACCTGAAATAACATCTCATGACTTTTGTAGTCAATTGGTACCAATTAATTACACACACAAAGTAGTAGAAATAATTTTTGAATAATCTCACTTTTAGATAAATACAAGAGAATTTTTCTTTTTAGATTTTATATGTATACATGAACTTAAAAGTAACTGAAATAAACAAAACAAAAATAACATCCTAGTGATCATACTAATGAATTAATGTTTTTTACGATTAGTATAGCATTGTTAGAACCGGCAATCATACATATGTTGCATATAAAAATGACAAAAAAAATTACATACAATCATTACAATACTTTATCTAAATTATAGAAACTTAAACTAAACACAGAGGCTTAATTTGTTACAATGAATTTTTGCCACTATGTCTATCATAGTAGGTCTGATGGTGCTTAACATAAATGGTGAGTTCTAGTACCTTGCCAGGGGCTGCTTGCTTTAAATCTTCTGAAACAGCATAATAGCTCCCAGCTGATACACTCAACCTGCATAAATAAATAAAATGATAATAAAAATGGTATGCAAAATATTTTCGAAATTGTTAATAGCCAGACCCTGATATATTAAATACATCAATAATCATAAAATCAAAAACGTATGCATAAAGTGTGAACACAATATTTCTTTTGATAAAAATATAACAATCATAATAAAAGTTGTGTTCAGCCAAATTAGCATTTGAGTTGTAGGGCAAAAAATTGGAGCTTCAGCATAAATTAGATGGTTCCACTGGGAAAGGACATGGCACACACAGAATGCCTGTGTAAAATAGCAATATATTACTGCTGTTTCAATTGGTGTGGATCAGACTTTTACTACTGGTGGCCAGGCATTACAACATGGACAGAAGAAATAAAAATTTGTCATCCTGGCAGCCATAAATGACTATTTTAGAGGCAACCCTATGCAGAAGAAAGTTTGCCAGTAGCTCAAGTCTTAGATTGGCTGCTGTACAGTCCACCCTATCAAAAATTCATGTTAGCACATGAAGAAAATGGTGGCCACAAATTATACCACTAACATTGAGTAAATGCCAATATTAACTTGTAACCAATTAATCTCTTCAATGTTAAGGTGATGTTGGGCTATTATTGCTGCTAAATGCAAAATATCTACAATGAATTATAATCGATTTAATGTTAATATTTATTAATTTTTTTTAGTTACTTTCGTCTTTAAGTAGTTGGCCATATCTTTGTTCAATTCATACAGCTTGAAATATAAATTAACCAAATAAAAATGTAGGACATACTCAACTTTATTGAAAATATTTCTAATATTTATTTCATAATACCTACACCTACACAAATTATTTAAATACTGTTGGAAGTTCCTATTATATTGCAAATAAAAATAAATGATCAAAAAACTCAGTTTACATAATATTGTTGAGTGTCTTTAATTATGTGTTCAAATTCACTGTATATCTTTATGACACTCCATTCTATGTTTCATACTCTCATGCTTGATTAGAGATATTTGAAACCGATGATTGCAAATTTGCAAAATTATAGGTACCTATTTGTGAATCACATATATACTGTACACTGACCTCAAATTTAGCCAAAAAATGTAAATACAGCTGATGATAGGGTTGATATAGTATATTTTATTATGGATATTTTGTAGTTATTAACTGCTGTTAAAGTAAAAGAAGAAAGTTGTAGAACAAAAATTTTGCAGTATCAGTAGAACTTTATTAGCCTTTGCTAAGAGGGGTCATTGGATCTCTATTCGTCCCCCTCTGCTGTTGTTGACATTCTATGTCCTCAAGGGGCAGAGTATAGCAGTCTTTGTGGCAGAATTGATATTGTCACTCTACTCACCAGGTCTTCTTGGGATCTGTTTGGGTCTTTTCAGGATCTTGGGAGTTTATTTCGCTAAAGCTGTAGAGGCTACTGAGCCAACACATAATTAAAAAGGAGCCCTTGGTTTAGAACCGGCTTTGATGTGAGGTCATCATATAAATGTAGCGATAACTTACCCATCGCCTAAGTACTATAAATAGCTTACATATTATTAGGGCAAGGATGTGTAGGCCAAAAGATTTTTTTGATATATACTAGTCTCCCCTTTTATATATTTATATAACCTTAACAACTTACCCAGCACACCTCAATGCCTGGAACGCGAGCGGGAGCGGCTGCGGCTGTTCGAGCGGCCGCGGGAACTCTTCGAGTCGGAGCGGGACCGAGAGCGAGAGCGGGAACGGCTGCGCGAGTACGAGCGGCGCTTTGACCGCGAACGGGACCTGGATCGACGACGTGAACGAGACCGAGAACGCGATAAGCTAAAAGAAATAACCATCACACAACACTTAGTTCCATTCATTCACTTTCGTATCAGTTACTACCCGATTTTACTAGTGATCTGCGAAAGTAAAAAAAGCAAGAGGCTGTGCATGGTTGTAGTGATTTTTCTGGTTATTAAACAAATAATGATATTTAAAAATATTATAATTTTCCACCAGGAAAATATATTTATATACTAGTGAAAAAAACAGCTATCAAATTGTCTAAACAGCCAAATTATTATTACAGTTGATTTTTGGGATGATAATTGGCTTAAAATCAATATTTACCTCCAGAGAATTCAAATATTTATAGTTAAAAACATAGTACCATTACTTTTGTAAAATTATTATTTCAGAAGACCACTATAAGAAGACTATATATTTTAACTGGGTACATCTGGGTTGGTCCCAGTTATTAGATCTTCAGGAATTTAGCCTGTGAGTAAGAGTATGACTTAAGAGTTTATTTGTTTACATATTACAGTTGTACCAACACTTGTCATGATTTGGGCATATGTACTATGTATACAAAAGAAATACTCTAACATATTGTTTTATAAGATTTACCTGAATTTTTATATTATGACTTTTCAAGGGGTTAGTTTTAGAAACAACACGAACACACTTGCACATTGTAATAAATAATATTTGTATGTGTGACAATTATTTCTGTAAAAATAACAATTAGCCAAGTGGGCACTCAGGACTGTTACTAGTAAACACAAATGTCAATATCATTGCTGATTATCGAAGCCCATTTAGGTAATTGAAGGTGACATACATTGTATTTACTTTATTATTTTTATATTGTCTTTATGTTAAGGTTTGTATCTAGAGCAAGCAGAAAAATGGATAAACCACAACATAATATCTTGTTACCGGAACAAAACAACATGTATCTCCCTCTTCATAAAGTACTTTATTGTTATGTATCTTTACACACTTACTGTGTAGGTACTGTAAGGATGAGAAACTTGACTTTCAGACTTGCTTGTTATATATATTTTGCATTAAATTACAGACATTAATACATTGTGTCTAAAATAAATGAAAATAATTTTCAGTGTATATTAAAAACATGTTATATGTATTTCATATCACCTTCAGTCAGTCAACATCATAAAATATTATAAATAATAAAAGATAATGTTTATTTTGCTTTTAAATTCATAAACAATGTAGTCTTCTTTCTTTTATATAAGATTAGATAGGTGAAATGATAAAAGATACTTCTAACAATTGCTATTTACATCTAGTAATGGCCTAATTTTATTTTCAGATGTTAAAGCTAAAATCCTGCTCAATGTTTTAGTTTAATCAATCTTATAAATCACAAGTTTTAGATTATAAAATTTAAACCACTATGGTATCCTTCTCAAAGAACATTGTACATTTTTCAGCTTGCCTTAGAAACAGAGTATAGCTACCAACTATTCAGTCTCCAATTCTCATTAGATATCACATAAAGCATATCTCTGCACTACAGGAATTTGGTATAACATGAGTACAGTTTTATCAAATAATATTATCACCTTATCTGTTAGTAGAAATAACATAACATATATTTAAGGACATGTTTTATCTATCCCATCATTATATGTATTGCGATTATTATATATACGAGATTAGTTTTTTTTCAAAACTTATATTATAAAACGATATCAATTACTAAGTAATAGATTTTATTAATTACCGCAAAATAAAAATTACATTAAGTAATGAAAATTGCTTGTGATTAATGACAATTTAAAATATTGCCAAGGGAAATAAATCATGGCAGAAAAAATGTTGGAGGGAAAATGTTGTGTAACTATTTATGATGCAATATTGATAACTTGTATAAGGTATAAAGTAATTCTAGGAACTTGAATACATACCTGCGTCGGCGATCGTAACGACTTCTATATGGTGAGGACGGGCGTCCATAACGCGCCATTTGTACACGAAGTTCCCTGCCGTCCAACATTCGACCGTCTAGCGAATCCAAAGCTTCTTCAGCGTCCCGCCTGTCAAAGAACCTAAAAATAACCTCAATTAAAACCATGTGTGCAAAAATTTAGAAGACGAAAATAGCCCAATAGAAGGTTAAAAAAGTTATATTTTACCTTACAAATGCAAATCCTCTACTCTCTCGTGTATACCGATCTCTGGGAATATATATATCACCAACGTCGCCACACCTCTCGAAAACTCGTCGTAAATCTTCTGGTGTTGTACGATATGTTAAATTGTCCACTTTTAATGAGACCATGCCATCTATACGAGGTGGCGGCCGGCCGTAACTCATTTTGATGTGATTAAAATTCTTAAAATAACAATATTTAGCAGAAAGGATTGCAATTAATCACGAAACTAAAGGCTAGCAAGATGGCGTCACTAAAAAGCCCACATTAACGACGCTCTCACGAATGCCGCGTCCAAGCCGCGCAAATCATAGACTAAAAGTTGAGGGTTTATGGTCTTTATAGTTTATTAATGGTAGCACTGATGACCCAAATCAATGTTGATATACGCAACTTTTGAATGAAGTATCAATAGATAATATCGGTAATTTCACATTATAAAATCTATTCTAATAATTTTTGGTAATTTCTTCAAGATATTTGTTATTAGAACACCTTTTAAAAAGGCAGGAAAAAATAAAGGAAAATATGGTATAATATCTTTATGTAATCTTTACTCCAAGTTCGTTTTACGTTGTCATGGTACCTATTTCTATATTATATTTATGACGAGTTTGAGGAAAATTGTAGAGTAGAGCTTTTTTGTATCAATGAATAAAATGGAGTAAATTATTGGTAATATAATGTTCATTATGTCCGGAATAAAGCAAGTAAGAAATAAAAAGTTACTTCCAGACTTGAGAAAAGAAGGACATCTTTCTAAGGAAATAGTATTGTCAACAAAAGAAAAACATGGAGTACCGACCGGCTCGAGACTTTTCTCACATCACACATTAGCTAGTGTTAGAAAGTTAAGCTTTTATCATCCCTTTGCGTAAGTGGTATAATACAGTCCCTTTAGCCTAGGTAATTTTGATTTATTATAGTTTAGAGGCACGGCAATCAACTTATTTCTATTTTAGCTTAATCCATGCTCTATGAAGTGTCAGTTAGGTGAACAAACGAATACAAATGTTTTATAGGAAATCTGTGACGACAGCTGCAATTTATTTTCCTCGCTTGTAGTGATGTAATGGATCAAAATTGTTTCAATATTTTTATGCAGCATTCCAGAAGACAGTTTGGATATAGTACTGGCGGCAACATACAACCACTCTTTGGAACATTTTGCTGATAAAGAGGATCTGTATTTGCAGCCTGATACCATTGACTGCGAAACTTGGAGACGACTTAGAAACACGTTCGATAAGCTACCTCCTGTTGTTATACCATTAGTAAGTTAGGCTATAATACTATCACCATAAATACTTAACTGCATAGGTAAAAATAATAATTATTAGCCTTGCAGCTACGGACGGCATGTCGGAAAGCATAGTATTTTGTAGCCTTTGTAGTATTGTAAACTATTTCTAATTTAATAATATCTTTACAATATATCTTACCTATCTAGCTGTAATAATTTACAAATTATAGGTATATTGTCCATTTCAATATACTATTTATCCCTGTTGCTTTATTTCTATATGAAATGAAATACCGTACGGTTAATCTTATAAATATGTAAACTATGAAGTTATAAAAAATGTAGTCTTACGATTACATATTTATTTCGAAATATTTTTTTTCACTTTACTCTATCACTATTGTGTCGAGTATACACGAACTATGAATTATGAGGACGATGTCAACTTTATAAACTTTAAATCGTGGACTGTTGAAATAAAGTTTCATCTAAAAATACGCATGTTGTTTTGTGCCAGGGTCATCCTATGAAGCGTGGTGGGATCCTTGAGAAGAAGTCTCCGTTCAGTGTTAAACTGATGAACTCCGGTGTCCACTCCTCGCAGACCAACCCTGGTTACAGTAGACAACCAGCCGGAGGAGCTATTTTCTTCTACTAATTTTTTTTCATTTCAGTTGTATTGTAACGTGTAAAATATATTCTTAAAAGTCTGTCTACTTTTATTTCGTACAAGTAAATATGTATTAGGGCGAAATGCAGTGTGAGGTGTAGTTTCATCTAGCAATTTCAAATACAAAATTTATGTAATGCAATTCAGAAATGTCGGAGATTTAAAATAAACGTAACATACGTTAATTAAAAAAAACATTCAAAAGAAAACATAAACGCTTTTAGTGGTTATGGTTATTCCATTCATATTACTGTCACTACCGCTTAGGTTAATGGGATTTTAAATGGTGAATATTTTGCGTCACCATACGACACTTTAAAATAAAAGCATTATATATTATATAAAAAAGCAACGGAGGAATTTTTTAGTTATTTTTATAAGTGGTAATCTTTTCCAATAATAGACCCACGCTACAGCTTGCCTGCAAACTCTAGCATGAATAAGACTGAACTCAGGTGAACTGTGTGCTCGTGACAAGTGAGCAAAGAAAAAGCTTAATTTCGAAAGAGGATTAAATAAAAATCAGCTTCGTCGGACTATAAATAGTATTTTGTTGCAAAATTTAAAGTTATTGTCATGCTTCATAGACAGCTTAACTAGTACAGTAACTACGTTAAATACAATCGAGCTGCTTCAGTAACTAGTGCATGTGAATTTGTAACCCCATAATTTAACGATACAGTAAAAGACGATTAGGGGAAATCCATCTCACGTTTGAATATTGATGGGATAGGGTGGAATACACCAACGTCCTAAGTTAGATGCTAAGTCTGTATAACGCTCTTAGGCTATTAGTTCTCTAAGCTTCGAAATGTAGATTTTAGTCACTGATCATACTAGTTAATTTTGGCGGATCGATAGGACCCAAGAAAAGGAATAAAAAGTTAATTTACCATCGTTTCTTTTTAAAGTTATTTGATAGGTTTATCTAAACTTTTTAATTAGAGTCCTGCCCAAAAACTTCTGTCAATATCTTTTGTTTTTAATTTTATTCTGGCAAATCAAGATCAAAGCTATTCATGAAAATTTATTAATTTTGTGATTAAATCTATTAGTTAATCAATGCTTGCTGTATTGGTACTCAATACATTTTTAGTGAAAAGTGTGTCTCAGACAAATCTTTCATTCTCTTTCGGGGCAAATAGTTTTGATGGATTTTGAGAAAACGCGACGTAAGTAGGACATTTTACTTATATCTCTGTTCTTTAGCCTGTGGAGTGTTATTAACACATGAATATACGTCAATTAGTATCGTAACTCATTGTACTTTACTTTTCTCCAGATTGATTGATTGACTTGATTATAGCTGTATTGTCCTAAAGTTTCTCATTAAAATAAATCACTAGCGACTGTGTATCAACATTTGAATGCGACGAACACGGATTTTGTAAAGAATTGAATATGAAAATATACAATTTTTTCCTCTGTTAAATATATTGTATCACAATCTACTCAGTTTATAAATAGTCCAATGCTGAGCATAGACCTCCCTCACCACATACTAAGCCTCCTGCGTCGTCTTCCCACACATTTGCATACGTCTTCTCTTTACCTAGTATAGAGGTGGAAACGTCTTGCTCCCAGAGCAATCGCAGTGAAAGAACTATACGATTGTCAATACGAGTTTGTCAAATGATTGAAAACTCTTAAAAAGTCGCCATATATCATAAAACTTTAAAATCGTAGTTTAAAATTCATTGTTATTTTGTTCATTACATTTTAATACTAAAGCATTCCTTATTGATTCCTTTAATTAAATTCAGATCCAACTAAAAAGGCCAAGCGAGTCCGATCTTGGTATTTATACGAGCAGTATAAATCTTTAGAAAATAATCAATTACACGGTGCTCAGACATTAAAAAATAAGTCGTGTCAAGAGAAAATCTTACACCAGGAATTGGAGGAACGACGTGCACGGCGACAGCTTTGTGATGGATCTTCCTTAAGTGAGTCTCGGTTGTCAAGGGGCATTACTAGTGATACTGGAACACTAGCCAGTGCCAGCACAGATGATTTCATAGATAACTTTTGCGATTTGCAAGAATCCGATGCAACTATTGTTAATTCAGATAAAACATATAGCCTTAATTTTGATCAGACTAAATATAATGATGATATTGAAAAAAGGGCCATTATAGCCTACAGCGAAGAAAGTACTTCGAGTTCGGAAGAAAGGGAAATAGATTACTCAGACCTTAAAACGGAGTTAGAGATAGTGAAACAAAATATTGATGAAAACATCGGTCTGCAGCTCGAAACAATGAAGGAAAATATTCAATATTTTGAGAAATACGATAACACACCGATTCAAGGTATAACATCTGAGGAGCTGACCGTGAAATCGGCCAAACAGTGCAAAATGAATAAATCTAATAAGTACGACAACAGTTTATTCGAAATGTGGTCGAAATTGGTTTCCTTCGCATATCAAGTAATACAGCTGAACCGTGGTAACGTTATTAATTTTCAAATTTAAATTTGATGTTCTAAAAGAAATTATAATCTTCATTTATAATGATATTTATTATCAGGCAACTGCTACTATGACTACAGTACTCAATTTATGGCTGCGGTATTAGTTTGTGATATTCTCTGCAAAGGAATTAGTGGAATGTGTAAGTGTTAATTCATGAGCTAATCAGGTTTTAGTAAAAAAAAGGTTTTTGAATGACTACGTCATATCGGTACAAGAGACTATATATCTATATATATATATATATATATGTTGTATAATTAGAAACACTACCAACAGTTCTTGGCATTATGTAAGATACTTCACCGCAATCGTTTTTATTTTGAAATTAAACAATAAATAGGACAACAATATGTTCAACGATTTATCATTTATTAGAAAAACAATATAAATCCCATTACACAAGTGCAGTTTCAATACTACATTACGGACAAACATTTAAATCAGTTTTAAGGTATGAACAATAATGGTCAACTAATTAGAAACAACAACAAAAAAAGTATTAAAAACAATATTTTTTAAGTATTAGTAATTAGTATTGTTATTTTAGAAATAGCTACTATCCACAGCCTACCAATAGTTATAATTTATATTTAGTTGCGCATCCCTTATTTTCAATAACAGCACTGCAAGGACGTGGCATTGATTCAATCAATTTCATACATTTTTCTAGGGGGATTGAATTCCATGCTTCAACAAATGCTTCATATTAGTTCGTTTTGACTGGTGTTACGTACTTGAGACTTTCTTTTTAACAATATACCAGTGATTTTCTATCGGGTTTAAATCCGGACTATTTGCTGGCCAGTCTAAAACAGATATACGCTGTTCGCTAAAGAAACATTTTACGCTATTGGGCGTGTGTTTAGGGTCATTGTCATGCTGAAAGATCCAGGTTACAGGCAAATGATCATCCGAGTAGGGATTCATTGTGTGCTCTAAGATATTTTTGTATTGCCATTGATCCATTGTACCTTCAATCTTCCGGGTCAACTCCACATCAAAAGCATTGTTTACAGGACGTCTAACATAGCGCTTTCCATCGGAATAAACCATATTTATTTTTGTTTCATGTGAAAATAACACTTTATTCCATTCTCGTCCAATTAACATATTTTTTAGCGAATAATAATTGCTTCTCTCGGTGTTGCTTGGTAAGAAGCGGTACCTTTTGAGAGATTTTTCCGAACAATTTAGCTTCCACTAATCTTTGGCGTATCAGTCTTGACGAGATGTTTCTGGGGTCATCGGGCGAAAAAACTTCAAAACTGGTTGGAGCCTTTACTTGGGTCTTTTTTAGCAACACGAACGATTAGCGTATCTTCTCTGGGAGAGGTTTTTTTGGCCGAGCCTTCCTAAGAACATTTTCAACAGTTCCATGTGTTTTATAATGATCTATTGCATTAAAAACATTCAAATTAAAAACATTCAACAATTTAAATGCTCAGCAAGAATAGCTGTACGCCCACTTATGATCTATGTGTAATAATTATTTGCCTAGTTGACGCGTCACAACTTTTATTTTTGCCCATTTTGAATAAAATAAAATTCAGATTAAATTTGGAATTTCTGCCGAAATAATAGAAAAAGCCAAGAAAGAAATGTTATGTACTAGAGTGCATGTATGTATTTAATCAGGAATCTAAAATGGTACATTTTTTTAAAGGAGGGCCTTTCAAAGTCAACAAATTTTGAAAATTTTAAATTCATAGTTTAACAAATTAGTCTTAATTCTAGGAATAAAAATTAACCACAATAACAGAAAAATGGTTAGATTGACCAAATTTCTAGGTTTTTCTTAAAATGCCCATAATTTTCAAACTGCATGGGATATTTTTTTTTCTGATTTTTCTCATTATGGTTACGATCAATCTTGTCACCCCTTTTTGGCTTGACGTTGAGTTCTGAGACACCCTGTGTATGTATATATATATACACACTCTACGAGGCAGACCCACGATCAGCTTATATGCGAGTACTCATTAAATGCAGGTGACTGGACCGTGCCTTATGGCAACCTTTTGGCGATAGTTCGCTAATATTGAGCAGTTCAGGATTAAGGCTAACGAAAAAACTATTTAAATTTTTTTTTAAATATTATATTTACCATTTATTAATCGAATACATTATCTTAAACCCATAAAATGCGAGCTAAGCTAATCGTAAAAATAAATAAATTATCTACTTAGAATTCTATAGAATTGAATACTCTGTTGTTCAAAGTTTCATTAAAAACTGTTCCATATGCAGCATCACTAGGTACAAATACAAAACTAATTTGCACTCGTAATCTAGAAAGTAAATAGGGGTTCAAGTTGTTCTGTAGCCTACTGGTTTTTAAAAAGAATATTAGCAATGATATTAACATTACTAATATTCCGGTTAACAACTCCAACTAAGCTGAAAATGCTTGTGCTAGGAGATGTTCCCGGCAATAGTCGAATGGTGGATTCATACCATAAGTTTCGCAGACCGCACCCTAAACCTTAGCGTCAGTAGCCTAATAGTTTGGGATACGGCCTGCGAAACTTAAGATCGTAGGTTTCACCCTTTTTTTTCACAAGCATTTTCAGCTCAGTTCGTGTACTTAACCGCAATATAAGTAATGTTAAAACATTGCTAATATTTAAAAAAAAAAAAAATCTAAAATATGATATAATTTTATATAATTCGTTGTCAAACAATTATTAAAAACAAAGCTAAGAATAACAATGTTATTGACACGTCTAACTAGCGTCAAATTAGCTTTTGTCTTTGTGCCAGGGGATGGGGTTCACTATAATAATCGAATGGCGGATTTGAACTGACGTCGTAAAGTGCTTCAGCACGTGGTGTTCGTTCTGAGAAACTTTACAACGTTTATATATGGCTGTTAATTGCTGGAAATTATAAATAATTAATTTCAGTTTTTATCAATATACCAATCTAGAATATTTTCTGTCTGATTATAAGTCTTGTGATTTGATCTGGAACACATTTAGCCATTTCGGCAACACTTATAAAGGAACGTTCTCCACGGGGAAAGTCTAAAACAATTTTCTTTTGTCTCCAAATTGATAAGCATATCTCTAAACATAAAACTCTTTTCATTTGATAAGATTTGTTTTATCTTTCGTTGCTAACCTTTGTGGTAATCTAGTAATAAATACTTCGCATCCATATTTTCTCGTCTAGTCGTTTTATTATTTTCATGATGATCCGCCTTATATGAGAAGTATCAATCCGTAATCAGTTAATTAGACCTTTTTCAGACTCACTTCGTCATCGGACGAGTTGGGGTAATTCTTACCTTGTCCTCGTAAAACCTACTTTAATTTTCTTAGAAAAATGAGAAGTAGTTTGTGCCCAATGTCTATATATCCGTCTCGTGGTTATGAATATTCTACAAAGAGATTCAAGTGTATACATTTCAAACTGCTGGTATATATATGTACATATACATATAGAACGTTCTAACATTGTCTCAATGGTAATTTCAAACCAATTTAATTTTAGGCGATATTTTGCAGCCTTACGTTTCGCCCATTAAATTTTCAATCGATGAATATAATGCCAACGACGTTAGCTACGAGAAAAAACATAACACTTCATCTATAAATTCAACAGGATCTCGAAGGTCTTTCAAAAAAAAGGTAAGAAGAACGTTCGAACGAATGTTGTACATTTCAATATCAAGTTCTAGCCTCGACCTTGATACAACAATGAAAAATGTAGTTATCACAATTACAAGTAAGGGTAGTGTTCAAAAAATACTTAAAAATTGTAATATGTTCAAATGGCTTTCGGTAGATACATTCTAGACATTTTTAGTTTTCCCATTAGGTCATGGGCAATAATAGGAATTAAGGAATGTTCATTATTTGTAGATTGACTACTCAATTTGTAATACAACTGATGGTTGGATTACAAATTGAGAATGATGTGTGTAGTAGTGTCATTGAAAGAGTTTTTTACCTCTTTATAACCAATACACATGGAAAAAAACATGATTCAACGCGAAATGTATAATTTAAATATATATATGAAAAATATTCATCAACTTATTTTTCAGGCACGACAATCAAAACTACAAAAACCTAGACGACAAAATAGGGAAAATTCTCAAAGTAAAAAAGAAAAGCAGCGTTTTGTTAAGGGCTCCCTAAATAATAAATCAACATCGAGTAAGTATAACCATACAGATCATGAAGCCTGGCAGAGTGCTGCCACTTTATGGCCTACAATAAATAATCTTAACAACGTAAAGTCTAACAAGTGGCCCGAAGACTTCCGTCAACGAAAACATTTTTGCAATTGTTATTGTCCTCGTTTAAATAAAATTGTCAATCCAATGATTAAATTATCACGGTATGTAGATAGCGTATTAAATAATCTTGAAGATAATAAACATAATTTTGTGGAATAAATATTTCACCCAAATTGGTGTTTTAGTTCTTATACATGTAGCATAAATGGTTATATTATTACTTATTTAGGCAAATTTCTTACCAGCAACTAGTCCTAGTAATTACTATAAAAAAAAAACTAGTGAATTGATTGTAAGGATTTCTACACAGGGTCACTAGTTACACAATAACCACAAAGGTAGTATAGTACTGAATTCAAATTTCCTGCACTTTACAAATGTATTAGCTGACCTAAGGTAAACCTTACTGCATAAATACAGATCCCGGCCTATGATACGTAAAATGTAGGTGATGGACCAATTATTGACATATTTAAATTTAACATAGCTTGTGCATTGATTTACATCTGTCTTGCATTAAACAAACAATAATCCCATGCATCGATATCGTCTAGTTAATAATTGTCATATCCCCTTTGTTTCAAATTATCCTTGTCTCTATGGAATTTGTGGTTAGGTAAATTTAGTGCTAATGGACAATTTTTTATAGTATAACTATAGCGTCTTGTGGACTTATGGGTGCTTAATATATAATCGGTGGAGTATAAATCAGCCATAAGGCGGATACCACAACTGCACCGTCTCTGTGTGCCACACACAATGCTTAAAAGTATTATAAAGCCTTAATAATACCTACTTTAATTAACTTAATTTATTATTTAAACCAATCTCGGCTACTGATTCATCTCATCTTATCATCATTTTATTTATTTACTTTTGTCTCATTACTTACAGGAAAACATTGCATGACGAATATAACATTTGTAAGCCGTTAAACAATCTCTTTAAATTGCCTTTTGTATCTACTTTATTTCCTTTGACTTTAGCAGATTCATATGTTTCAAACATTCCCCAGTGTGAGAAAAGCTATGTATACAGTTAGTCTCTTACAGTGGTAAAGCTACGCTACATCTTATTTTTATTGATAGCAGCACAACGCGCGTATTTCGTATGATGAGCCAGCTATTTTATCTCAGTTCTCATGTTGTTGACCACGCATGTGAATTTTGAATATTTGTCGATGTTCGTTGTAGATATCATGGGGTCTTCACTCATCAATTACCATCAGGTGAACTGTGTGATTATTCTCGTCCCTATTACATATAAGGTTTCAAAATGCTGTCTTTGTTATTAATTTACCACTCAAGATTAAGTAGATCCGATTTTTCCCGAAAGACCCGATGGAGCTCTCCGAGACAAGAAAAATGCATTACTGGATGCACATGCTTCTAGCGTAATCTGTTTTTTTAGGCAAATCAATATATAGGAAAATCTAGAGTTCAGTCTGGATCAAAAAAATATAACGATTTTTTACTGTTTATTACACAATTATCTGTACAACAGCTTATCTAAATTATAACATTGATTTTAAGTTTAACATAGATAGCTTTAAAAGAAATTCAAAAGTAAATGAACCCATCACCACACATTCCCTTTGCATCGTTATAAGAAACCGTTACTATAGATTTTTGCAGATTAACATGCATTTTAACTAAACATTGAATTTAATGATTATCAAATATGTTCCTTAAATGCTAAATATTATAAAGAACACAACATTTGTGTGAAGAGATATGATGATGATGATATTAATTTATCCCTAATGGGAAAGGCAAAGGACTTTAGTCCATACAGCCAGGTCTTGTTCGTATGATGGTTGGTCTGAAACTCTGCGTCGAGATATGTAGTTAATGACAGGCAGTGTTACGTCTAAAAAGCTGATAATTGAAAAGTAAAGTAAGGGCTATGACTTTATTTTTAGGCTAGTATTCTGACCAAAAATTTTGTTGCAATTTAAAGTCCGATTTCCTTTTTTCTGTTTTTTTTTGATCTATGAACGTGTTTGTTATTTCTATCTAATATTTCATTTCTTTTCTTGCCATTTCTCATTATCTTTCAATTGCTTTGCACCTGGTGGATATACCGATACTCAATTTAAAGATGTTTCACGAGTCATCGGCCGCACGTTTGTATCTCGCACTATCGACAACACAAACATAACACCAACATACATCAAGACTTCCTTTATCGAAGTCTAGGAAAGATCGTAAACAGAAGACCAGTGTGTGAACGCCCCTTAGAAGCCAAAAAAGATATTTGCATGATATAAAGATTACTGCTGGCTCCATTTTTGTGTTGCCTAAAGTAAGACGTAGGTGCTCATCGCCAGCTATAATCTAGTCATGGTATTGTCACATCTACGAAACCTCTTTTGTAAAATATGTGACTTATTTTTAAACAAATGTATCACAATTCAACCCTCGCCAGAAGTGCGAGCTGTTTGAAATGTCGTTCCCCTGAGGTCTGTGTATTATATCCCGAATGATATGATATCCCGAATTTTGCACATATCTAGCTCAGATAGATAATAAACCTGTTTAAAAGCTAAATTGTTATTACAGTTCATGTATGCTTTTTAAACTGCTTGTGGCCAGAGTATTTACCTATTGACGAACAGAATTAATCGATTATGCGATAGGATCATTTGGGTCTCACAAAATGTGAAAAAGATAAACAAGAGTTGTCTGTGGTTAAAGTATTCCCGCCCTTTATTATTATATTGTTCAACTGGTTAAGACCAGATTGACAATCTCCTTAAATATTCAAAATACAACAAAAACTTTATACAAATCACTTGACCTTATTTTGTCACTTGACTGGTTAATTCACTGACATCTAAATAAATGTGTTAGTGCCATCATTCTCGCGAGCAGCACCGACGCTACAATAGTTTTAATAAAGGGAGCGTCATACTGCGAATTAGAATGCGGAAATGAAAAACCGCGTCGAGCACGGGGTTTCAAGGAAGCATATCCGAGGCATGCGTTGTGATATTATATAATATATATATATATATATATATATATATATATATATATATATAATTAAGTGTAGGGCGTTGGTTAGCATAACTTGACGTTGTAGCTTCGTATCGGACTATTATCATGAACCATCTCTTATCAATGGCTGATTATATGTTTCGCTATATTTATAATGTTATATGTTATATATGACAACATATGTGACAGCATTGTTTGCATTATGTTAGATTTTGTAATATTTACTTTTTTTTTTACTGCATCGCCTTTTTTTTACTTATTATTTTTCATGGTAATGGCAACAAATTATAATAAGATTTAGATTCGGAGGAATTTAAAATAGATTTTTAGGCGAAAAATTAGGCATTTAACATGCCTCTACATCGACACGATGTTTATACAAGGTTTATTTTGTTTTTAAATAAGCGTCATTATATTCATTAAATGTGAAAGCAACATATTGCTTTCTTTAAAAAAAAAAGAACATTTTTAAAGTCTTATGACTGCTATAAGGCTCGACGCGGTGATATGATTTTATACTTTTTTGTAACAGATTAAAGACAAAGTTTTTTTTAGCAAATAGAGTAATATAAGAATAAATAGACGAGTTAAGAAAAAAAATTCTGTAACATGTGATTTTTCTATAAAATGAAGATTTCGTTTTCGTATTTTATCTTTCAGTTATGTATCTTATAACAATGTTATAATTTGTATTGTTGTTTATGAATCGTTTGTTTATAAATACTTTTTTTATTTATGGAATCTCATAGCTTATTGTGAGTGAACTTATGCAAAAGTGCCTTCTCTCTTTCTATATATAAACTAATTATTTCATTTTGCCAATAATCGTGTTTTTCAATTAATATCTATTGAAGTGATTGAATACTTAAGCTGTTGAAATCCAGTTAAGATCTTCAAAATTGTTTAATCTTATCTAAAAAAGTTTAACATTATTTTTTTTAAGATTTATTTTTTCTTTTGTATATTTTTTTGGTAGTTTTTATAGATCCATTTTTAGTTTGCTACAAAATGCTGGAGGTTATTATTTATGAAGTTCCATATTGACAATAGACCATTTATAATTACGATAATGCACAAACATACACAACAATTGACCCTATTGTCTTACTAGCACCCTCAGTGTTATAAAAAAAACTAACTTAATTTCCCGTTGAAGTTTGTTGAATTGAGTTGAAAATGTGTTTTGCTGCAAATATTGCTGTATTAAGTAAATCTTTTAAAAATACACACTGAGAGTCCATGTAAGTTACTTAAATTAATTTGTCCCAAAAGGCAAGTGTGATCATAGCTAGAAATTAACAGGAATATAAATGATTTAAAGTTGTTTTGAAATTACAAATGAAATTCATAAACTAAGAAATAATATAGTAATAACAAAAAAATGCTTTTAACTTCAACTTAAAAACGATTACAACTGATTTCACAAGAATACTAATACAAGATTTTTTTTTAAATTATATCCATTGAAAAACAGTGATTACACTCGCCTGGACGTTAAAATTGATCTAACTGCGGTTAGTTGTCGGGTGGGTTGTCGAAGTAGTCTATCTTGGGCTCCGTAGTCACTCGTGGTTGGCTCCGGGAGGCCCAAGCGTTGGTGGAAGTCAGAGTTGCCCAGCCACCGGTCGACCTGCTGTAATATTGTGAGCAAATAAAACTAAGCGGTTTAAGTTCTAGTGATGTACTGATGGACACGCGGTCCACAGTCTACTAGGTGTTACCAGATGAAATAAAATAAAGAAATAAATTAAAATGCCATAATTATTTTCGAAAATTTAGTCTTACTTATATATAACTTAATCATATGCATCTTATATCCTTCTCTTAGATGTCATGCCATGACCTGCAGATATCAACTTCGTGAACTGTGCTTATGCTTAGTGCATATGTCACCCTTACTTCCTCTTAAAGAGAAGATAAAATTTTAAATACTTTTCTGCAAACTTTTTTTAAAATTACAATGAGAGTAACAGACGAGCACACAGTTCACCTGATGGTAAGTGATCCCGGCGTCCCATGACATCGTACATCTTTGACAAGTAATCATAATGCTGACGCGTTGTCACCCTTGAGAACCGAGATGGAATGCCTCGTCAACATTAATAGAGGTCTCCGGATCCTTACACTCACCGGAGGAAACACCGCAGCAGTATTCTGGTATGTTACGCTACTCACCTGTTAGAGGTCGTGGGGGTGGTCACGGGCACGGTGTTGACTGCCGTGGCCGCAGCACGCAGCACCGGCCCGGGTACGCGACGCTTGCCCGCCTCCCGTGCGAGCACCTCTAGCACGCTCATTGCCGGCAGCCATGACTGGAACACACGGAATCGAATTAAATTATTTTATTTGAAACGAGCAAGTGGCTCACCTGATGATCACCAGTGCCCTCTTTTTTTTTTCGGGCTGATGGCCGCTGTTAACCCAAGGGATTTTACATTATCACCGGCTTGAGAGGTAACGGAGCGCTTTTGGCGGTCAGTCAAGACAAGTACAAATAGAGGATTTGTAACCAGCACAAGGGCTCCCGAGCGGGGCCTCGGCTCGGACCGTTACACTGTCAAGTGCCCATGAATATCCGCAACACCATAGGAATCGCAGATGCGCTACAGGCCTTTAAAAAAGGTGTAATAATAAATAAAATGTTGCCCCATCAGATCCTATCATGTGCCTTACATTTGTTTAAAGGAACAGTGAATCAATGAGTGCCTGTCCTCTAGGTTTGGGCGATGTTGTGTATGACCTATGACGTTACAATATATTGTTACGAGTTTTAGGGTACGTTGGACAGAAAATGGCGTAAGTCTATTAAACAAAAAGGAATCGCTTGTAACACGGTGTTAACGTGGGAGTAATTACTGTAATAGTAAATGGACTGGTATGTTTTAGGCCTTTCTCTGGAGCGGTCTGAAGACATGTGTCAGTTTGCTGAGAACGTACAAGCGTTCTAAAAAAATGTTTCTGTAACATCTCCTTTGGAGCCGGGTGGACAATATAATTATATTCTTTACCGTAAATTTTCTGATGAATTACATCTGAAATCGGAAGCCGTGGTGGCTCATTGTCCGAACTAACGTTTACAATGCCAGGTTACGTGAGCAAACAGTGCTCGATCCACAGTGCCGCGTCACCAATAATTAAAGTTTTTTAACAAGTGTTTGGCGACGATAGAAGACGCGGTATCCTGTATATCTAAGATATACAGCAACGCATGTAAAGTCCGCCAATCCGCAGCATTACACCTTTCCTAAAGAGGAGGCTTAACTAGAGCAGTAGGATCCATATATATACATATTAATATTTAATGAATAACTAATCAGTATTATATTTATTTTGTGTAGACAGCAAATTGTCGGCTATGGTCGGCAGCTCAAGATCTATGTGTAGATTTTCGTTACGCAAGAACCACGGTGCACCGGTGGCCTTGCGAATGAAACGATTTTGTATTACCTGAAGTCGGTGAATGTGACGCGGGGACAAAGTATCACAAGATACCGTTAACAAATGTCATAAAATGTAAAGGAGGATTTTTTATGAAAAATCAACTAACTATAGCCTTTTTTTGCATGGACTGTTAATATTTCTTTACGCTTTTAAAGTATATTGTTTGTCAATCAATGTTCTATTAGATGATTAAACAAGTTAATTAAACATTTAATATTTTATAGGAGTTTTACTTTATTTTCCTACTTTAATTAAAGTGGTTTACTTTTTGCCTGCAGTGTATACTATACAGATTATGCCAACTGAAACTTCAGGCCAAGAACACAGCGCCATATGCAGAGGATGTCTGGATACATAACAAAGCACCACCCACGTAATCCTGGTGTGCCAGAGGGTGGCAGCATAGGACACAATTTCCTGTGACATAAGGTCGCTTTAGGAAGCCTAGAATAGTCCATCATTCTGTTATTATTTGGTATAGAATAGCTGGCAAACGAGGAATCCGCTCACCTGATGGTGAGTATCGTCACCCATGTACAACAGATCGCAGAGTCGCTGACGGCTTATGAGAAATAAAAATGTGCCTAAGATATAATGGACCGCTTATAACCCTAAATGCAGGTAAAAGGAGCCATCGTTCATATCCTTACTTCACGCTAAGCTGTACCGTGCTGCTTGTTTTAAATTTTAAACAAGTTTTATTTTAAAAAGTTTAAACAGTGAGTGTAGTCACGATGCAGCTGGTTTCTAGCTGTAACATGAATGGGTCCCCAAACCAGTGAAGGACTACGCTCTCACAATACCATAGTGAAAATGAGGCATTATATGGCACACCAATTACGGGTAATGATTATTTATTCAAGCTTCACAGTGATGTGTAAAGGCGGACCTAATGCCTTAGGCATTCTCTACCAGTCAACCTTAGGGTGATGCAGAGATGAATCGAAATAGATGTATGATTACATACTTTATGTTGTGATTAAAATAATAATTATAAAATATACAATATACACGTAATTATAAAATACATACGTAAAACAACAACAAATACAAATATATATACTTTATTATATATTGTTTATGTACAAATTTATATAAATACATTATTATATAGTTGAGATGATCAATCTATTCAGAAATAATTCCCGAACTCTCACCATAATTTGGTAGGCGTCCTAATTTCGGGCGTCCTGACAATTTGAGGTTGTATTTTTTTTGAGATTGTGCGTTAGTTTGCCAACCTAAAATTAAAAAAAAACTCACCTTTTCCCTATCGGCAGTCGCGACGACATTCCTGTTCGGTTCGGCATCATAGGCAACGCTCTCGCAGCCGAAGTGCTCGCATAGCTCGTGTATGAACTGACGCTTCTGACGGTTCATAGACGGGAACGAGTGCGCGCGCGTCTTTTGCTTCGACTGCGAATTGTTAAAGGAATAAAATGGAGTTTGGGTTATATTTTCGATGTTCTTTACGTTGTAGCCATAATTGTGCTAAAATAATTGAGAGAAAGGTAAATTGTATAATTGTATAAGCTGTAAAAATTATAATTAAATTGAAATATCTTTCATAGAGAAACACTGTAAAAGATTTCTGAAGTGATACTTCTTCGGTAACACTAAAAGATTTCTTAAGTGAATCGTTAGGACAAAAATTGGGTCAGATTTTCTATGTATGAATGAATAACTATAACATTTTTTTTTGATTAGAAGGGTTTCTACATTACGCAGTCATGTATATATCAATACATAAGGAGACGTATTTAAGTATATATATATATATATGTATATACATATATATATATATATATATATATATATATATATATATATATATATATATATATATATATATATATAAATATATATATATATATATATATACAGTGGTGGTCATATAATTTTAAACACAATTAATAACCATGCAATAATATAGCCACTCAAATAAAAAACTCATTAAATGCATTAAATATAAAACATATCTTACTTTTAATTACAAAATGAGTCTTACACATGTAGTTTATTTTTTGTTACTGGCCGCTTGGACGCCTAGTTAGAAACATTTTAAAAAGGTATCCATAGTTCGTTCTTTTTTTGAAATGGGAGAATAACATATCTTTCTTTACTTTTTCTATTAATTTGGCGGCAATTCAAAATTTAATCTGAATTTTATTTTGTTCAAAACGGGCAAAAATAGCAGTTGTGACGCGTCAACTAGGCAAATAATTGTTATTTTACATATAGATCATAAGTGGGCGTACAGAAGAATAGCTGAGCATTTAAATTGTTCTGATAAGAAAGTTTTTAATGCAATTGATCATTATAAAACACTTGGAAATGTTCTTAGAAAGGCTCGGCCAAGAAAAACCTCTCCCAGATAAGAAAAGAAGATACGCCTAATCGTTCGTGTTGTTAAAAAAGACCCAAGTAAAGACTTCAACCACATTATAAATGAAGTTTTTTCGCCTGATGACCCGAGAAACATCTCGTCAAGACTGATACCTTACGTGTAACCTGGATCTTTCAGCATGACAATGACCCTAAACACGGCCAATAGCGTCAAATGTTTCCTTAAGGAACAGCGTATATCCGTTTTAGACTGGCCAGCAAATAGTTTGGATTTAAACCCGATAGAAAAAAAAATGTATGAAATTGATTGAATCAATGTCACATCATTGCAGTGCTGTTATTGAAATCTAGGCATACGCTACTAAATATTAATTATAACTAATAGCTATTTCGTAAATAACAATACTAATTACTAATACTTAAAAAAATATTGTTTTTTATACTTTTTTGTTGTTGTTTCTGATTAGTTGACTGTTATTGTTCATACCTTAAAACTGAGTTAAATGTTTGTCCGTAATGTAATATTGAAACTGCACTTGTGTAATGGGATTTATATTGTTTTTCTAATAAATGATAAATCGTTGAACATATTGTTGTCCTATTTATTGTATAATTTCAAAATAAAAACGACTGCGGTGAAATATCTTACATAATGTTAAGGACCGGTGGTAGTGTTTCTAATTATACGACCACCACTATATATATATATATATATATATATATATATATATATATATAAATATATATATATATATATACATATATTTATAACTCGGTTATATAGTGTATGTGAAAAATTGTGTATAATCCGTAGAAGTATCACTTCTGTACGCGTACATTTGTTCACCTTTTTCTGTGGTTACATTACGGCTATAAACTAGTTGTAGCTGTTGTGATCTGGTGAGTGAAGAAATCAAAAACCTTATTATTCAGTGTTCCACTACCAGGTGACAATGCATCTACACCACGATTCCTTACAGAGGTCTGATGATCGCTAATCATTATGAACATTGTGCTTGTGACGTAATATTAAAAAAACATATTTATAGTTTGAACGTGATACTGTTCAATAAAACGCGAAATTTCGTATTTAATGTTTGCTTTTTGTATACTTATCTATTCACTATTTGGTAAAGCTTTAATAAAAATTAGTATCAAATATGTAATGTTCTGTATAGATAGTTAAATTGCAGATATAAATAGGCTGTAATATGTATGACCACAATTTCACAAAAAAAAACCCAGTGATTGGTAGTTTTGTATGGCAGCTAAGTACAATCGGGAATTACTGTGATAAAAGCAGTTCATATTATTTTTCAGGGATTAGCTTATACAACACTGAGATCACGTTATATAACTCTAGATACACTAAAATCTGTCAACCATCACATTTTTTTTAATAAATACCATTGTTTACTTTAATCTATGTAATCTGTGAAGATGAAAATAAAAGTTACTATTATTATTATTATTAACTAGTACACGATGTATTTGGCGATTGGAGTTTGTGACCGTTATTTAATTAAAAAAAAACAAACTTACTAGTGTAATTTAAACGTACCTTCTTAGCCCGCTGTACGAGTTCGGTAAGGCAGTCGTGCACCTGCTGAGCGAATGCGGGCTCCCTGACCGCGGTCGACCTCACGTGCTCGCTATAGCGTGGCGCCAGCTTCGCGGACACGTCCGGGTTGCGTATTTGCAACGCCAATGCTAGCTGTCTACAGCGCGCTTCCATGCGACATTCGTCGTCGCATTCCAATCTGGTGAAAATTATTGACGATTTGATGGAAATGTTGTATTTTGAAATAAATCCTTACGCATTCCAAGGGTTCTAGTAGGTACACTATACACCATTGGTTCTCAAACTTTTTTCGCCGCGTCACCTTTATCGGTGAAAAATATTTCGCGGCACAGGTATGAGTTGCGGCATATAAGTCTAGCGCTGACCGTTAATGCGCAGAAGACGAAAATAAGGTATCCCCGGGGCGTCAAAAGGGCGCGGGTGGTCATGCGTAAGCGCTTATTGGCTCTCCAGTCGTACTCTGCCCCGCGCACCGATACGTCGACCCGATTGCTCCGGGTGTACAGTCGCTTTCTAAATTATTTTTTAAATAATAAAATTGACACACTTTTGTTTATGTGGAAAGTGGTACACTGTAATGTACATTTGTAATTAATAAAAAAAAATCCACTAACTACCGCCCGCAAGTTCGTTCGCGTAAAAAAAGTAGCCTTCCAGACTATATATAATCTATGTCCGTGCTAAATTTCATCCATACAAACATCGAAACTTTCTCATTTATGATATAAGTGAGATGATGATGATGTTATTATATAACTAGCTCACACATAAAAAAGTACAAACAAAAACACTTTATTCGTAATCAATTTGTAGAAATGAACAACTGCGTTCGCGACTGTATCCGAGCGCAGCTACTTATAGTCTTAAAGCGGTTAGAAGAAATGAAGAAAAACAGTGCTTTAATACAAGGTTGTCTTTAATGCGATGAATGAAACTGTTTTGGATGAATTTTTCATTATTTCCTATAAGTTTATGGGAAGTGCTAAACTTCTAATTTTACCCTCAAATCAAAATCAACATTGTTAGCCTACTTTTCCAGATTATTGCGGCGGCACTCCTGGCACCACTATAATGTACTACGAGGTTCCCTACTCGGCGGGGCCACGCTCGCGAGTCTGTTCCGTGGAAGCTGTAGAGGTCAAAAGACCGACGGCGTCACACAATACGTAAAAAAAAAGGTAATAAGTTTTTTTTTGAATATGCGTTAAGCTATTAGTAGCGAGTGCAAGGCCCGCTGAGTAGGGGGATGGCGTATTGGTAAGAATACCATTGCGTTTAGCGAAGTATCGATTCGTCAGTTCTTACTTAAAAAGAAGTAAGCAAGCAGTTTAAAGTAATAATAAAAATAATCTCAACTGAATTAGTTAGTCTATTTTATTTATTCAAATATACCATGATTATATTAGTATCAGATTATTTCGAGTTCTCAATATTATATAACGAATTACAATTCCCGATTGGAATATGATTATCATTGTGTTTAGTAATAAATTAAATATAATATTGTAGAATAGTTTAAGGCCTTTACACTGGCAACATTTTTTCTGCCATTAACTGTGACAACACTTTTTTTCCCTACGAGCTTCTAGCTTTTTACTGTGAACGTCCGTGCACCATTGCAATATAAATTAATAAACAGTAATAAACAAAACAATATTCAAACGCTGTTGTTTTTATAAACACATTGCATGTGTGTTTGGCGACATAGGTGCGAAACAAGATTCATAACACTTACACATGTTTCTGTGTGTATTACGTCATTTCGGACATACACACATAGGATGCTAGATTGGAATGGGGTTTAGTATCAAACTGTGCGCTCAACTTCCATCAGATGGATTGAGTAACATATTAACTATAAGTTAAGAAATATATCCCATAGAACAATCCCACGATAAGTAAATGAAATCTATTAAAATGTCAGTTACATGATATTCGTACAGTGATCGTTAGAAAAAATTTGTTTGAAAGACTAAGCTTCTCAGTTTAGTAAGATTGTATCGACTTGATGCTTACGTCTTTAGCATGGCACCAGGGCGTTGTACATCGGAAAGGTCGACGGAGCCCCCCTCTTGCATTTTCGTTGCTGCTAGAGTACTCATCAACCTGTTGGACGAACAACGAGTTAAACGTTTGTTTGTATGCATTAAAAAAATACATATTGGAGATGTTTATGTGGTGTATTTTTTTTCATATATTTTATGTGTATTAATCAATAAATAATTCACAAAATACCTGCGTAAAAAAAGCTTACTACATTGTGTTTCATATGGCGTTTATAAGATACTACAGATCCCAACGAAGAAGTACGATCGATTTCATCCGCGGTAATATCTTCTGATTATTAACAGATTTCAACATTTTTTTTTAAATTAAATTGGAACGCAAAAAGATTAGTATCCAGGCCAATAACTATTTGATTCGAATATTTTGTACTGGCAACACTTTAGTTGGTCGTTAAAATTATCGAATCGCTGAGAGGTAGAAAAAGGTCGGTAGAAAATTCTGACTCGAACTGTTGGACGAGAAGGTCGTGAGAAAGAATAACGTTGTTTCCTATTACCTGGGTTTTCTTCAGTAATTCACCTAGGCATCCTGAAAGTCTAAATCCAGTCCTTAGTATCAGTGATTCTTAAATATTAAAGTGTTGAAAGATTTTGCGCAAACACAGAGGCACTCACTCATCAGCTCCTTCCCTAGTCTTATGTAAGGGATGTGTGATAAGACCAGAGAAAGATTCAGATGCTATGTTAAAGACACGGGACGTTCATGTAACCTTCTTTTTTTTTATTTATTTGGAATAACCAACAGTTACATAATATGTATTACATCAATAATATAATATAGCAGACACAGTGTGTTAGTGTGAAACAACTATTTACAAAACACGAACATTATTCCCCGCTTGGAAATCAAAACCAGGACTCTTGATGCTGCAGCCAGCTACTTTAACCGCTACGCCGTTATAGACCCAGTTAATAATAAAGGTTTTCCATTTCCGTTTTATGGTTTCTTATTAAGGAATTCTATCACTTACAACAGTGATACGTGTGCCCGTTTTTTAACAATATTATTTTGTAAAATATATTCATCTCGACTATTGGCTACCGTAAGATTCAATAAAACAAAACCACCTAAGGAATGGGTCTATATATGGAAGGAGTTTTCAGACCAACCATCATACGAACAAGACCTGGCTGTATGGACTAAAGTCCTTTGCCTTTCCCATTAGGGATAAATTTATATCATCATCTATATATGGAAATATCTAGCTAATTGAACCTGATACTCAATGTATGAAATATAGATGGCTTTAGTTTAAGTTTGTAATCTTTAAGGGTAACGTTTCCTTCTTAAGGTGATAAAATCGTATAATGATTATAGCGAACATACTACACATACACCTTAAAGAAAACCATAGATGTTTTTTTTTTTTTTATTACATTAAGGGTAACAAACAAGCACACAGTTCACCTGATGGTAAGTGATTCCTGTTGCCCATGACATCTACATTCATCCTTGACAGGGAATCATAATTCTGATGCATTGTCACCCTTGAGGACTGAGATGGAATGCCTCATCACCAGTAATAAAGGTCTCCGAATGCCTACATTCACCAGAGGAAACACAGTAGCATTATGCTGCTATTTTCTGATCCATTAATTCTGGTAAAAATGTATTTCGCGGGATGATCTGTCTCGGATAATTATGTCGATAGTAATTTAGTGATTTATAAATATAGACAGAGATATATCAGCATAGCTAAATACTAGTTTCTACTTTACTTAAGCTTGTTGGTTTTTAATATTAAGAAAATAATGGTTTATAATAAATATGTTTCATAGTAAGTGTATTACAATAAATTTATGAACATCGAACACTTGAATTGAAAATTGTTTGATGTTGCCATATATATTCTAAATTCGTTCCGCACATATTTATAGTGAGTTATACATATATAGAGTAAGTGTAGTGTAATTTTGTTATCATAAATTATAATAAAGGACTATTATAATTTATGATAACAAAATTACACTACACTTACTATATATATGTATATCTCACTATAAATATGTGACGAAGAAGTCGAAGAATAATTGGTTGTTATTGTTTACTTCTCAGAGTCTATATAGCTGAACTAAAAATGTTGTGTTTATCTGTTTTATTTAATATCCGTACAGCATAATCGAGATACATCTCGTACCGCAGTCTATCGTCCATCTGTTTACAAGAATAATCCTCACTTGGCATAGTCCTTGGCGTTATCGTGACACGTGCGTTCTGCAGCCCGTCTACCGCAGGGGCACGTAGCACGCACTATTTTCCGGCATGCCAAGTTGGATGGGCAGACTCCACCGTTGTCCACGTGGCACGGGGCAGCGCACGGGTGGCCGCAGCTCGCGCGCTTCTCCGCACACGCCTGTCTGCATCTGTTTAATAATGAAATATGGATGTAAATGTAATGTTTTTAAAGACAGTTTGTCTTGACAAACTGACAAATATATATCTATCTAACTATCTTTATTTATATACCATAAACACATTTTCATTGTTAATTTAAGTTAACTAAATATTATTGAACTTTTACCACTCAATTACGATATAACAAGAAACACTAGACTAGATATAATATGTGAGTACGATGTTAAACTAAGATAATTTACTACTAACTCCTTTGGGATATTCTTCTTTTTTCTTAAATAAATTATAGTTTCGATGAAACAGTAATTTTAATATTATTATAAATTATACATCATTCGGAGGAGGGGCTTAGCAATTGTAACACAGGTTTAGGACCTAGCACAGCTGCTAAAGAGACAAGAAAAATAAATGGTTGTAATTGTAAATCAAATATAAGTTTCTACAAACATGTACTAATGTCATGTTACTAATAAACATTATTATTATTATATTATATTTAAACTTAAATATATATATATTTAAGTTTATACTGCAGACCAAAAGTTTAAGTCCTCCATAATTAAAGTAGTAAAATAAAGTAAAACTGCAATAAAATATAAAATGTTTAATTAACCTGTTTAATCATCTAATAGAACATTGATTGTCAAACAATATACTTTAAAAGCGTAAAGAAATATTAACAGTCCGTGCAAAAAAAGGCTATAGTTAGCTAAACTGATTTTTCATAAAAAATCCTCCTTTACATTTTATGACTTTTTTCATAAGTCTTGGCATACGGGCAATCAATTTGTTAATAGTGTCTTGTGATATATTGTTCCAAATTTCGCATAAAGCATTCCACATTTGTTCTCGCGAGGATGGGCCACGATTACGGACGTTCTTATCAAGCTCTTCCCACAAAAGTTCAATGGGATTGAGATCCGGGCTCTGAGGAGTCCAAACCATGTTTTTAACATCTCTTGTGCCTCTTTCTCTTCTAAATATCCTCTACATAAGTTTGAGCTATGCTTCGGATCATTATCTTGTTGGAAAATAAATCCATCTCCAATTAATCGCAACCCGGAAGAAACGGCATTTTGTTATAAAATGTTTTTGTGCTGTTCCTTTTTCAAAATTCCTTCAATTTTAATCTAATATAATCCTTGGCTAGAGAAGCAACCCTAGACCATAATTGAGCCACCACCAGGCTCGATTGTTGTGACTACACAATCACGCTTTAAAAGTATATTGTTTGTCAATCAATATTCTATTGAAAAGATGCTTAAACAGGTTAATTAAACATTTAATATTTTATGGAGTTTTGCTTTATTTTCCAACTTTAATTAAGGTGGTCTTAAACTTTGGCCTGCAGTGTAGCTCAAATTATATAAGTTTAAGTACTTACTTATCAGTATCACAAGGTCCTTTATGGCATGTCTTCACGCAAGTATGTTTGCCACATGGCAGAGGTTTGCCGCAAGGCAGTCCGCACGAGAACTCCTCTTGAGAACACGGTATAGTTTTGCGCTCCTAAAATGTATATTTTTTTATGATTTAAAAGAAAAAAAAAAATTACTGTTAACAACAGAAATTCTAGTATCTATGTTATATTTCCGGTTATAGTAATTTTTTTTAATTAAAATTGTGTATCACGATTGCAGGCTTGTGTTTTTAATGAGGAATATAAACGATAGAAAACTCAATGTTTTTTATTTTGATTATTACATTGTGAGTAATAAACGAGCACACAGTTCACCTGATGGTTAGTGATTCCTGCGGCCCATGACATCTACATTCATACTTGACAAGGACTCATAATGCAAATGCGTTGTCACCCTTGAGGACTTTGATGGAATGCCTCATCCAATCGGACCAATAATTAGTCAACGTATGTATGTAAAATTTTAGATTTAACCAGCATAAATGGGATATTGGAAATTACTTCATGCATACCCTACAATATGCAATGTGTACCTCATGCTGTCCATGGCACATCTTGGTGGTAAGCACGACACAGGGCGGGCAGTCGCCAGTATGGCAGGAGTGGTGAGGCGGATGGTGGCAGGGACGTTTACGACGGCACGGAGCTTGGCATGCAGGCGGTCGGGTGCCACAGCGGACTGGTGGCAGGAGGACTTCGGTGCCACATTCGCATGGGAGTTCATCGAAACCTGTAGAGGAATTAAGAATTTTATGAACTAATTTCGTAAGACAAATGTTAGAGTATATGACACCTAAAATATTATAGATTAAGGATTCGGAATTGCGATTGACAATCCATGTACAAAGTGTGATGACTGCGCATTTATTACTATTTTGTTACTCTGTGTCCATGGAAGTTCTTCAGACCAAATTATATTGGGCATATCTTAAAAATCTTAGCAATGAAGATTGATTGCAAAATAGCCAATACTTTTACCAGAATGATAAGTTATTGAATTAAACTTATTATTGATATGATAAACAGACCGTGCTTCAGTTTTAATTTTATTATATAATATGTTATAAAGAACACACAATGTTACAATACATGAGTGGTTGTTACTAGGTTCTGAGGAGTTGTTGTGATTAATTCCAGCCGCTGAGTTAGAACATCGTACATCACGATAGAATTCAAAATTTCATCCTCATCATCTCGATGGTTGGCAATCCACCACTGTGCGCTTCACGCGAAATTTCCTGCCACGCACAACTACTCTGTGGTATCAGCTGTCGCCAGCGGTGTTTCCGATACGACTTGGGGACCTTCAAGAAAAGAGCCTACACCTATCCTGAAAAGCTAGCAACGCATTTGCAACTCCTCTGGTGTTGCGGATGTTCATGGGCGGCGATGATCACTTACCACCAATTGGGCTACATTCTCGTTTTGCCGCCTATACTATAAACAAAAAAGAAATAAAAAAGCACTTACTGACTCGAGGACATGGTGCACAATGGCCAGTGTGACAGAACTCCTCGCAGCGATGCTGTTGGCAGGATAAAGTGCGGCCACACACCACAGCACAGCGGTGGGACTGGGCAGCGCAGCACGCCGTGCGACAACGGTGCCGACCGCATGATAATTTCTGTTGAAGGGTGTACAAGGTCATGTTGACTTTGACTATCAATTTTAATTAAAGATGATCAAATTGTAAAGATCGTCTTTGTGTCAATTAAACAGTGGTAGAACTTAACTGCATTTTGTTTCTAACTGCAGTATGAATGGGTCAGCTCGACCGAGTTGCTGTATTTCCGTCTGGTGAGTGTAGGTATCCTGAGACATTTATTACTGGTGACGAGACATTCCATCTCAGTCCTTAAGGCTGACAATACATCTGCATTATGATTCCTTGTCAATCATGAATGTAGATATCACGGGCCGCAGGAAACACTAACCGTCAGGTGAACTGTGTGCTAGTTTGTTACTTTCTAAGTAATAAAAAATATATAATAATAATACATGCAGTATTACAATTCGTTGTTGTATTTACAATGCCACACACTAGCCAGAATTGTGTACATTCACACTGATATAAATTATTGAATGAAAGCAGAAATTGCTCTACTGTTATATAATTTTTAATAACGAATTACAATTTCAAAATTATTAATGAATAATATATCAACAATTTTTTGATTTGACCCCTTGAAGTTTCCTTTATATTATTTTTAGTGTATTAAAAATTCATCATTATTAAAGTTTGAACATAACGCAAAAAACAAAACAGAAAATAATTTTTAAATAGTGTTTTTTAAAAAATCTACATTACTATATGTATATAGGTATATACTTAAATCTAAATCAAAGCACTACAGATACTCATTTTCTATTTATTCTACACAGCCCATGTTGTTGGTAGGATATTATTTTTTTCAATTATAAAAACTTTAAAATTGGCATAACTGAAATGTTAACCTAAACAATGGTTAACAATGAGCAGTGGTCTTTTCGATACTGAGCTTGGGCTTCACTGTGAATACAGCGTGGGTACCCCTCATAATAGTGAGCATAGATTGAAAAATCTACAATTGGTTTAGGACCTTAAAGAAAAATTATGAAATAACGTATTCGAATAAAAAAAACTCTGAAAGTAACTTATGAATAATTAAATTTGTAAAATTGCTTTGTGTTTTTTAATTTATATTTTGAAGGATAAAATTTTAGTATGAAACACTATATGTGTGTATGAGGCTATAAAACCTTAACAATATAAAGAAAGTCTCTAGTAATTCTAGCATTCGCTTTTCTCTTCTAGCACATCCATTTTAAGTCAAGGTTCGAAAGGAAATTCATTTTCTATTTAATTACCTTGTTACACTTCTTTTGGCATAGCACATTGTTGACCATGTCGGTTAAATCTGAACAGGGCACATCACGACTCGAATGACCACAGCGGCACGGCAATAGAGTCTTGTCCGGACATGTTGGGCATGGTCCTAATAATTCATCAAGCATAAATATTATTTAACATACCAATCTGATATATTAGTAAAAAATTCAGAGTTAACTATTTCATCATTAGCAAAATATTTTTTAATTAAAAGGTCGAAATTATTTTAAAAATAAAAACAAATCCATGAAAATAACATAGACATTCAGATTTGTACCTTCATGACATAATTGTTTACAGAAGTGTTTGTCTCCTTCAGGTCCGCAGGGTAGAGGCTTTGCACAGATATTTCCACAAAGAGGAATGGGGTCGGAGCAGGACTTTCGTTGATCCCTTTCAATCCTGTTTAATGGATTCATAAAAAGAATTAACAAGTGTAATCGTGTTTGTTTTTACGCATCTCGCATGTCGGCATTCGATGTCACTGAACATACCTGGTATTGCCACAAGGGCACGCTGTTACGTTGTCGGGGCGTAGTGGGCAGGGGGCGCAAGGCGGTGGGTGACACTCTCGCCGGCACACGTGGGCACCGCAAGACAGCACTCGAGCACACGCAGTGCCACAAGACCACGCACCACACGTACCCGTATCAGATGTACACGGAACTGAACGGCACTTCGCCGCCGGGCAGTAGCACACTAGGATAATAATGATTTCCGGTTATTTCATTACGTAGTGTTAGTACGAAGCGTCAATAACCTAATAGCTTAGGGTGCGGTCTGCGAAACTAAAGGTATTGTAGGTACGATTCCACCATTCATCTTCCAGATCAAGCATTCTCAGCATAGTTGGAGTGATTAATAATTTGTTGGAATATTAGAAATGTCAAATAATACCATGGATAAAATTATTCTTAAAAAAAAAAAATTCTCCATTACTAAGGGGATTTTCATGAACCGAATACGCGGAAAAAAAAAGAAAATTAATAATTCAAGACGAGTTATACATGTACAATAGGATCAGAGGAAGTGTCATGGGATATACACGGATCCGCTATCACAATCGGCTTTAATTCTTCATTGTCAACTTGGGTCTCCGGCTGTCTGTGGGGTTTGTTTTGGAGGTCAAAATCTCCAGAACGTAAACGTTGTCACCAAAATCGTAATTTGTTCTTCTTCTACAGTAGCTTCTCCATACACATCATTAATCCTTAGAGCAGTTTCTGAAGCGCCGGTGCTACGTGTGAACGTTCGTAAATAACGCGATATTTGAAATTTTCCATTTTGTTAACCATTTTGTTTGAAGGGTGTCAAAGAAAAAACAAATGACTCACTAGATTTGAAACACAAATACACAAGCCTAAATTTGAATTTGGAATTCTTAACTAAACGCCAGATTAATTTAGAACGACAAAACGCCAATTTCATATGTAAGGACCTAATGTAATAATAATTTAAAGATAAAAGAGAAGTGTATTTGACAGCCAGTGTTTGGAGAATAATCAAAATAATTGCTATCCCACCTTGTGTAACAGTTTCAGAACAATCACCGCAGGGCTTCTCGTGGCAATCGCGACGGCACTTGTGACTTCCGCACGTTAATACTCGCATGCACTCCCGTCCGCACAACTGTGGCAACTTACTGTTACAGAGCACAGAACGCATTTCATAGCCGCAGCCGCAATGTCTGTAATAAAATAAAAATAAATTATAACTAAATTTCTAATTTTCATTACGAAATATTTTTCATCAATATATAACTTGATTTCTTAAAGGAAACTTTGTCAGTAATAAAAGCTAATCCCAAATTTCACTTCTGAAAACTAATAACATTTTCTTCTGATATTGTATTTGGCTGAAAATCAAGCTTAGGACTTGCAACGAAAAGCCACAACTTTGGTAGAATCAAATAGTCATTAATTACAATGTTAAAAAGATAAACTACAATTCGGTTTATCGTTAATCTTATTAATTGTAGTTCTTTCTACCTGCTTTTACCGGACTTGCAAAGAAAGGTTTATATGAATATATTGTTATATTTTCAAGAAAAACATGTGTTGAGGGTGCACATGCAGTTTGGTAGAATTTGGATTTTGTACTTAGTGTTTATTTTAGTGACAAGACGTAAATTTTATGACGCGCGCCTATCCTGCTTTTTTTTCTTATTATTAGTGCTTTATCATTTGATACAATATTTTTACTGATAATATTTTGTAGTTTTGTAATCATGTATAAAAAAAACTTAACTCAAGCTGAACTCGAAAAGATAGTGGAAGAAATGTTCAACGGAGTCTGGCAAAATGGGGACCTTGTCGTTTATGCATTTTGGAAAAGAAGAGAATACCCGCATCAAAGAAGTACTCCAAATATGTCTATTTTACGTCTAAACGCCATTAAAACGCAAATAATATGCACTAATTGCAATGATTCAAATTCAGCATCAGATGATTATAACTAGTAACATAATTATAATGGCAATGTATCTATTCTCATTTAGAATAGATACATTGCCATTTTTTAAATTATTTTAAACTTTTTTTTATAAATAAATTTAAGTTTTTAAATGTTTATATATAATAACTTATTTCGTCCATTTCCTAAACGACGCGCGCCTGCTCGTATTAAATTTTAGGGCTAGCCCGCTGGAAGGTTAAGTATTCCATAAGTTCTTGCTCTTTTTACATTCACTTACTTGATAATTGTGGCTTGGCAAGGAGGACAAGGACCAGGATGGCAAAGTAATGTGCATGGATGCTGGCAGTTCCTCGGCCGACGGCAGGCTTTCCCGCAAGTATGTGCACCTACTGTACCCGTGAGTATTCTGGAGATCTGACTGTACCACACATGCAACGGTATTCATTTGGAATTTCCTCATTTGTGTTTTGACATGCTGGACACCGCCATTTGCCCTCTGTAAGTAAAAGAAATGAATAATTGTCATAATACTTATAACAAAAAATATCAAATCTTCTGTTTTAGTTGCAGGGAAATATTAGATAATATCTTTAGAAGGCTTTATCATTTTTAGTTTTTAGGATAATATAACTGTACATTATATTAATTTCTTGTTTGAAAAAAGGTTAAGATGGGATTTAAGAAAGAGCACAATGTTAAACAATTATAAATGTAGCAAGAACATATTAAACCAGAGGACCCTATTCAGTGGTCTTAGGTCACAAAATATTTATATTAATTAATTCTTAAACTCTTCATAATCATATTTCTTTAGAATATCCTATTAAACAAAAACATGGTCTTGAATATAAACAACTTTTTTTGCATCATTGCAATTTAAAGTTATATAAATACAATTTAAGATAACATTGTCACAATAACTCATATTATAGTCAGATAAAAAACTATATAATATATTTTAGATAAGACAAATGGAAAATCACCCAAATATCATAACATAATATTCAATGACTTACCAACTAAGCTGCTCATGGCCCATTTCCTAATACATCTAAGATGTAATACATGGTAACAGTTAGTGCACCACCAAATAGGGTCTGTCTGTTTGACCCGTTCACAGCAGACCAGACATTCTAATGTACCCTTGTCTAACTGATCACTCAACCGTTCACGCTGGGTCATTGCTGTACCTGTAATTAAAATATAAAAAGCCACTTTTTACGATTTATCCAAATGAAAAAATAATATACATATAACAAAATTATAACCAGATTTTATGTCTATTTGTTTGTCCATGTTAATCTTCATAATGGCTGAACCAGTTTAAATTTGGTTTATAGATATGTACCAAGATAAACTTATGTTGACACTTTAATGTTTTCTTAAATGTGGTCAGTTACCAAACAAAAAAACAAAAGCCAATTTTAAAGTGAGTCTTGAGCATGTACAGTATATATGACAGTTTGTTTTGTAATATCCTCCGAAAAAAAATTTAAGCATGCAATTTTATAATTTTAATAGGAAATATTATATTTAGTTGTGACATCTACATACCTGCTAAATCATTGATACTTCTTTTTCTTCCTCTAGTACTAGCAGTCTTTTCATTTTTTGCCACCTTATCTACTCTTTCATCTTTATATTGCATGTACATGTTAGCATACTGTTCATCTTCAACAATATTACGATCTATTGTTCGGAGGCGTTGGCTTCCTGGCCAGTTTTTTTGCCTTCCAGAATTTTCTCCTCTGCCAATTCTTACATCTTGGCTGCCTTTACTAATAGAGCTATTGTAGAAAGTTCGGCATGGATCTGCATCTTTATTTTTCGATTTAGAAATAGATTTTGTTTGATTGTTATCATTACTATATTTTTTTGTTTCATGGTGACGGTTGCTTGAATCATAGTCTCGGTCATTTTGGTGAGTAGAGGATTCTGTGGCTAGGTCTGAGTCTTTGCTTTGTGAAGAAGATTCTTTATTATAAAAATTTGATTGAAAATTAGGATTATTAGAAATATTGGTGTTACGGTAACGGTTATTGGACTCTTGGGTTGAATCATTGTTACGTTTATTATCAAAGTTTCGACCATTTGCCTCACGGTTACGGTTGTTTGCTTCAGGATTTTTGTAATTTTTCTGATATCGACCAAAGTTGTTCATATCAACTTGAGGATTAGATACTTCACTGGTATTTGGTCTTTCTCTCCAATTAGTTTCTAATGTTTTTGAATTAATACTTCTTGAATCACTGGCACCATCATAAGAAATTGATGATTCCTGTGGCAGAGTGTTTTGAGTGCTGGTAGATGGTAAGTTCATAGAACTTTTTGGCACAAATTCTGTAGCAGTTGGTGTTAGTTTGGATTTAATAACTATTTCATTTGGATTTGGTAAAGTTGAGTTGTACTGATTTTGAGCATTTACTGGATAGGTGTCCATATTGTTACTAGCATTGGATGCACTAGCCTCATAATTAAATTCAATCTGAGTGTTTTGTGAGGGTACATTTTGATACTCATATTGATTACTGGGGTAGGCTTGGTATTGTACATTATTGTAGTTAGAAGCATTATTTTGTGGAACAACATTACCCTGCATTTGGGATAAAAATTCTCCAAAACTGACATATTGGTTATTTGACTCAAATTGTCTGTTACCATAATACTGTTGATTCACATATTGCCCATTCAAATCGCCATTCCATGCATTAGGAGGCCCTTGAAACTGATTGTTATACACGTATGAGTTATTCCACTGAGACATCTTGAGAAAAAGCGGCGAAATGTTGTGAAATATAGTACTTAGTAGTATAAAACAGGATAACTTTGCGATTTTTAATTCGGGTCTAAAGTTTATATAAGTAACAACGGCCACAGGCCGAAGCCTGAAGCCTCGGTGATGAAATTTAGGACAGTCTGCAAAAAATAAGCCAATATTTTTTATACTTACAGGCAATTTGAATATCGCCTTACTGACATGTGCTACTTTTTAATTAAACACAAAATACGTGTACTTACCACTAATGTAATATTGTTGCTCCTATGGTTATATACAAAAAAACTTTCACAAATCAAAAGTAAAGGAAAATAATTTAAGAACTCAAAAAATAGTTTCTAACGATATGACAAGATGAATCGGAATCTGGTGAATGGGGAGGGGAGGTCGACGTTGACAGTAGGTTTTATGGTAACAGTTACCATATGCAAAAGTAATAAACATCGTATATGAGGTAAAAATATGAAATAAAAATGTATTGAACCGTATTATATACATCATAAAACATTTTTAAATTTTCAAATACTAGTATATTTTTTTGATATTTAATACATATATGAAAAAAAACTAGTTTCAAATATATAGTTGAAAATAGATTGAAAAGTTTTGAGCCGACCTTAAATAAAACGATTTTTTTCTAAATGATTATTTTATTTCTCTACATAGTCTTCAGAATGATCTATACACTTTTGCCATCTTGTCACTAGCTTTAGTATTCCTTCTAAAAAAAAAGAATCTTCAATTTCATCAAAATATTCAGTCACAGCTTCTTGTACCTTGATATTCGTCGAAAATTTCCGTCCTGCCATGTGCTTTTTTAGATTGGGGAAGAGATGGTAATCAGACGGGGCCAAGTCCGGCGAATAGGGTGGATGCGGTTGTGTATTAGTGCAATTGATTTCGCCGTAGTATGGACAGGAGCGTTATCTTGGTGGAACAAAACTTTCTTAGACAACATACCAGGCCTTTTTATTTTTATTTCTTCACGCAAACGTTGTAAGAGTGTGCAATAATAGTCCGCATTTATGGTTTTACCTTTTTCAAGGTAGTCAACCATAATGACCCCTCTACAGTCCTAAAAAACTGAAGCCATTACTTTCTTGGTTGACAAAACGTCACGAGCTTTTTTAGGGGGCGGTGACCCTGCTCTTTTCCATTTTTTGGATTGTACTTTGGACTCTGGTGTATTGTGGTGAACCCAAGTTTCGTCCATAGTTACGAAACGGCTAAGAAAATCTTGAGGATCAGTTTGGAACAGATCCAAACAATCCTGTGAAGCAGTCTAGGTACCCATCTGGCAGAGAACTTAGGAAATCAAAGATCGCTGGAAATTATGTTCTGTGCTCGTTCATAGGAAATACCTATTGCTTCTGCTATCTCTGCATTCGTCAATCTCCTGTCATTAAAAATCAGATCTAATATTTTATTGGTATTTTCGTCTGTGGTAGCCGTCGGCGGCCTACCACTCCTAGGTTCATCTTGCACTGCTTCTCTGCCACGTTTGAAATCCGCTAACCACCTTTTGACAGTGGCATATGATGGAGCAGATTCCTCCAAAGTCTCGTACATCTTCATAAATTTGTTTTGGCGTTAATCCTTTTTTTTTTGTAAATATTTTATGATGTGCTCAATTTTATCCATTTCTACGGAAACCGCGAACCTTGTTTGCTAAATCGATCACAAATTTTGCAATTTTGACAGAAGAAAAACAAAAGACTGCAGATTATAATTAAAAAAGAAATGGCTATTACGTGCCAGTATTATTTTTTATTTTGAATTTAAATGTCAACCTTAGGCTCAAAACTTTTCAATGTGCCCTCGTATACAGCTGAAGCGTTGCGTGCGCTGCGTAAACGGTTAAAGTTAGCAAAAATAAAGTATGACGGAATTGTTCCCCTATAAAAGTTCTAAAAAAAAGCGTTACTTTACATGAGACATACCAAGCATTCTGTAGTCTACGCGAATGGAGTCGCGGGCACAGCTAGTGGATGATGAATTATTAGCTTTTTTATTAGTTGGAAATGGGACCTGGGACGGTTAATGATGATGCACGCATTACAAGTTCATTTCAAGTTTAGGTAAAATATGAAATATATTTTCTGGAAACTGTCTTATATATCTATTAGGTCCTTACATATGAAATTGGCGTTTTCTCTAACTGGCCACTTTGATCAAAAATAATCCGGCGTTTGGTTAGGAATATCAAATTCAAATTTAGGCTTGTGTATTTGTGTCCCGTTTTTAGTGATTAATTCTTTTTCGCGCCATTTGTCTTTTATTTGAAACCCTTCTGTTAACAAAATGAAAAACTTGAAATATCGCGTTATTTACGAATATGAGTTCTTTTGTGGCACCAGCGCTTCAGAAAAGAAAGCAAGTTACGATTTTTATGCCAACGTTTTCATTCGGGAGATTTTGACCTCCAAAACAAACCCCGCGGGAGGACAGCCAGACGATCGCTAAATTAGAAGAGCTGCAATTGGAATGTCTCCGACACCCAACATACTCCCGAGCCTTGCTCCAACAGATTACCATTTTTTTCGGAATTTGGACAATTTCTTGCAAGGAAAAAAAATAATGCCGATGCCTCATCGGTACAAACCGCTTTCGAAGATTTTATTGATTTTCGCTCCCAAAATTTTATATAAATATTATAGGGTTGGACAGAGATATCTTATCTGTAGTTTATTAGGATCCGGGGATTTCGGGAGCTTATCGTCATATACCGAGCATAAGTGCTAGGCAGTAATTTATGTACCTAAGTAAAATCATTCGTACAGGCCAATTAGCATTTAAATCCACTAATTTTAGACCGTGAGATTATATCAGAGGTTTAAATAATTTTCATTATTAAGGCCATGGCCCTTAAGTTGGAAACTAAGAATACACTTTAAAATATGTATATTGTATACTAATACTGGAATACAATAAAATAAGTTAAAATACTACTTTATAAAATACATAAATAAATAAAGTATAGCCTTTTTAGATTTAAGTTAAATCACGCTAATTTAATTTACTACATTTTAAAGTCTTCTTCTGTTCAGGCCTTGCCCGAAATTATTACGAAATCGTTATTTACTTCTCTCCGACTGTATAATATAGTTAATGTTATCATTACATATTTTTAAAATTTCCACAGTGGTAGAGCTACGCTGCGGTTAGTTTCTAGCGGCAGAAGAATGGGTCAGCTCGACCGGGGTAGGACCACGCCCTCACAGAATACCAGTGTAAAATAGCATCATAATTTTGCTGTGTTTCGTCTAGTGAGTATAGGGATCCAAAGACTTTTATTACAAGTGACAAGGCATTCCATCTCAATCCTCAAGGGGGACAATCTGCATTAAGATTCCTTGTCAAGGATGAATGTAGATGTCATGGGCAGCAGGAATCACTTACAATCAGGTGAACTGTGTGCTTGTTTGTTACTCCCAAATAAATAAAAAAAAACATGTTATTTTTATAATACTTAATATATTTATGCATATTTGGAACATATTTATATTATTTTTATTAAGGCTGTATATAATTTATTTACATAACAATATAATATGTATTGCACAAATATATTTATTTGTAATTTAATTCTAAAATAGAAATCACAATATTATCGCAACGCCTCGGGTTGGCAGGGAGAGAATGCCAAAAGGTGCGGACTTAATACCTTCGTAACTCTTCTTAGGTTATATATATATTATTTATGGTTATATGAAGATTATAATAATAAAAAAAACCAATATTATTGTTACCGGTCTTTAATCTGTCTAGTAAGAAGGTTAAACTGTCATTTTTTGCTATACTGTTAATATTTTTACTAATTACTAACATTCCCGTTAACCACTCTGTCTTCAATTTGGTACTGTCCATCCCGGTTTATAGGACAACATACGGATGGAGGGTTCTAAGATTTTTTTTTGTAACGTATTCTCTCCGAATCTAAGTACAAACATTTTGCTTTTTAGACACTGCTTTTATAGCATTTTTTTTATACATATCCGACGTCGGAAAGTTACTACGATAAAATATCGACGACAGGATTTATTTATTTATCTGGAAAGATACACCATCAACAATATCAATTTACATTTTACAATTATAGTTTATATTTCCTTATAGGTGTATACAAGTGTAGTATCTTAAAATCTCAATTATATTAAATATATCCATTAAATTAATATTTTAATTAAAATTGTAAATAAAAGATTAAAATAAAAAGCATTGCAACCGGTTAGCAAAAGTGAATAATAGAAACTTAAACTAGACATTACATAGTGCTATAATTTTTTCTTTAACTTACTCCCTACGTCATTAAAATCATTAAAAGTCAGGATCACATAGCGGTAATAAAACTTAACTAAACAACAATAAGGAAACTGTGTATATTTCAACTACTATTTATACCGCACAAGGTCCAATAACAATACCTGTGATTACAATAAGAAGCGTATCGTAACGAACGTTTGCTTACCCGTTAAATGTAGGACAGCGATTGCTAGGCGGCAACAATCTTTCAGGGCTAGTGACTTATACAATAAAATGATAAATATACATATCTCTTGTCCTTCCATTATCTTCCGGTGATAGTAAAAAAATAAAATAAAACGTGGTTATTTAATGCTGAACATATTGAAAGGCTATTATAAGAACGGTCTGTATAGTATATCTTATAAACCTGTAATTATAAACCTACAAACGCACGCACACACATTACACTTACCCACGTACACACAAATGCATACTCACCCTTACACGCAAGTTCTGGTTTTATTATATTTTATTTACATAAATCATGTGTAATCTTTAATGAGTCTTTGAAGTTCACTTCACCAAGATTGTGTGAAAATTTTATGTCAATATATATATATATATATATATATATATATATATATATATATATACCCAATTTTACTCTATTAAAAGGTATTAAAATAATTTTGTATATTAATCATGTGTTAATGTACATTAAACTAGTCCAAATGAAATAAAATTTCGTGCATCCATGTTGTGTTAAAGAAAAAGTAGAAGCAGTGCCGTCCTGTACTTGTCTCCCATTGTATACGTGTTAAAAGTGTATATTACTAGTTAAGTGCTAATCATTATCTTTAGAACGTGGTAACCCTGCTTAGTGTGATTTAAGAATTTAACGCGTAAAATGTGTTTTTAACAAATTACGGTATTTTTCATAATCGTCGTGTAACGATATTCAAATGATATAATTTGGTGGTGTGCTTTGGTGGGAAAATATCAGCTTATTAATACACCTTTCACATAACTTATATTACTCGTGTACGTGGTAGCGCTACGCTGCGGTTAGTTTCTAGCGGCAGAAGAATGGGTCAGCTCGACCGGGGAAGGACCACGCCCTCAAAATACCAGCGTAAAATAGCAGTATAACGCTGCTGTGTTTCGTCTGGCGAGTGAAGGGATCCGGAGACCTTTGTTTTCTGGGCAACGAGGTATTCCATCGCAGTCCTCAAGGGTGACAACGCATCTGCATTATTATTCCTTGTCAATGATGAATGTAGATGTCATGGGCCGCAGGAATCACTTATAATCAGTTGAACTGTGTGCTCGTTTGTTACACGCAATGAAATAATAAAAAAAAAAATTGAGACATCCGCAAGTGTTAGTGTAGTAAAATGAGGCGATGGTAATGGGCTGCTTAACAAGTTCGCAAAGAGTGGACGTGGTAAATAGAAATGTAAGTATATAGTGTCCTTTTCATATAGGTGAAAGTATAAATTACTTCGCATTGCAACAGTTAGTAATCAACGATTTATAATTTTTCATTAAAAGTTTATAAAATGTATTATTATAGGTATAGGCTCTGTCTTATAAGGATATTGGAATATGGGGACCTAGAAGTCAAATCAACGCTTTCCGTGCCGTTACGAATGAACTCGATTTGACCGCATACTGTGAAATTAAAAGCGAACACTCGTATAGTACTAAAAATATGGCATACAAACATATATTGGCATGCGAAATATAAGTATGTAGTCTCCTCGTTCAATAGTTTCACGATTGTTGGAATTTACACAATAAAAATGTTCACTATAGACATTATTTGCGAGGTAATTCTACAACAAATTATGACATTTGGCGTACTCCTCGTGAATTTCAAAGATTTTATATATAAACTTGCACTTCGTACGGTCCATCCGTACAGTTCATATCATTTTACTTAGCATAAGCATTATTTGAACCGTGCACTTCGAGGCAGTTCGCGTTCGGTCCTTGCCGCGTGTACTCCCCATCATGATATCATAAGTAATTATTAATTTATTAATTTACTAATAAATTTGCCATCATAAGCTATCACGTCTTATGATTTATATTTGTCCCGTACACACTTTTTATTGGGGACATAATTTTGTTCTTTTATCGAGTGTCGTGTTCGGTCATCTTTACTTACATATGATGAGGTTCACCTTTACACACACGATTTACGATTAATACATGATACAGATGTCATTTACTATATGCAACAAGCATTCACAACACAGAGGCCCTCATTTGTTCCCTTGTCCGATGTGCAATAAGAGGAATGTTCGGATGTAGTGTATAAATACCCACATATACAATACATTCAGATCAGAAAACGAACAACTTAAACTTATGAAATAGAACTCAGGGCCTGCGACGCAATGTCCAAGTACGCTAACTACTGCGCCACGCGGCTGTTTCTCACATACGATGATGTCTACTTGGTCTATTAAACCTGCACGAAATTACCTCGCTTTTGAATTAAAACAGCATCGGAATCCAGGTATCTCGAAATTCAATAAACGGCCCACGCGTCCCACGGCGCCCACACAAAGTTGTAGGCATAATATAATTAGACTAAAGTAAATGAAATTAATATTTCGAAGGTCAAAGTTAATCAGTCGTCTGAACAAGATGTCAAAGAAGCGGTGCTCGCTGCTTTGGTTCGTCTAGACGAGGAGATATCTAGCAGTGAGCGATCACATCCAGTGGAAAGGCTTGTCGTCGTTTCAGCAGAATTGGATAGCATACAAGAGGTAACGTAATGTATATATTTAAAATTATGTGTGTGTTCTATATTTATGTGTAGAAATATATATATATATATATATATATATATATATATATATATTTCTACACACGTTATAAGCACATAATAGCAAGTCAGTTAGTAGTATAATAAATAGAATCCTCATACGGTACCTTTATTATCACTTCATTGTTGTGGCGATTAATTCTCCAATAAATAATTAACTATGAATTAAAACATAACGAAATCTGTTCAGTAGTTTCCTATATTAAACGTGTAAAGACGAATATGTACCTATGTGGCGAGATTTTTTACTGCAGTGTTGGTAGTTGTAATATTGTTATGGCATCAATAATTCAGTGTAGTGTCCTTTAGGAACAGGTATAGGACATTATCCCCGTTGACCAGCTTCAGAAAAAGCCGCCCCGATATTGCAACTACTTTAAATTAACGATCTGTCAATTATTTTATTCTTCTATGAATTCAATTGTTTAATGGAATATATTTGGATTTTTAAGTACAACGCAAGTATTATTTCATCATCCCTAGACGGAAGACAGCATGGTGGCTTACGTAATTAGGAAAGTCAGTTGACTAATGTTGATACCACTCGGTTCGTAATTTCTATCACTACCATTGTATTATATCACGTTACGGGCTAAACTAATTTAATAAATTTTCATTTCTTACAAACAGAACAATTTCATCTATGACCTGATCCTTTCCTCAGATTTCTTTGAAATAAAATAGTTATTTTTACTGTCCCATTATAATATATTTATAACCATTTATTATTATTCAAATATTAATCATAAAATAATATATAAAATACATACAGTAATAGAAAATAAAATAAAAATAAACTGAGAACACCAAATTTTCTTCATTACCAAATAAATCCTTTACGTGAATTTGTAAGAAGCCATGAGAAATAAAAATACTTAGAATTAGAACAAGTTGACTCTTATACCCACGTTTTTTGATTTATATCGCTAATCTATTTCCTCAGTTAGAAGGTAGGTCTAACTTTTTGACGTGTTAAATATTCTCAAAAATTCCTTGCCCTTGAGATTTGTCCTTCCTAAGAATACGTAATTGCTGTAACCGTTATGAAATTGTATTATTGTGATGATTGTAACCTAAAATTTTGTTTAAGGAAATAAAAATATTTGAAGAGACTACAACTTTAAGGAATACGAGTTCAGAAGCGTACGGGAAAACTCTTCACCAAGTTTGTAGACATCTATTTCACTTAATGATGATGGCCTGTTAAAGTGAAGTAAACATTCATACAAACATAAGGCAACCGTTCTCGTCGTTCTTTTACCTAGTCTGATGTAATGCATGTACAATAACATTAGAGAAAGGTGCGAATGCAATGTTAAAAGTAAAAAAAAAGTAAATTAACATTAATATATCATCAGCATAAATAAATCCCCCTGCTGGCCATAATCCTCTGTTCTTTTTTTTTTTCGGGCTGATGGCCGCTGTTAGCCCGCGGGTTTTTACAGTTTCACCGGGTTGAGAGGTGACCGAGCGCTTATGGCGCTCAGTTTAGACTTCTATTTATGCGCAACCAGCACAAGGGCTCCCGAGAGGTAGCCTCGGCTTGGATCATTACCCTGTTTCGCGAGAGCGTCTGACTCGAGGGTGCCCGAGAGGGTCAAACCTTGGCTCGGTCAGTTGCTTCTGACAAAGGAGTATCTAAATTAATATCGCTATTATTATTAGCTATCTAGTATGTGTGTATCTGTACCACCATGCGTGGCGCTGGAGAAGAAGTTGCGCAAGAAACTCCAGCGACGCTTCTATCTGTATGACTGAAGAGAACCGGCCTGTGACATGTCGGTATCGCGAACAACCTTGTTTGGCGATATTAGGGTGCAATGTGCGTGTGTAGTGTTTTATGAAGGGGTTGGGCCTTGGTGTTCGCGTCGTCGGGGTCGTCGAGGGCGTGCCTCGGGCTCTTACGCACGCGGGTGAATCTATGTTTCGCAATGGGATTGTAAGTGGCGGCGACACTTACAATCAAGTTAGAGTGTGCGACAGCAGAGTCGAAATATCGGTAGGAAAAGCCTGCTTCAGGTACTGAGCAATGCACGGCAACTCAAGATGTATAAGTAGATTTTCGTTACGCAAGAACCACGGTGCACCGGTGGCCTTGCGCATGAAATGATTTTGTATTACCTGAAGTCGGTGAATGTGACGCGGGGAGGCATGCGCAAAGACGGGGCTTGAGTATGTCGTTATAGGTCAGATGCACGCTTTGTATAGTGTAATTTTATTACGCAGGGACATAAATAATCCGCCTTTCTAGAGAGGTTGTTGGAGTAGTAGTTGACCGTTGTTTTCCTTCACCGCCGAGCCGTCGTAAATTATCACTTAAAATTGCAATTAATAATTTTATCGGTGCTTTGAACTCGTTTGTTCGCTTAATTCATTTATCGACTTTCTGTATATATTTACTTGATCCTCATTGTAAATAGAGAAAAAATAGACCAAATATGTATTTCTTCAGAAACGCATGTGGTACTGATTCCTATAGCACTGATTATTCTTTCTCTATAAAGATACAACGTAAAATGATATAGATGGAATTGGTGTAATAATCAAATTTCATTAAAATATTAATAATTCTACTTCGTACTACTTCATTAAAAAGTATTAGGTCTTCCTTCATAATTGATTTCAAATACGAAGATGCTTCCTATTACCGTATGACATAACCTACGCAAGCTATTTTTTATGCTCATATGTATATCCGGGATCCTCGATATGACAGCTATTCATTATAACCACTACGCGGCAGTAATCTCTAATGCATAATGTTTTATTTTATCAGATGTTCATAAGTTTAAGTCTCTACAGACGTCCAATGTTGGCGTTGGAAAATGAGGACTTCGTTGCAAATGTTAATAGAAAGGTAAGATAAAGTGCACGGCTTATTTTAAATTCACTGTTAGTTTATTTTTATTTGTAGAGTACTTGTTTGGCGCGTTTGAGACTATAATTTTAATAGACGACAAAAATTCGACAGTATAAAGTTGGCCGTCTACGAAAATTAAACATATGAAATTTACAAACGTATACTGTATATAATTTGTATAATTTCATTAACTGTATAAAAATAAATAATACACGGAATACATTTTGTATTACTACCACTATTTTTTATGAAACCGAGTGTGACAATCGAGCACACAATTCACCTCATAATAAGTGATTATTGCAGACCGTTAACACGTCTATCCATTCATAATAAAGATAATTCGATATATGCGTCGTCAACCCTGAGAACGGAGTGATAATGTCTCGGTATCAGCAATAACAGGATCTCAGGATACCTACACTCACCTAACGAAACACAGCGTTATGCAGCTTTAACGAAGGGATTTTGTGAGAGCGCGGTCTTCACTTGGATCACGCTATTTATTTTTTCGCCGGTAAAGGATTATTTAATCATAGGTATATCTCACGCTTGTTTTAAATCATCAGGAAATGCGTCAAATCGAGTTAAATTGGTTATGCAGTCGTCGTGAAGAGCTACAGAATGAAAAGAAAGTACTACAGGCGAAAATACTTCGAATACGGTCTTTGTATGGAGTGCTGCAACAACTGCTCGGTAAATATATGTAAATAATATGTTTATGGTAAGGGGACTGTCAAGTATAACGAATTCATGTATCCCCTAAGGGTGACAAACGTTTAAACAGTTTTCCACATTGTAAGTGGTTCCTGTATCCCATTATACCCACAATCGTCCTGTGTAAGAAATCATAATGCTAATACCCTCCTGTAGTCACCTCTGAGGACTAAGATGGTCGTCAATATCAGTAAGGTCTTACCAGAATAAACAGGGTGAAGACAGTAGCACTAAGCTAGGTCCTGGAGATCCATATAACAGATAATTAAATAAAAATCAGTGCGGTTCAGGGAACGTCATCGATTGCGTGACCCGAACGTGGATAGACGCGCGGGGACAAACCAGACAACATTTTAATATGGGCGTAACCGTCTATGATTTTTCTTAGTTTACTTAGCGGTCTCCAGCGTTTATGGAAATTAATAATAATTATTTTTACTTTTGAGCCATTGATGTATCGCGGGATTTTAAATTTGTAATTAACTTTTTTCATGTTTTTTAACTAATGTACTTATTATTTTGTTTTATCGCTTTAGGTGGATACTTCCTCACCTATACCTACCTCCTTTTATAACTAATATTATTGGAAATAATTTCTTATATATTACTTGTGTATGTATGTTCCAAGCATACCATCATCCAATAGTCATCATGTCAATTCAGGGTTCGCAAAAGTGCAACGAATAAGAAACTGTTCTTTTTAATGCTTTAATTATCGATAGGTCATGTTTTTAACACATTTATTAATTTTGTAATAGTTTCCGTTTCAGTACAAATGATTGCGAGAGAATTTGTAAAAATGTCAATTTATTGAAACCATCTAGAGCCGAGATTCTTTCACCAATTAGGAAAAATATCGATGATGTTCAAACAGCTAATCTCGTCCTAAACCATCCCGGTTAAATCAGGTTTCTAAAAACCGCATCAAAATAGGTCTTGATTTGAGAGCTCCAAGGCTACGGACAGACTGACACTACAATTCCTCTATTTTTAGAAGGAGGTTAATGAATAATAGGTCTTTACCTATGAAATTGCCGTTTTGTATGAAATAAGTTAAAGTATTTTTTTTTCAAACTTATTTATTTCTGGTATTCAAAGAAATCACCCATGTAATCGATGCATCTTTGCCAATGCAGTGGTAGTTTATTGCCCTTTTTGTGGAAATCAGCAACTGACACTTCAAAGGCATTTTGTACTGTCCAAATTTTGGAAAAAACGTTATAGTCGGTGGGTGCAAGGTCTAGTGAGTACAGTGGATGAGAGAGAGCTTCCAACTCCAACTTTTGGAGCTTGGAGACTGTCTTTTGTGCAGTACGGGGTCGCACGTTGTCGTGTAGAAGCAGCGGGGACGACCGATTGATCAAAGCTGGTTGCAGATGTGCGAGCTTCTCCATCATTGTCTTCAGTTCTTCACAGTACACAACTGCAGTAATGCTCATGCCGGTTGGTAAAAACCTGTGATGAATCACACTGGCACTAGACCACCAAACAGTCACCATCAACTTTCTAGACGTAATTTTTGGTTTAGGGCATTGCTTTAGTGCTGAACCAGGAACTATCCAACTTGCTGAGCGCTTTCGATTGTCGAACAGAATCCACTTTTCGCACGTAACAATTTAGTTCAAAATTCTTTCATTTCTGTGCTGTTCTTTTGAGCAGCGCGAGGCAGGTGTCAACGCGTACGTTGCGCTGGCGATCGTTAAGTTCGTGGGGCACCCATCTATCAAGCTTTTTTACCTTGCCAATTTGTCGCAAATGGACCAATATATAAAAGCTGCTGCTAGCTCGGCTGTAGATTGAGTATCATAAGTTTCCACAATCACCAATAATTCATCATTGTTGACCAGTGTCCGGACGACCATGAGGTTCATTTTTCAAATCAAAATTTCCACAAGGGAACCGACCAATAATGGGTTGTGCGTTCGTTTGTAAAGTTCTCTCCGTAAACGTTGTTGATGTTACGTGTCGTTTGTGCCGCGTTGCCACGACGGAACTCATATTCCATAAGTACACGAATTTTTAAAGTATCCATTATGACGAAAAATGTTCAAACGTAATGAAAATACAAAGCTAATCAATAAACAAAAGACTGACTTTGTAAAAAGAATGTCATGTTTTTGAAACAAAATTAATTTGAATTTAGAATTCACAGCCAATCAAAACTTTTTTTTGTTTTGAAATGGTCAATACTGAAGAACGGCATTTTCATAGGTAAAGACCTAATACATCGACAGGATGTTTATTACATACGTCTATAACCAGTTGTATATTTATGATTAATTGTTTTATGATTTGTAGACAGTATTTGGGGTGACAATTTGAAACTGGCAATCCAGCTACAGAATTCTCTAAAACGGGCCCGTGCGTTACGGGATGCACTTGCGTCTGTTAGCGTGCGGCTAAACGCCGCTGTTAAGTACGCACATGCAGCTTTGAGGTCCATGGACGATGCACTGCCTGCATGGAAATTATTATCTGCTGGGAAGTGAGTAAATAAATAACTTAATATTAAATACTACGCATACGAGTATATCTTAAAATAAATAATATGTACAGATTATTTTAAAATTAAAATGGGTTTTGACAGTGGTAGAGCTACACTAGAGTTTGTTTCTACCTGAAAAATGAATGGGTCAGCTCGACCGGAATAGAACCAAGCCCTAACAGAATACCAGCGTAAACTAGCAGCATAATGTTGCTATATTTCGTCTGTCGTGTAGGCATCCGGAGACCTTTATTACTTATCTAGTCTATCCATAAATACTGTTACATAATTAAAAATAAAACTTTTCTTTTTTTCAACTTTTTAATTATTTTAATTTGGAACACGTATATTATTTTAAAAACTTCTTTCGATTTTGCGCCATTTCACATATTTTTTCGTGTTCATTATCAAATTACAATATGGAATGGGGTGTTAAAGAAAATAGGATTGCAGTGATCGCCTTGCACAAAGTGGGTATGGAGCCGTCGGTCATATTCCAGACACTTTAAAAGCTTGGTATCAGCCGTTTGTTCGAATATCGTACTATCAACAGATACAACAACACTTCCTCTGTCGAAGATCAGAAAAGATCGGAGCGGCCTCGTGCTGTTAGAACTACAAAGGCTGTTAATGCTGTTAAAGCCAGAATTCGTCAATCCCCATTAGGAAGCAAAAAATCTTATAGCGAGAAATGAAGATTTCTGCTAGGACTCTGTCGCGTATTACAAAACAAGACCTGAAGCTCGGTGCTTATCTTTACAATTAAAGAGAGTGGATCGATCAAAACACCTTCTGTCGCGATACGCAGGTGAAAGGCACAGAAATATCCTCTTTACCGATGAAAAAAATTCACAATTGAAGAACACTACAATAAGCAAAATGATAAAGTGTATGCGCACAGTTCTAAAGAAGCTGCTCAAGTGGTCGGAAAGGTACAACGTTGTCATCATCCTGCGTCAGTGATGGTTAGGTGGGGCGTATCTTATCGAGGAGTCACAAAACTATATATTTGTGAAAAAAGAGTGAAAACTTCAGCCAAAGTGTATCAAGATACAGTCTTGGATTATGTTGTGAAACCTCTCAGCAATACACTTTTCAAAAATATACTGTGCACTTTCCAGCAGGACTCTGCACCTGGTCACAAGGCACGAACTACCCAAGCCTGGCTTGAAACCAACGTTCCGGACTTAATAAGAGCTGAAGACTGGCCCTCATCTGGCCCGGGCCTCAACCCTTTAGACTTCAAATTATGGTCAGTTTTAGAGGACATGGCCTGCTCTAACGTTCACGTTCTTTTTGATAGCCGCATCTATTACATTATCTCACCACACCTTGGTTGACGGATAGAGAATACCAATAGGCATTAAGTATCCGCCCTTTGTATACTTTTTTTTATTAAAGTATATTAAAATTATATAGCATAATATAGTTACTGAGCTGTTAATTTGTACCCAAATACTTCTGCACACTATTTTGACATTTGAAGTAAAGAAGGAGCTACGATCTGCAAATGTGGTAGATAGGTACTGCATGTTTAATTAAATTCTTTTTTCTTATTACATTGAGACTAACAAACGAGCACACAGTTCACCTGATAATAAGTGATTCCTGCGAACTATGACGTTTACATTCATCCTTGACAAGGAATCATAAAGCAGATGCTTTGTCACCCTTGACTGTGATGGCATGCCTCGACACGTATATAAAGGTCTCCGGATCCCTACACTCACCAGACGAAACGCAGCAGCATTATGCTGTTATTTCACGTTGGTACTCTACGAGGGCATGGCCCTACTCCGGTCGAGATGACCCATTCATTCTGCAGCTAGAAAAAACTGCAGCATAGCTCTACCACTATTAATTATTTATTTGAGCCCGCGTAATCAAATAAAAGTTTCGGGGTATATTTTATTTATTATTAAGACATTCAGGTACCGTTCACAGTTGAACACATGGTATAACAGCATCCACAATTTATTCGCTGCAGGCGCTGAACATTGTTTTCGGTTTCATCTATCGTGAAATTAAACGGATCGGCAAAAATTAACTCGACATTAAGGTGCCATGCTTCTGTGAAATTACTAAATAAACAAAATCTGTAAATACTTTCAGCATTCTCGTGTATTCTGTGTCATAACTATCATATGATATAACAAATAGTCATTTTTCGTGGTCGAATTTACAACCATGAGTGGTCATACCTTTTAATAATAGTATCTGTACGTATTAATAAAAGGAATAGTAAGATGAAGCAGCAATAAAAATGGACTATATTAGTGGCCATATATTACAGACATTTAATAACTTCTTACTCACGGGGCTTTGGTTCGTTTCGCCTAACCAAGGATCGATATGCGTAAGTACAAATGTTTGTTTCACGGGATTTGGTGTGTTGTCCCGTGTCCCTGTATGCGTATACCTTCTACCACCACCAGGAAGATTTTAGCATAATTTCTAAGTTGTTCTATAATTTGATTTAATGTTATTGTCTCAGAAGTGGATGGGAGCGTACGTCGGCATGCGCAGATGCATGTCTCCTGCTAGTGAAGGCACGATGTTTAGAGCGCGCCGCGCGGCGTGTTCTGTCGGCTTTTGCAGCGCCTCGTGCTGCCCGTGCTTTGAGACTGGCTATGGATTACGCCTTTACTGACGCCTTACACGATATGAAGTTGGTTTAATAATTAATATATACGTTTTTTTTATTACATTGAGAGTAACAAAAGAGTACACAGTTCACCTGTTGGTAAGTGATTCCTGCGGCCCATGACATCTACATTCATCCTTGACAAGGAATCATAATGCAGATGTGTTGTCACCCTTGAAGACTGAGGATGGAATGCCTTGTCACCAGTAATAAAGGTCTCCGGATCCCTGCACTCACTTGACGAAACACAGCAGCATTATGCTGCTATTTTACGCTGGTATTTTGTTAAGGCTTGGTCCTACCAGGGTCGATATGACCCTGATTCATTTTGCAGCAAGAAACAAACTACATATCGAGTAAATATTAATGGTAATAGTATCTCAGTGTTCATTCCTAGCTGCTACGTTGCGTCCTGGTTTTGAATCCCAGAGAGTATTTTTTTGTACATCAAAAATTACTCTTTTGGTATGTACTATTAGGATCTCTTGTCCCTCACATTGCATCTGAACTCCAATGTTATTGTATATGCATTACATTGTATTAAATTACAACCCGACAAGTGAGTGTACCAGTGTTTCCACGAATGCATATGAATATATTATATCCTATTTAACGGATGTTATTTTGTTAAAATAATAAAATATATCCAAGTGCTCGATATCGACTAGGATGTTCTCCAAGTCGATATCGAGCTCTTGGATCACAGTCACATAGTCGTATATTATCGTCGTGTTATAAAGGACAAAGATTTTAAGTAAGTTTTAGTTTAAATACAGAACGCGTAGAATTTGTCCACTTGAGTAATTTTGATAACAAAAACGTAGCCTAGTTTAGAAGAAGGCATTTACTTCTTTCGATTCCTTTAAGAATTGAAATACATGTAACCGCTAGCTCTACTAGCTAATTTCATACAGTTCCTTTCCTTGTATTTTAATTCTTATATGATATTGTTTTAGATATCGAAAGGCGACTGAAACATTTGTTCAGTTCAAAGAAGCGCTTGTGCAGTTAATCAGTTCTATTCATCAGGTAATTAATTTCACCGTAATGTCCAAATCACATTTTTAGCATTAAGGTTTTATAAGGCTTTTTTGAGTTACACAACGGTTATGTAAGATGTGTAATGTAAGGAATGTACAAATATTGTACGTGGTTAAGCTAAAACAAGCGGCTTAATACTAGTTAGTAAATTAGTAATTAGCAATTAGTTTGTTGTAAAATTAAATAAATACTTAAGGCATGAAAGGGAAAATATAATATTTATAAGGTAACATTTTATTGTGTGTTGTTTATTATTTTATCTTTATAATATTTGGTTAGTTAACATACTAGCCATATACAACTGACAACGACTTAAAAGTAAATATAGATGATTTATAACAATATATTCAAACATTTGACGTTTTAAGATTAAATTAAAACTCAAATTTACGTAAAATAAGAAATATGTTAAAATCTTATAACAAATTAACTAACAGTTGCGGTTTCTTTCAGTTTTTTTTTAAAAGAACCTCAACACAAAATGTTAATGTTTTTATAAACGGTAAAAATGTACAAGTGCCCAGTTATTATACAGTCTTACAAGCGCTACGAAGGGAGCGTGTAACCCTGCCAACGTTTTGTTATCACGATCGGTTATCAATTGCGGGTAACTGTAGAATGTGTCTGGTTGAGATAGAAGGGAATTGGAAACCGCAAATCGCCTGCGCCACTCCAGTATATAAAGATATGAAGATCCGTACGAATTCTAAAATGGCATTAATGGCGCAAGAGGGTGTTTTAGAATTTATTTTAGCCGATCATCCACTGGATTGTCCAATTTGCGATCAGGGAGGTGAATGCGATTTACAAGACTTAACAATGAGATTTGGAAATGACAGAAGCAGATTTACAGATATACATTTTAAAGGGAAACGCGCTGTTGAGAACAAAAACCTTTCGTCACTTATCCGTGCAGAAATGACCAGGTGTATTCATTGCACTAGATGTATACGGTTTGCCTCGCAAGTTTGTGGTTTGGATATTCTAGGCACGACAGGGCGAGGAGGCGAAATGTTAGTTGGGATGTACGTAGACAAAATGTTTTTCTCGGAATTATCTGGAAATGTTATTGACCTTTGCCCCGTGGGCGCCTTAACGGCTATTCCCTATATGTTTAAGGGTAGGCCTTGGGAGATTAGGAAAACGAACTCCATTGACGTAACGGATGCGACGGGTACGAATATTGTTGTTGATCATCGATTTAATAGATTGTTAAGAGTATTACCCCGTGAAAATAATGAAGTTAATCAGGAGTGGTTATCAGACAAAGGTCGTTGGGCTATCGATTCCATAGAGATGCAAAGATTAGTCACACCTATGTGTAAAGTTGATGACAGCCTGTGTCCAATTGAATGGGATATAGCTTTGAAAATGGCATGCAAAGCGATATTATCTACATCTCCTAATAAAATTCTGGCAATAGCTGGATCTCATACTAATGTTGAAACATTAGTTACTACTAAAGACTTCCTAAATATTCTCGGTTGTGAAAATACTTTCATAGAACGCTCTATTTCTTATACGGGGTCCGATGCCGATCTTAGAACTGCGTATTCAATTAACATTAATATGAAAGATATTGCGAATGCCGATAAAATATTGCTTGTTGGAACGAATCCACGTTTTGAGGCACCTATCTTAAATATGTGGATACGACATGCTTACGTCTATAACGAGTGCGATATTTATGTCATTGGACCTAAGTGCGAATACAATTACCACGTTAATTACTTAGGTATAGATGTGACAGCAATACCAAAAGCTAGCGAAATTTTGAAAGATGCAAAGAAACCACTAATATTCGTTGGTGTGTCCCAATTAGGGTCTGATTACGGTGGTAGTATGATGAGTGTTCTCACTGACATGCAACGTTGTATGAAGTCAACGCTAGATTGGGGAATAATCAATATCGTAACGCTAGAAGCGAGCTTCGCTGGAGCTCTAGAAGTTGGCTGGAAGCCTGGAGGACATAAAGCTTTAACACAATGTAAGCCTAATTTAGTAATATCTTTAGGAGCCGACGAAACTTTTTACGATTGGTGTCCACCGACAGACTGCATGGTTATATATATAGGGTTTCAAGGAGACCGCGGGGCAGAGAATGCTTCTCTTATACTACCAGGATGTGCATATATTGAAGCTGGAGGAACTTATTTAAATATGGAAGGTCGCGTGCAGTACGCAATGCCTGCTATTACGCCGCCGGGCAAAGCTCGTCATGACTGGAAAATAATGCGAGCTTTAGCTGAATACTGTAAAGTTTGTTTGTTTTATAGCGATTTGGATTCACTTTTCTGCAGATTGCCACAAATCAGTCCAAATTTTTCTCAATTTGACAAATTTCAACCTAAGCTCTTCTCCGAATTAATTCCTTCAATGATTGATCACTGTGGTGCCTCTAGTGGATCTTTAGATGTTAAAATGAAGACGATTAAAGATTATTTTTGCTCTGACGTTTTCACATATAATTCTACAACTATGATTAAGGCTCAGAAAGCTGTTACAGACTTTACGAGCACTTCTAAATATGTCGCTATTTAAACTGCAATAGTATAACCGAATTTATTTATTATAAATATTAATATAAAATATATAAATTATAATTTTGAACATTACTTTTTTACAGTATATTATTAGTTGGCAGCGCTTCCATCCTGGGTATGGGCTTATCGGAGGGCCAGCCCCTTTATTGTATTTTGTATTAATGGCAATCATTATTACTAAAAAAATAATTCTACCAACTTTAAGAGTCGATGAGTATTCTACCGTTGCGTATTTCCATTTTCTGCGCCTCCGAATATGTTGTATGCTCCAATAAAAACTTAATAATAGTCGGGTAAATGAAGATATACTTATCTTGTTGAGGGTCATGTCAGCAAAAGTTAGACATTCTTTACTCGTTTGTTTGTTACTGTCAAGTTATAAAGAAATCGTAAGGCAATGTGTGCCCTTGAAAATTCGCGAACACTGGTACTTCTTGCAGACTATTCGCTACACGCGGCACGTAGGACGGGTTCACGTGACTAGTACCCGTCACGTGATCCAGCGAACGGGTTAGTTACACGGGGTTCTTACAAATCGGAACGCCCAGCTAGATATTTAATTAAAAGTATTTGAAAGTTAAAGTATAAAAGAAAATTGTAATAACTTTACAAGTGGCTCATTTATTTAAGGTTCATATTCACAAATGGCTTAGGGTGTAATATAATGATAAATTGATGATGATGTAAAATGAGTTACGTTTAAAAGAATTTATACATAAGTAAGATTAAACTTTGTATATACAGGAAAGCTGCTCAAACACGGACAGAACGGCACTGAGAAGCCAATAAAAAAAGTCCTTTAATGAGTAATAAGGATTTGAAGTATTAGTTTGTCATAATTTTTGACAGACAAAAATTGCTTTTTTCTGAAATTTTGCTGGATAAAAAACAGTAATTACATTAACATAGCAAATTAAGCATTTACAATTCTTTTTCATTGGTTTTTCTTAATTTTACAAAAGTCGGCGTAGTGACCTAGCAGCTATTAGTTAGTCTGTCCTCTCCGATTAATCGATTCGCTTCTCTCTTTATTTAATAAAAAATTAAACTATTTTAAAGTAGGTATCATAAATTATTGGCGTTGATTACTATGACATTTAATTCTTTGATCTCATATATTCATAGTATCTTGGTAACTAACAGCCAAATGAGAGGAAGCATCACACTAGTCTCCCAATTCTGATTTGTAGCAGGTTAGTGTTAACACACCCCTTGATTGTAAGTGCCAACACTTACAACCCCATCGCGAATCATAAATTCACCCAAGTCCGAAGGAAATCGAGTCACGCCCTCGACGATCCCGGCGATGCGACCAGGGGCCAAGACCCCCGCCGCCATCAAGCGCGTCGCCAACAAGGTTATTCTCATCAGACAATAATGGTAGAAGTGTCGTTGGAGTTTCTTGCGCCACTTCTTCTTCAACGCCCACGCATTCCGAAGTGGTGGTACAGATAGTTACTAATAATAGCGAGATTAATTTGGAGATAATCCTTAGTCATACGCAACTGACCAAGCCGAGGTTAGGTCCTCTCGGGCACTCTCGATTCGAACGCTCTTGCGAAACAGGGTAACAGGGTCCAAGCCGAGGCCCTTGAGCTAGTTACCCACTAATGGAGATCTCGACTGAGAGCCATAAGCACTCGGTCACTTCTTTATCCGGTGAAACCGTAAAAGCCCTATCCTGAGGGATTTGACATATGCGGCATTAAGTCCAAAAAAAAAGAATCGTTTCGGCTTACTCTATGATATCGGTTGGCGTTCTCTCGGAGTTTTAGGGGTTAAGCGTAGAATACATATACAGAACGTTTATCATTTGATGTTTAATAGCGATTAACCAAACAAAGTTTAGTGATAACGTGGAATAATCTGCTTCCAACCAGTCCGGATCCAAGTTCCAATTTGAAAGCATGGTCAGTAGACTTAATTTGTTTATTATCTTTCTATATTTATTTCTTTTCAACCCTGGCACGTTGTGATTTTATGACAATTCCTTTTTTTTAATTTGAATTCAATTTAAACAAACTCAAGATATCCATAATATGTATTTCCCCGATTGCCGAAAGAGGAGGGTAATATTTTTTGAGCGTATGTGTGTATAAGTATATATGTCTAATTCTTTGGAATTTTGACGCATTTCAACAAGGGGTGTCAATAGATTCGACTCGGTTGTGATAGTGGCATAGAGTATATTATTTCAATATGGAGTCCGCGAAAAAAAAAGAGGAATAATAATTAGTTAGTATTTTTAATGCAGTCGGGTTTTTTGTTTCATTTAATAATTCATAGTACTTGTTTATTGGTGTAATAGGTTCATTATTACAGAATCAGTTTTATTTTGAATTCTTAATTGAATTATAATAAAATTGTTATACTGTGAATCCTAGTATAACAATTTTAGTTAAAAGCTCCAGTGAACGCGAGCGTAGAAACGCAGCGCGTTAATTGCACTAATGTGTACTAATCCTTATTAACTGATTTGACTACGAATTTATAGGTGGATTGGTCCATGACCCGTAAGGTCGATGGAAAAATCTAAATGACCATTTAGACTTTTTCCTATGGGGCTAAATCATAGATGAAGTTTTTGCGACGGAGTCACTGACAGAAGCTCAGGAAAAAAAATATTAATTATTACTACCGTTAGTAAACAAAAAGTTTTGCATTGCGATTGCATATTGCATATTGACTCGCACGACGAGCAGAAAAAGTGTTTGTATGGTGTTGTGCAATCGGCAATATATATTTCAACGCCCTCTTGAGAACTATAACTATTTTAAAATTTAATTAAATTTTTGGGTGTGTTGAGCAGATCAAGTAAGGAGCAGCAAGGGCGGTCATTACGTGATTCGATTCGATGATGATGAGACATGTCACCACTCCTTAACTTTTCTACGTTTAGTGTTACAAAAAGATACACTTCCATAAATACACCATTAGTGAATAAATCGGTTCTCACCTCAAACTCAGATTCGTGCCGTTTGTTAATAATAATACGAATACCATTGCTGTGGGAATTAATGAAAATTTTAAATGTTTATTATTTATATTGATTTATTACAATGCATTTATGTAATAAAATTTAAGGTTAGAATATGTTGCCAGCTCTCGCTTTTCCACTTAGGCAGATGTTAATAACAGTAAATGAGAATGTTTAACTTCAAATCATAGGGTTGCTTTTCTTCCACCAGGTGCTGTTGAATACCATGGACAATTTAGCAGAAGCTGAAAGAGAAGTGGAGAAGAATCGAAAAAGTTTGAGAATAGTGCGAGTGAACGATATCATAAAGAAAGATCTAGCAGATGTAATTGATAATTCCAAATTATTAAAGAGTTTAGGATCTCAAGGGAAATAAAGCTGTTATAGGTAAAAGATTATCATGCATATATTGGGTATTAAAAAGGTATATTTTCTAAAGCGCTTTAAATATAGATCTCTTCTGCACTCATGTGTTCAATAAAAGCAAGGTAAAAAATCTATTTAAATAGGTGGAACCCAATCTGGACACGTCAAAATCAAATGTTTATTAATGTGACGTGGAAATGAAACACGAATATATAAAACACAATCAAATTTTATTAAATATCAAATATTGTATTGTCTAACACGATTCCTTAGCTATCATGTTTCATATCAACATCGTTATGGTAATGATAATACGGTTACAAATACACATTAAGTACGAAAGATACAGTTTAAGTTTAAAACGACAGTAGCCGTCGAAAATATAGCTAATTTTTTTTTCCAAAGAACCTATTAGAGAAAAATATAATCCACAAAGTTGATAGTATTCAAATATATTGTCACGAAGGAACAAGATGTAGATAATAATATACCCGTTAACGTATTAAAATATTCATAAGTAATAAGAAATGTAATCACTTATGAGAAACAATAATTTAAGTTATAAAAATACTTTTGATGTATTGAAAAAAAGTTTCTAAACTTAGCACGAAGTGACAAAATTAGCGAAGAGTTTTGAGAGAAGTAAACACGAAGTACACTCATATTATAATTAGATATGTTTTCACAATACAAGGCTTAAATGCGAAATCTACTAATGTATCTATACGCGATTACAATCTCAAAACTGTACGTTTGGTTAACATTAGGACTTATATCTAAAGTATTGAAGTATAATTTTGTGCGCCAAAGCTCTACATGAGTCTTTGATGATTCAAGCATTGCGAATTGCAATGTATTTTTTATTAAAAAAAGCTATCTTCTGTTCCTAGACGTAACAAAAATACAGACAAAACCCTTTCATCACATTGTATTATAAGTATCTTACCGTATGTGTGGAGTCATCCAAAGAGATGCAGAAATCCAGAAAAAGAGGTTTAGACATTAAAACAAATAGACAACATGGCATCATCTGTATTTTCATTTAATCTAACGGATATTATATCGTGAGGATTTACCTTAAAAATCTGATATGTGGCATGATGTGTCACGTAGTATTGGTCGCTAGTGTGTCGATTATATCACAAATTAGTCAGTTTACTGTGTACGGAATCAATAATCAATTCTTAATTAGTATACAAAGTCAATTCAGCACTAAACAGGAGTTAAGTATTTGTGCGATTATTGTATTGTTTGTAATAGGATTTTTTTTAATATTACATTTCCTTACACAAAACTACAACATTCATAATATTTGCTTTTTATCTGCATATTGAAGTACAATTTTTCTACCGTAAACTGCTGTGGGTTGGTTTTATTTTGCAAAAGCATGCTATGGGTATGCGAGTGGTGGTGTATATACAATTTTAAAAGCACATAATTATGCGTCTCAGTCAAAAATTGTTGGTAATTTCGGTTTTAAACGTCAGTACAGCGAAACGAGCTTGATTTATATAACCGCGTCATATTAGAACTACGATTTACACTTCATTTTAGAAATCACTATCGGGTTAATAAAACCATTCCTAGACATCTAAGGTCTTATCCATTGCCTTAATTTAATTATTTTCAACCGACAACCTAATAATCTAGTCATGTAATATTTTCCATTCCAAAAAGCGCGACCAAAAAACTATATCGCACGATATACGTAGTAAAAACGTGGAAGCACTCCTGCGGACAGACTGATTGCTGGCTATAATTTGATATATTTACTATAAGTTTTTAATCGAACGTTAATGATATAGTAAGAAAAAATCTTGTATGATAAAATAATTAAAATACTTTAACTATTTTCTATTTATCAGGGGAATATTGAAATACTAATAAATACGAAAACTGCTTATATGCGAATTAAATTAAAAAGTTGAGATAATGAAATAAAATGTGTGAATACATATAGTTCGTCTATAGCTATATATGATTAAAAATGTTTGCCAAACATTACGAATGACTAAAAACCTACTGGAATGTAATTTATAGAAGCGTGTTTATTCATAGTATAAACTGTACGAAGTACAAGTAAAACTTATTGTAGTGATTACATAATCTTTGTATATTTTACTGACTAAGCGTCGATAGAGCGCTTTATTTACTTAACAATAAAAAAAAATAACAATTAAATCATATTATTGATGTTGAACATCGATTTGTCTTTGGTAATAATACAAAATCAACAAACAGACAGCCTAGTTCATTAACCTCATTATAGATATAATGATAACTGTTTTATTATGACACAACTATGCTGCTTTCTTAGTTCCATTTAATCCATTCATGTTAAATAAATAGTTAATTGCTCGTGTTAGTTAACCAGGTGTAAATTTGATCTTGGTTTTTAAATATGAATACGAATTTAATATGAGTTGCAACCAGAGTTTTCAGCACTTCTTTATATTAACAAAAATGGTTTCAATTGAACAACGAAGACAGCAATATATAAGTAATGTCGTATTACGAAATATAGTTAAAGAATCTACTAAACTGGCAAATGGAACAAATAACAAAAACTTTAAAAATACGTAATAAAGTAACAATAATATAACTTTAACTTTGAAACCAGCGTCGGCGAAGATTCGGTAAAAGCTGCAAAAATGTCCTGTTTAATAATGGACTTACACTTTCGTGATGGTCTTCATTTTTCTGCTTCGCAGGCATCTGTTTTTAAGAGAATATTATAAATAAACTTTGGTACAACAGAGTATACAATAAATTAAATCAAAGATTTAGAATTTGTACCATTTAGTTTTTGTTATAATTTTGCGGCTGACAACGAGATCAGTCCACCCGATGCTAAGCAATTCCTGTGGACCATAATACGCAGCTACCTTGATAAGTAAACAATGCAGATGCATTATATCATCCCTGAGATACTGATGAGGCCAACACAACAGCGCTAAGCTACTATTTTACACTTTTCTCTGTGAAATCGTGGTCCTTCCTCGGTCGAGCCAACATTTTCGTGCTAGATTATAACTATAGCGTCATCCACCATGGATAATGATTATAATATCCTTAACAACTTTCCAGTAAGTTAATATAGGTTAAATTGTTATATTTTTAATTACCTCATGACCCCGCGGTAGATCATGAAAGCGCCGTACAAACTCAGCACGATTGTTGCAGTCCATACTACAGCTAACACGGAACTGGTTCCCTCTGAAATTAAGATCTAAGCGTTAGATATCAGTATACAGTATATAATAGCCATATAGTAAATTAACAGGAGCTCCTCTTACCAGTACTAGTGCTTAAGCAGTAATCGATTTGGAGAACGACGCGAGATCGATTGGGACATTAATAACTGATTTCTATATAAAGCACAAAAGCTTAAGGAGACACGTAAAGTTCTCCGTCCCGTTTGTTCTCTTAGTATAGATATGGTTAGGTCACGCTTGACACATTAAATTTCCAATGTTAGAGCTGGCCACTTGCTTATATGATAAGATGCAGGTGTAGATCAGCCCTGTGGTCCCGGGCTTATAGAATAAAGATAAGGTATCGTGATTGCCTGTCGTATAAGGCGAATATAAGGAGACTTCGGATTCACGGAGGATGAGAGTGGGCGCCTTGATCGTCCATTAATGTCTCTGGGAAAGATGACCATACGGCTTAGCCCGTTGTTGTCATCGGACAAGGGGGGGGTGCTGTGGGAAGCGTTGCCTCCCCTGGGATGTGCTCAGGTTTTTTGTGTACCGTAAGAAACCCCTAATACACAAAGGGTGTCCACCGCAGTTATTGTCTGGCAGTTGAAGCCTTAATTGTCGTAAATGATCTCAAACCGTTGTGTCGGCAATAACTACAATTTTAATCACCTATATGGGCTGGTTCGTGGTTTCTGTGCCCAAAAACAATTATGACGATTGCCTTACTTACTATTCATACGTTTATTGAGAGATATCCGAGTTAGGAGGTATGGTTTATGAGGAAATTTGTTTTATTTCTTAAAGAAATCAAACCTTAAAGTTTTTATAGGATTTATTATTATTACCAATATATCCGTCATGGTAGTTTTCGCGGTCGAGCCAGGCGCGGCGTGGCTTCTCATCACGTTCCACAGCTAGAAGATCTGGGATTTCGTCCGGCGATCCAGTACAATTCGCCCACTCGATTGTCACGTATCTGTAAAATTAAATTTTTCTCATCGTCTAAAGCTAATGCAATTTTTGGGTTTTAGGTAGAAATGTCTACCCTATATTCCCCAGAATACATGTAAAATATATCATTATATCTTGTAATTATTTTGTGGTATTAGGGGTGACATACGAGCGTATAATTCACCCGTTGGCGAGTGATGTCTGCGGGTCTAACCCACATTCATCCTTCATAAAGAATCATAATTGTGGTTAATTTGGTCATTAATAAAGTAAATGTCTTAATTAATTTAAATAAATTGTATATAATTAGTATCGATCCAATTATAGTCAATATATTCAAATATGAATTATCAAATACAAAGTAAAATTTTTATAAGATACTAACGCTCAATAATCAATTAAAATCCATCAGATATTTATTCAAATTTGAATTGTCAAATACAAAGTCAGATTTTTATAAGATATTAACGCTCAATAATCAATTAAAGTCCATCAGATATTTATTCAAATTTGCATTATCAAATACAAAGTAAATTTTTTATAAGATACTAACACTCAATAATCAATTAAAGTCCATCAGATATTTATTCAAATTTGAATTGGCAAATACAAAGTAAAATTTTTATAAGTTACTAACGCTCAATAATCAATTAAAGTCCATCAGATATTTATCCACAGTACTGCAAGCATTCCTACAAAATAATCATCCGTTCATCTACATACTGTAGTTTCCACAGCCAAACTGTGCTAATGGTTTTGTGGAACAGTGTATTTAAACAGATTGAATAAATAAATAAATTAATAATCACCACGAAGTGCTTGTTCAATAAGTCAATCAGCGCGTTAGGAGTTCGCGTTATGGGACACGTTGATAGAGCTACAATATGACACGTTGTAATAAAAAATAACTTGTGATACTTACAGGAGCTAATTATATCAACAGTCTAGATATATTGCAAATTATATTGACCCAAAACCAATCTCAATTTTACAAGTACGACATTCGACATCCTATCCATTAGTTAGTACAGGTTTACCTGGAGGATGTCCTGCATGGTTTTGAGGGTGGAACTAACAGCTGTCGTGTGCGGGACCGGGCACCACCACGGCACGGACCCCAAGAACCCCACGGTCCCGGTTGACCCAGCTCCGATTCCTTACAGCCACATTCTACTTCGCATGTCTCATCCTCCTAGAAGACAGTTTCAGATATTTTAGCCTCTAAGCTTTAGGATTTAATTTTATATGTCATTAGAGAAGATTAATATTTTTTTACAGTATTAATAAAAGTGAAAAGTTATCAATTGTGTAGCGTTTTATTGGAGGCGTTTATCATTGTCAAGAATTGAATTGTATTTTTGAAATAATTATCCATGGCTAATAGAAAGAAACTGACTAATCAAAGTAAACAGAATCCAACACACTTCAAGACTTATATAAAAGATAACTTATATAAAAAGATACTTATCGAAAAAACAACAGTATATTATAAGTTTGTTAGTGCGCGCACCATGAAAATACTGCTAGATGAATTCGAATAGAGTTTACAATAAAAATAAGTCTCAACTTGAAGTATTTAGTTCTGATTTTATAGATTCCAATCGACTGTCAATCAAAAGATATGCGAATTTGCAGGTTCCTACAAATGATTTTCAATGCGCGATTCAATACATATGCATTTTATATAAATGTATGTATATTTTTACTTGATAATGTAGTGGTGGGGCGGCAATTCGACCAGGAAGAGCGGAAGCACAACGCCAAGGTTCCAGATATGCGTCGGCTGCGTCTCCCGTGCCGCTAAGTTCGCAACGTGCGTGGGACACCTTTACACCCCAACCACAAGCGTTGTCTGCTTCGTCACCGGTTGAAGTCTATATAAAATATTAAAATATATATAAATAAATATTAAAATTTCACCCTAGATACTGGCGCATAGTATATATAATTTAATGATCCCAATTCAAGTGATAACCGACCGATTCCTGTTGACGGTCAATTAGTCACCTTGTGCGATCAGTACAAATATCTGGGAAGTATGATGCACATTTCTGGGAACTTGGAAAACAATATTCAATATCGAATAGTCGCAGCCTGGCTAAAATGGCGAGAAGTGACTGGTGTTATTTGTGACAGACCCAAAACAAGATGGAAAGATGTAGTGCTCAAAGATATGCGTGACTGCCAAGTCTCGGACAGGGATGTCAAGGACAGAGCGATGTGGAGGATAAAGATAAGGAAAGCTGACCCCACCACCACATGGGATACAAGCTAGGGAGAGATAGAGAGACTCTAGATACTGGCGCGTGTAATAACATTACACGCGCCATTATTGTAAATAATTCCACTGCCTCGTTTCTCTAAACCAGTCATTGGCAACAAATTTATATTTTTATAGAAGAGTTCACCGTTGCGTATAGTTAGTGATCACCGCCGTCCATGAATGCCTGCAAGACATACCTACGTCATTTCAACAAAGCGTTAGCGAATCTAGCAGTTAGACGAACATTTGTGCAAACACAGGCGGCACTCACTCGTTTATCCTTTTCACTATTCCAATTGAAAGCATGAGCAATAACATCGCAGGAAGGTTCAGGGACAACAGACTTTCACAGAATACGTCGTATATCTAGAACCGTATACCAGCAATTTGTGGGGCTAAAATATTGTTTCTTGACTGCGAATGGTCCCAGAACACGTGACGTAGCGGCTATCCTCACGCTCGTGGTGTCGATGATCCAATAATAACCACCACTAGTCGCTAGTTATCTGAATGTGTAATTTTGTAAATACTAATGCCAGTATAATATCTACGAAATTTTTCTGTACTATCCGAGACGTTATATGGTTCCAAAAGCTTTTGAAACGAGTTGAATAGTCTCTTACACTCACACACCATACACCATTACACATACTCACACACACACACACATTGTAGTTTATAGCAATAGTTTTCAATGTTGTTTTTCATTTTTATTATATTTAGTTTTAGTTTTTCTCTTTTCCTCTTTTTAAATTATTTTTTTTATAATTATATATACTTTGTAAATAGTAACATTAATTGGGAAGACACTGAAGCTTGTAACACAGTCTACACTAGCACAAGCTTCAGAGTTACCACAAACTTGTACTTATGTCATGTTACAAATAAATATTATTATTATTATTATTAAAAGGTGTTGGCATATGGAAAAAGTTTCTGCAACTTGTTCAATGTCTGTATATTTTGTAAAGAAAATGTGTTTTTCTATATTGTAGAAAATCATCATAAAACACAACAACAATGTCCATTAAATTAGTTTTTGTCATGTGATTTAAAATAACCTGAACGTGGCATCCGAGAGAAGGTCTGGCGACGAGTCGTAAGCATGGCTCGCGAGGGCAGGGGGCCCGCTGCTCTGTTGGGGGACATGCTCGGCCTGGCCAAACGGCAGCAGTGAGACGTTGTCTGCAAGAAATTAGAAGATGATTTAAAATGTCCTCAGCGGTGAAGAAAAACCCGCGCATGATGGAGAATGACTCTAGAGAGGAAGCCTGTTCCATGCAGTGAGATCCATACGGACTGCTCGCGAGTCAGTTCCAGGGCTGTAAAGACCATTAGGTCCAATAGCATCCCAAGTAGATAAGAATAATAACAATATTAATTAATTACCTCGTGCGTCTCATGTGTCGCGCCATAGTCGCCTCGCCGCATGTGCACGCGGTCGTGTCCCACGTTCCCCATTCGCTGAGCTCGCAGTCTACGCCGCACGGTACGTAGCACCACGACTCACGAGCTTCCGTAGCTGTTACATTCTGTTCACACAATATTGTAGTCAAAATATCAATTTAATATACTTATGTGCCTTGCCGTATCCGGTTTGACTGCACTGTGCAGTGGTCACTCTATCTGGATTTGGTTATTGCATTCAAAGCATTCCTCACAACATAATGACGAGTCTGCCTTTACGCGTACTGTTACTTATCTTGCGCAGTTGAAATCGACCAGGAGGACAAAACTGTATCATATCTCACGTAGGCATTAAAGTAATAAATCGATCTTCAGAATGAACTATAATTTTTCTAATATAAAAATAATTTCAGCCCTGTATTTTAATACTTAGCTATTTCGTACTAAGTGCTAAATAGGTGCCGTCTGCATCGAACGTAGCTCGTAGAAACTCCTACTAAAAAGATACTCTAGTGGAAATCTTGCCAATGTATTATATCACAAGAAACCTAGAATAGTGGCTCGTAGTAATGTCTTGGGTGCTATGCATCGTTATTATGTGAATGTCTTGTACTAGATGTAGATACTTGTAATTGAAAGCATTAATCAATTCAAAAGTGACAATCTTACATATATAAACAATTATTAGCATTTCAACATAAATGTAAATTTTTACTGTTTAATTTTTTTAAACTGTATCGAATATCTAAGAAAACTCTTTTATATTCCAAATATATCATGGTATGGTTTATGTTTTATATTAGTAGGGGATGAAAAACGAGCACACAACCACGCTGATACTCAGTAAGGGGTCATATTGCAAGTGAGCTTAATACAGAGGATTAAGATGGAATGCCTGCTTTTATTTTTACTAACCAGAGTAAACACAATAGCGTTAAAATACTACTTTGTGTTATTATTGTATGTAAGTGTGGTCTTCACCGATCGACCCGTTCTATTTGTACTATTACTTGTTTATACCTACAACATGGATCTATCACGTAAAATGTGTAGTTACTTACAGGACAGAATGAATCGTTAACGAATACACCATCACTGCGCAAGCACCTAACTGCCCTCTTCTTGGTACCTTCACCGCATGGAGAGCCACCTGTAATATGGAAATTTAGATATTTTTGTATAACGTCGTCATTAAATAGAATCACACGTTATTTTGCAGAAATCGATAAACAAAAAATTAAAGCATGCGAGATTTACATAGCATTTGCATAATATTAGGGGTAACGCAGTAATCTTAAATCGCAGGAAAAAGTATATAGTTCACTTTTTCCTAAGATTACTGCTCACATGACCGAGGTGGTCATTTATCCGCGAAGATAATTCAAAACGAACGTTATCACTACGACTCAATTAGAATGAAAATTTTAACAGCAATCCCCTTTTACTTTAACACACAACGTACCTAAGTGATTATATTGCTATTTTACCCTTGTATTCTGTTAGAGCTCAGTCTTTTTCGTTTTACCCAATATCCACTTCAGGCGATTAGGTGTGAAGTGGCTTAGGATTGTGCTTTATAGTACCCAACATATAGAGAGGAATATGTACTGTTATGGATTACTTATAAGCTGCGATGATCATGTATAAAGGATATAAAGGATATATAAGATATAAAGTATATAAAGGATTAATACAATTGTTTTGTATTAAACTTACCTAGAGGCTGGCAATCATCCCAAGGGGCAACGTGCCAGGAGTAAGTGCGCGGTGCGCAGGGCTCTGCTCCTACCAAATGTGGGCACGGTGCGCCATCGTCATCAGCCGGGCGGAGCACCACGCGCGTGCGGTCTCGTCGTCCTCCCCACTTGGTCTAAAACAATATAAGATATAGATAGGATACGATGCAGATTTTCGCCACCTTACACTAAAATGTCAATTTATCTAACGCGGCACCCGGATAACGCTTGATACAAATGCACAGATATAATTGTACTCTTTGCTAGTAAATATTGTTATTAATAATAATATTATTTATTATTAATAATATTTGCTAATAATTATTGTTCAGTACATATGTACATATTTAGTTTTAGTTTTAAATCTTTTGTACACATAATTTTTCCATTTTACATTTGATATTCACGCACCTTCTGATGTGTTGTGCGACTAAGAATGGGGTAGACTGAAAATAAGTAAATCTTATGCATCTTCTTACGGGATTAATACATGCGTTGAATATAAGATGTTTCTTTTTTTTAATGGATTTATGTCTATTGCTCTTTTTTGGTGGCAATAAACCTGTGTTATTATTATTATTAAGGGGGATATTTATTTATGTCGCAGCCTGGTTGGTTAATAAAAATAAAATGAAAATATAATATTACAAATATATACAATACAATAAAATACATATATTAAGATCAACCAGACGGGAAACCCTCGACAGGGCAGTCCAAACCACCATCTTCAGCATTTGAGCTCGCAGCTGCCTGTCCCGGAGTCCCGACCGCCTCAGGTCATTCCAGAGGCACATGGGGATTAACCTGTTAGATACTATTATTAAATACCTGTTCACACGGACTCCATTCTGACCAAGCGCTGACCACGCAGTCGGCGGGACACGGCGCGCGGCAGGTGGCCTCGCGTGCCGGCGGCTGACCAGCTCCACTCACCACGCATTCCGTGTCGTCCAGCTTAACGTTGTTAGAGTCTCGACACCTGTATGGGTAAAAAAATAATATTTCATTTTCATCTTGATTTTATTTGATTAACAATCTATGCGGTTAAAAGAAATCCCGTTATGACACGCAGATTTTTTTAGTAGATACTGTATGACAATTTGACGTTTGGTTCAAAAGTTACGGTGATTTTAGTGAAACGACTTTTTTATTTTCAAAGCAATGAAAAGAAAAAAAATTCGTCTATTGCTTTTTGTGATTTGTATAAATTAGTTATAAAATTTATTAGTATTAATTACAACGTAATTAGTAAATATTGCGTAAGTAGGTTGTGCTGTATGATTTTTAGGATTTTGTTCGCTATTATAGATATTTTTGCAAGCGTAGATTGTTGATGAGTTAAAATGAAGGTAAAAATAAATATATTGTTTCAATACTGTTTAATTTAAGAAGTAAAGTGATAGCCTGGGACATAATTGACACGTTAAGAGATGTGGAAGTCATGACACACACATTCATCTTTGACATCAATTTAATATGAAATTTAACAGCGATACGCTGATGTTTTGTATGGTAAGTAATCGGATACATAATTACAGGTAACAAGGCATCTTAGTACGCAAGGTTGACAACGTATTAGCATCTTGAATCTTCGATGAGGATAGATTTTGTGATCAAATGGTGTGCTCATATTTTCACCCATAGTTCCATAAAAAAGGAAGAGGCTTAACTTAGCTGAGAACACAGCTTCAATCATTTACATATGATTTTGACAGTGGTAGAGCTACAGTGCAGTTTATTTCTAGCTGCAAAATGAATGGGTCAGATCGACCGGGGTAAGACCACGCCCCCGCAGAATACAAGCGTAAAATGTCAGCATTTTGCTGCTGTGTTTCGTCCGGTGAGTATAGGGACCCGGAGACCTTTATTACTGGTGACGGGGCATTCCATCTCAGTCCTCAAGGGTGACAACGCATCTGCATTATGATTCCTTCTCAAGGATGAATGTAGATGTCATGGGCCGCAGAAATCACTTGCCATCAGGTGAACTGTGTGCTCGTTTGTTACTCTCAATGTAATAAAAGCAAAATCTTATAAAAAAAAGTATTTTAGCTTTAAAGCACTAAATTAATAATGTACAACTGAAGAGAAATATTTGCTTTTGTATGACGTACATGACAGTTCGGTTGATGATAGCCCTCCCACACAGAGCGAGTTGCGGGGTGCACACCGACCAATCACCGACGATCCACATGGGCTCCGGCACGAGACACGTGGCTCGCTGGAGTGTTGAGCCGCATTCCCTACCGCCTGCTGACCCTTCTTCTATTACCTCTCTGCAAAGTTTGAAGTTTAAAAAAAAACAATTTATTTATTTAGTGTTTTTATAGAATCTTATTTAAATTTCGAATGTTTAAATGTGTGAGGAATGAAAGGATGCTATTATAAATTTGAAGAAAAGTAGTCTCGATGCGGCTTATCATAATTTCAGAAACCGTGCTGTGGAATTATAAGTTAAGGCGCTGCCTATGAGTTGCAAACATCAAATATATTAATGGTTATATATAAAAATAAATCATTATATATGATATCTATTTAATAACGTTCGAACCTCCCATACCAAAGACCTTTGCACGGAAGTGGGTTATAAAAAAAGATTTTGGTATATATTGTGTATGTAATTTGGTTTTTCTTTTACCTTGTCCGGAATCTGAAAGCGGCACGCGAGCCAGGCTCTGCGGAGCAGGCTCCCCAAGGGGCCCAGGGACCGGCAGCGCAGTCTCGAGCGCATCGCACGCTGCAAGTGCCACGTACCAGAGCAGGGAACTCTTCGTCGTAAGCGAACCCGTCAGTCGATGCTTCACGGACCCGCCGAGGACCTGGTGCATTATAATTTGTAGGGTATGGCATAATTTGAAGATTAAATAAATTAGGAGCTGGATTAAGTGTTGAGGCAATGAGCGACGAGTGAAAATTATCAAAAAGTGAAAGTGATCAATCATATAACCAGACTCGTACGTACATATATAATTGCATATTTATATTCGAGGCAAGAAACAACTACACAGCGCTCCTGATGAAAAGTGAAAAGATACCAACACCCCTCCTATCTTAGAAATATAGCTGTAGATGGAGTTGTTACCCGTGACGAAATGACTTTTCTTCTAAATAAAGTAACCTGTTTTTTTCACGTATTTTGGTAGTAAAAAACTGCATACATTAGAATAAATAAAATATTTCAAAGCTGAAGTTCGCCAATTTTCAAAAGTAGACATTGTTTTCTTTCTCTATATGGATGGTGTTGTGATTTATATTAGATTATATAATAATATAAATAAGAGTTACCGGTGAGTGGATGATACTTTTTACAAACGTCCATAGGAACATCTCGAGCTTTAACCATGCAGCGTGCAGCTCTTAAAGCCCTCCCTTCCCCGCACTCCATTCTGAAATTATTTTTTTGTCACGTTACAAACGAAAATTAATTACATAATATATTAATAAAAATTCAAGAAATGTAATTAGTTTTTAATTCATATCAAATAATTTATATCTTTTAAGCCGTCTAGGTGGTGCCGATTTAATAGCGCGATTGCATCATCGTGTGCCATTCTTTGATTTGTTCTCCATTTCGTTTCACCACTAACGTGATTGTGAAAGTAAACAATGTAATAATATTCCCTATATTTTCTTTCTATTTTAGTTAGTGATCAAGATAATTATATAGAGGACTTATTCTAGGCACAGTATTTTTTTTGTCCTGGGAAATTCTCATCGATCTCCTGTCGCCCTAAGAAGGACAACCGGGGTATGTCAAACTACGGCTGACTTAAGCCACAGGTGGTTGCTATCTGAGTTGACTAGGGGTTAACCCCTCCATGGCTTTGCTCCGTCAGGCCGACCAGGGGGCATACGTAATGTACGCTACTCCCAGCAACCTCGCGATACTATCACAAAGCCAAACATGTATCTTGTTGATTCTTATTTCATGTTGATGCAAATATACGGAGTATTTTTATACAAATGTAAAACAAAATAAGTACAATAATTACATCTTTATAAACTATTTAAAAGATATTTTATATAATTGTTATTAAGGTTATTATAGTTATTCTTTGTTTGTATTACATAGATGCGTGTTTGCTTTACTGTGTGTGTATGTGAGGATATGCGTGGGTGTATGGAAGTAAGTAATACCCGTATCAGTTACAAGGAACTCACCCTGGAGGTAAGATACAATCAGAATCAGCCGGCAGTAATTCCAAAGAAACGGTCTTGCAAACACACGTTGGAACGTCAGGATCAGATGCGTCAAGGTACCTAAAATAATATTTTATACAGTTCAATAAGCATTTCTTTACAGTTTTTGAAAGAAAAGACTCTTGAATCTACTTCACTCTACTCTTTTGTTATTTGGATGTATTAATTTAGATCCTGAAATGATTATTGGTATATTTACAGTATAGGAGTGTCATAATAGTGATGTTATAATCCGTCAGAAGAAAAGATAGAGGAGCGCCATAAGCGCTCGGTCACCTCTCAACCCGGTGAAACTGTAAAAGTCTTCGGGCTTACGGCGCCAATCAGCCCAAAAAAAAGTCCGTCAGAAGTAACTGACTGAGCCAAGGTTCGGCCCTCTCAGGCACCCTCGAGTCAGTTGATTCCGCGCCCAAGCTAACAGAGTACGAGCCAGGGCTTCGGGAACCCTTGTGCTGGGTACTCATTGGTAAAAGTGTCGGCTGAGTGCCCTCAGCGCTCTGTCACCTTTCAACCCGGTGAGTTGTCAAAGCCCTCGGGCTAACATTGGCCATCAGCCATAAAATAAAAATAATTTTTGAGCTAGTTCCATAGTCGGGTTTAAATATTCTTGTTTCTGTCTCTATGCTTGTCGTAACAAAAATATATATACTGCGGCGGTGCAAGAAAAGATCTCAGATTAACCAAGCTGAAATTTTCTTTAAATTGCTGCAAACGTATTTATTATATGAGGGGGCATCCTGTACTACGAGCCCAGCGAGCGTTTATGCGTATTGTTGCTATGTGCCCTTCTGAGAAATGCACTTGTTTACTTACTTGTATGTTGTTGTGTAAAATCATATTCTTAATTCTAAAGTATTGTTAGTAAATTTTATATGTGAGAACCTAGTGTCGATCCTTATTTAGGTTTATAGATACTGTGTTATTTTTTAGTGATATATGTAAATTGTATTTTTGAAAAAAACCAAAAAAGTGCTCTGCACTAACAAAAAATGAAAGCAGTTGGCTCGCGACATGAGAAAACCTACCGGCAACTAACTCGCCACCCCCGCACGTCTTATGTTTAGCAGTAGACTGATGTTGGACTTAGATGGTTATGATCATAAGAGAACTCAGGATAATACTTACTTCAAGGGATCTGAGCATACAAGATCGCAAGTAAGAGGCACAATACGATCACATGTAACAGTGCAAGCCGCTACACTAGGCGGCACTAGCTGGCCGGCGCAAGCTCCAGCCTCCACGCGGTGAGAGTCTGATCCGCACCAGATGCCTAGGAAAGAAATTCGCAAAAACTATAACCTTAAATATCTATGACGATGTCCTCTTGGTCGTTATCGTTTAGTTGTAACGATAAAACTTTCCAAGATATAAAGTATAGGTGAAAAATAAATCACTCCGTAGACATTTATGTTTTTATTTCAAACATTTCTAGTTATCAAGTTTTTCTCATTAGTGAACTTGTTATCTTTGCCTCAATGAAATTCACAACTTGAAGACCATTTTTGAACTTTATGTTCATACTTACTTCTAACTCTATAGCCAAGACCACACCGTTGCCCAGGTGGAAGTCGGCATGTGGTCCACTCGCCGGCAATCCAAGAAGCGTCTCGTGAGCGGCAAGACGGTGGCACTGGGCAGTCACGCGTCTCCTGCATAGGACCACAGTTTGGTCCGCCGTGGACCGTGCGCACGCGCACTTGCTTGCCTGGCTCTATATTTTTTATGGGATTAATGTGATTAACTAACACAAAGCTACAACAAATAGTTATGAGCTAGATGTCAACCCGGAGCACTGGAGGAAGATGAGATAGAATATATATATATACATCTATATACTATTTGCTAATTTAATAGATACACTCAAAATTTATGAGCTTCTTTAATTTTTTCTATATTTAAGTTATTTTTATCGTTATCATAGTTGAACATTATAACATATATGTATATTTCTGTTGCTTTACAATAAAAGAAATGAAACTTTTTGGTATATTCACCACATGTGTTAGGACACGGTGACCATGGCGCCCAAGCCTCAACTCTGCATCCTCGTCGACATCTAAGAGTGCACGCACGACGTGATTGAGGGCGACGCAAGGGTGAGCACCTTAAAGAAATACAATTTATTAAAATAAATCTTTCGTCACCAAAAGGGTGGCTCGTTTTTTTACCACCATTAATGGCACAAGATTTTCTTTAAAATGGTTTAATTTTCAGTTAAAACAATACTTACAAAGAATCGCGCACGACATCAGCATTGTTCTGAACACACATGACATTCCTTGTAATTTGGCCTTCTTCGATGCACGGTTCTTCTTCGTCACTTTCATTATAAGGTTCTCCTTCCTATGTAAACAGTAAACAAATCAGTTCTCTAATTGTAATCTAAGCATAGCAGATCATTCCTTTTTCAAGAAGTTTAAGTGATTTAAAAACGCACAGTTTACCAGGATAAACTCAAACAGAATATATAGGCCTACATAGTTACAATTAGTTATTTTTTTCAATTTCTTAAATTTTTATAATATATATTTTCAAACAGTCAAATAAACCTAATGCCAATTACATAAGTTATGCTCATTAGAGAAGAATCGGGCAAGAATTTTATCCTTTTAAAATGATGAAGCTTGACGCTTTGTCCAACTGCGAGGTACATTCAAGCAATTCGCCAAGCTTTAAGCATTGTATTACTTGAACAATGCCTTTATCATGTTTTTGGAAAATGACATTTAATGTTGAAAAAGTGTTCATTTTATTTAAGGAGAAGTTATAATATTAAAGTTATGTAAAAACGCTTCCGTTCCATCAAAACAACATGAAGTTGACTGTACTACTACGCCAACTCATATTTTATTTATGAAATGATCTTTTAGTAAAACTTAAACGGTTTTTATATACATGCCTGCAAGTCAGTGTAATTGGTGACAGGAATAAAGTCTTGGTGCCGTCGTTCACACGGACCCCAAGGAGTTGCCAGCCAGGAGTACGTAGCACACGCATGGTTGTTGCATGTTTCGTTTTGAACAAGTTGGTCTTCTGTTGGACAGGGCCAGCCATCTATGGTAGGGTTACGTAAAAGTTAACTTTTGATTCTGTTCGTCAGATTTAGACGGTGTCGCTACGTGATTGGATCGTTGTGAGGCTTGTCGTCGACGCATATCGTGGGTCGTATAAACGTATATTTGTATACACACATAAATATATATATATATATATATACACACATATTTATATATATATATATATATATATATATATATTATCGTTAAGCTATAAAGACGGAAAAGTAGGTACACCAGCTTAATATATACGTGCAGTGAACAAGTTACAATATTAAGCTAAATCCTCTAACCCGTTTCTAGTCTTATAGTGAATGTTCCACTAATAAAACTAAAATGGATTAACGCGTCGTACTAGACGAGAAATAAGCGATGTAGACCATAGTATAGTCGTATATTCAAATAAAGTGTGGGAAAGCAGATGCTGCAACGCGGACGAGCTGAGTAACAAAGAAAAGCACGACGACACCTCTATGCAAGAATATATTCAATTTATTTTACCGAATTTACCACGAATGGAATGTTCTGAGGATTTGTTCGGATTAATACCAACCGTTGAGTTCAAAATTTCATCCTCATCATCTAGATGGTTGGTACTCCTCCACTGTGCGCTTCACCAGAAATTTCCTGCCACGCACAAATACTCTATGGAATCAGCTGTACCCAGCGGTGTTTCCGACACCCATACGACTTCGTTAAAGGCAAGCAACGCATTTGCGGCACCTCTGGTGTCGCGGATGTTTATAGGCGGCGGTGATCACATACCATCAGGTGGGCTGAAAGCGCGTTTGCCAACTATTCTACAAAAAAAAAAGAAATCGAGTTTATTTAGACAAATAAAACCATAAAACTTACTAGGCGAGGCGTGAGCGATGATTTGTCGAGTCCGTGTCCTAGTGGGTCGTGGGCGAACTGGTGCCGCACAAGCAGCCGAGCAAGGTGACCAGGTAGACCAGGATGACACCACGCAGTCACCAGGGCAGGCGATGCGGCAGCGCTCAGATCGTGCGGGAGCACTGCTGCCACTGCACCAAGCTCGTTGCGCTTCCTTCTACGAAAATATCATTTATTAATATCAACGTTCTATTTTACATTAATAAAATGCAACCTGAGCTTACATAAATTAAATGATAAAAATATTAAGGAGATGTTAAAGAACATATATTCTACAAATACGAGTTTAACGAGATCTATAAAATATATAATAAAGTCGTAAAGAGACTTAATTTGTTTCTTTGTGGATTGACTTAATGTATTTCCAGTGTTGTAGGAAGATAGGCTTTGGCTAATATTTAGTGTTTGTTTGATTTCAATATGTCCATAAATAAAAAAACCTGTCAACTTTAAATAGGGTTTCGCACCAGCCTTCGTAATACGATACCAGATGGAAGATAAAGCACTGCTCGGTAGCGCCTCATAAATATTCGACTTACTCCATCGTGTCCAATGCATCGTAGCTCCCGCATACGCTTGCCCGGACCGCAAGTCGTGTGCGGTTGACTTAAAACACAGGGTCCCCATGGTAGAGCCTTCCACGATGCACAACGAGGCATCGTGCACATACGCTTTTCTTCTAGAGGTGGACAGTTCGCACCACCGCCAGACTCCGCTGACGTCACACGGCGACGACGCACGCTATACCCTAGTAATTAATGCTGGATGTTATTTAAATGATAAGTGAGGTTGATCAATAAACGACCGACAAAGCATCGCAGATATTTTTACGTAAGATTACTGTAGCAAAATTGCTGTATCTATTCAATCTATTAAATATTTTTTTGTATTAGTAAAATAATTATGAAACATTAATGTAGCATTAGCTTTATAGCAACAACCGAGTAAGAATATGCATTTTTTTTTAGGAAATGTGATACAGAAAATTTTATAAGACACGTACCAGTAGCAGTCAATTCTTGGACAGGATAGAGGGCAGCCGTCGATAGGTTGACATGCACCCCATTCGCCCCAATCGCCCACTTCACAGTCACGGGGACATGGGACCTTGAAAATAACATTTATGTAACGTGGCATAAAATTAATTATTTGCATACGTGACATACAGAAAGCTTCTGTTTCGATTGGGGCTAGTTTCGATAAAAAAATCATGCGAAACATAGTTTCGACTAAGAATCAGCCACAACTTATTTTCTCTGGTGTTTCCTAGTTTGGACATTGCATTGCTTTTTTTAAGATTATATATACGATATACTCTTATAAATGTTATTGTATATAATGGCCTTAAATTAGTTAATTTTTAATTGGGGGAGTACAAGAATTGTTTAAATGAAACAAAAATCGTCTTTGTTTCTATTCACGTACGATGAACACACAAACATTCATTAATTGAATGAACCTCGTCATTTTGAATGAATTCATTTTGAAGAAATTGGTGTAGGTATGTAATATAGCGAAAACAAATACGCATCAATTCGATAATGACGTTCGTCGTTATATTTTGTTGAAAAGGTAAAATGAAGTTGGTATATGAGAGTTATTTTATTAAATTAGTTTAACTTTTATTTTTTATTTATTAAGTTAGTTTAAAATTCCTGGCGTAAAATCTTGATATTCCTTCAACCTAATTAACAGTAAGAAGATACATAGGGCTCTCTGGATTTAGGATCCACAAAAGTTTAAAACCATCATCTAGCCATCGTGACTGCAATATCGTAATTCAGTTGCTGGTGGATAATCTAATCACTGTATCTCATGACACCTATAATAATAAGGCCAGAATATATTTAAGAAGATAAGGACTTAAACTACGGATGTATAGTCACTCCAGAGGACTAAGATAAAATACATCGTTACCAGGAATTGGATGCATTTGAAACAGTTTCTATCACTTTCACAGAAAACACAACAGCTGCAAGCTTCTATATCTCTCCCGTCGACCAGATCTACTTTTGATATATACCTAGAGTAACAAGGCTACATTATGAATATTTCTTGAGGATCGATGAACATGCGCTTCTCTCTTAGTCTCTCTTAGTTTCACTATTATAAATCTAGGAAAGTGAACTGATTTCTTATGTACCTACACACACACCCACGCATATACCACGTTATATACCTCACAAGGCTGCACAAGCGTAGGCATAGGAGCATGTGCACACTGTGCTGGATGGAGCGCCCTGCCGTCTGCGCGCACGCACGAAACGTCACGTCGCTGCACCCCACCGCCGCAACTCGCATCAAGTCCAACCTTATCCAACTCATCCGCTTCTTCATCTTCATCATATAATGCGTCACTGTCTTCTGCGTCATCATCGTCGTCCACTGAAATGTTGGAGCATTATTAGAAAAACTCCATCTCTTTCTGGGAGTATTCAAACTTCGGATTAATTTATAGGATAGAATCTAACTGTTCCTTGTAGAATCTAAATTGGTCCTTGGAGGATATTCCCCGTATTGATTATTTAGGAGTCCCGTACAAGTACCGATTTATACGGAAACTTTGAGCGCAATTACAGGCCCACAGATCTTTTTGAGAGTTGTGGATAGTTATCTATCTCGCCTGCCTAATATTACGATTATAGCATCAAGCTACGTACTTGTTTACGAATAATTTAGGAGGCTGCATTTCTCCTTAATTTCGGTATCCCGGGGAAAGGTAACCAAGTGACGGTGCGCATTGGGAATTGTTGACAATGCGTCCTTCTCAGTGCCTATTGCGCTGACAGGTGGCCCTTTACGGCCACAGTGAGAGGAGACTGGCTCGGTGTACACTCACATTGATGCCGGGCACTCAATCCTCGAAAAATGGGGGAGTTACGTTTGCTCCAGTGCGCCCGTAACCCGCTGTACCCTCTACAAAGAACCCAGCGTTGAGGATCATGAGGTATTGAAGTCCACCTAGACTTACAAGGTGCTGGAGTAGTGACTTGGGAAATGGCAATGCGGCAACGGCCCCAAGGTCCAGGTATCCAGTGAGCGCTGGCTTCCAATGCTGCTGGACGCACTTCCTCCACCACATCGCACTCCTTGCCATCACCTGTAAACACAGAAAGACAAACCTCATCCTTCGTATATTATTTTAGAATGAATAATTTAGTTAAATAGATTTTTACATGGTATAATCACGCTACACTTATGAACTAGTCAAACTGATATCAATAAAAACGAATAGTATTGAACCTAGCATTAAGATTCTCGTCATAAAGTCTTTGTTTTTTTATAAAATTAAAACATAGATTTTGTTATTACCTTTTTAATTATAATTAAGATAAAATATATCAACATGGGGCAGTATATCGTAAATGGCAATGAAATGGAAATTTTAGATGTTGCACAATCTCCTGGGGCATGCGAGCCCAAGTTGGTGCTAAGTAAAGGACTGTCGAGCTTAGAGATTTGTATGGGAGTCCAGGCGGAAGTCAGAGGAGACGAAAATTATTGTCGCAGTTCATAGCACGAGGTACGACCTTTTACTATTTTGAGCAAGATCAGTAAATATTTCTTCTAGTCTAACTTTACTTCTATTCTTTAACAACGCATAGTTTAAAATGTCAGACTGTGCTCATATGAGCATATGTGAGACATCTTGCTAGTTTTGTAAGCAATATGTCTATTAAAGGCTGGGCTACCTTCCCCCCTTTGAAAGCGAGTGAATAAAATGTCTTGCATAGATTTTATATTTGATTTTAAAACTTTTCGTTTTGCGTTATATCACAGGACGAACAAACTACAATGATAACTTCTGCGATATTATGGCCAGCACATATTATTACCTTGCGCTAATCGCCGCAGTCTCCTTGTTCGGACTAGGGCACCATCTGAGCGCGGTCGCCATGGCAACCATTCAGCTAGTGAGCAATCTTCGCGCATCACACACACCCTGGTAGTCCCAACGTGAGAAATGGCATTGCCGCAATACCTGCGAGGATATAAACAAATTAGGAGATATATTAAAAATCATGCAATCACACCTATTATACCTACCAAATTTGTTTATTATGTTAATAGTTTAGACGGTCAGAAGAAACTTAGTTATGTTGACTAGTCATTAGTCTATTGCCTGTAATATACTAAAACCATTACGTCCGTTAAGCCGTCGCCAAGAAAGGCAGATGGCATTGTTTTACGCGGGAGAAACTTTTCTGGCTTTTAGTCCGACATGGAAATTATTATAACACAGTTTTATATAATGTTAAAAGAGTTAAAATGTGTAATTTGAGAATTAATACCACAGGTGTTATAGTGTGTTATTGTTGTAGTGTGTGTAAAGTATTCCTTATATCTATCCACACTAATCTTGAGGGCTGTGCCCAGATGTATTTTTTTAGGTATGCTTAGCTTGCGCAGGTGGTGTTATAACTTGATTACGTTTATTATCGTACGGTTTGCTAACGACTGTTTTCAAACTTTCTGTCTTCAAACTGACACTCTTTCACTTTCACATTTCTCATTTTTTTCACTAAGCGTTCTCTTAAATCTTTTCCTAGTGTAATTAATAACTTATGAAAAAAATTGTAATTCAAAGAATTACCCATTAAATAGTCTCCCATTAACCTTCTTCCGACTTTAAACAAGTACTCCTTCATTTCTCCAACTCACATACAGTAATTAAAGATTGTTGCATCACCATCATCATATCAGCACATTTTTTAGTCCACCGCAGGACATTGTCCTCCCCCATGGACTGCTACGAAGCACCATTCCGAGGCTACCTACATACATCGACTTCCTGCATATTTGCATATGTCCAACCGCGTAGCTTAAGAGATCAGCAAGTAGAACTAGCAATAGGCTATATAAATGTTTCTGAGTGGTGACGTATTGACCATCGTAGTGGGTAACCTCACAATGGACGAAGTGACGACCAATAATCCTTCAATTTAAATCAACTCACATAGCTTCAACGAATTGCCCATCCTTTCTGCGGCATTGTATTTGACGTCTTTGCAACCCGAGTCGAGGAGTGTGCACCAAAGAGTCTTCTTCAACTCGTACGTTGTACCTGCAATGTTATTTTATATGAATGTAATAATAATTTTAAATATAAAATGTAATCCTTTTTATTTGTGTTTTTCTTAAGAATCGCAGCTTTAGTTACACTATTATCAGTTATTTTGTAGTCAGTTCAAAAGTCACTTGCTTATTAAGTGACAAAGCAGAATTATGCTCTGAAAACATAATTTTAAATGTCAAATATTTTGTGGTCTTCGCTAGTATATACTAGAATAGTAACAATAGAAAAGGTAAAATAACTAAGGTAAAATAAATAACTAAGAGTATGTTCCAAAGTGTATGAATAAAAGTGAGTCCTCTTAACTTTTCTGTTACACAAATTATTGGTGTTCGGGTCTCGGTGCGTTTGTAAAATGCCTCATTGGTACTTCTAATTATATCATTGACGTTTCTCTGATGTTATCCCATATGCCTTACATACGGATTTTGGAAGCGAATGTCCAGTGAGTGACTCTATATTTGCACATCTATAACGATCAGAAGTTTATCATCACCAACCTTTCGATTGAGCGATCGTGTTCTCCTTCCAAACTGGTAGTACATTCAGTCCATTTTCCGACGTACACCGAATACTCTGCCTGATTTATCTCCGAGCCTGTAAAAAAAGAAAATCTGCTATTATAAATGATATAATTGATCAACTTATATCTAAAAATTTTTACAACCATGTACATATAGTTATTTTTCATATCATCCATCAGAAATTTGATCTTAGTTTACAGACGTTTCAATACATGTGTATTACGATACTTAATCAAGGATTAATGTGGGTGAATGTTACAGGAATCTCTTACCATCTGGAGGTAACAGTGGTAGAGTCAAACTGCAGCTAATTTCTCGCTGCAACATGAATGAGTCGATGCGGTCACGGAAGGACCACGCCTTTACAGTATACCAGCGTGAAATGACCACACATTGCTGTTGCAATGTATGTGTAATAATTACAGGTAACGAGACTAGAGGATGGATATAAAAATCTTGGGCCTAAGAAATTACATACAATCAGGTGAACTGTGTGCTCGTTTGTTATCTCTTAATATCATAAAAAAGCAGTATGCGATTTTTTTTATCACTCGAAAAAATACTGTTATCGCCTCCTACCCCAACATCACACTGTCCTCGCCATCACTACATGCACCGCCCACGTTATGCGACGCGCTCTTATTATTTCACGTAATGCCGCTGATAACCGCCTATGGCTAATTAGTTTTCATCTCGGGAATACGCTCTGAAGCTACGTGCTGGACATTTGGAAATATTTGTTAAAATACTTGTAAGATTTTTATATTTGTAATAATAGTAAATAATTGATTCCATGTTTTTATACAAATTCAACCTAAATTCTAAATTAAATTTATTATTATTTACTTATCTATATCTTATCTTGTGTCTTGTATAAATGTGCCGAATGACTTTGCCATCACAATGTATTGTATATCTGAGTGGAGATACAAATGTGACTTTAATGCACATTAAAGATCATACAATCGGTCCCTGTCAGTGAGAATTGAGGTTTATCCTTCGTAGAGTCGTTTGCATTAAGGAAGATGTAATGCTCTGGATACACTGGGATATGTGCAAGTGGGAAAGATTGAGAGTAATATGTGCTACGCTTTAGCATATTTAAGGCATTTATTGGACTTACGCGAGAAAAATACGGGCATTATACTAACGAGAATAAATTGCTCTTGTATATTATTATTTGCAATTCGTACTTGTTTTAAACAAATCTAAATAATTGTATTTTATTTTCTCTACATTTAAATTCATACAGTTTGGTATCTTCCTCTTTTTATTTCTCTACCATTGTCTAGAGTGACAAAAAGAGGAAAATGCTTTTTATTCTCTAGTATGTTTGTATGTGTCTATTGTTTTTACTAAAACTACAATACCGACTTTAAGACACTTTTGCAGGGAGTTATCTATATATTTATGGTTTTGTATATAAAAATTGAAGGTTCATTGTTAATATTTTTTTGTTAATATGAAAACATTACAGATATAACATGAACTTGGTTAAAAATATATTACATTATCAAATTGGGATTATATGTGATTTTAATTAATGTACCAACAGAGAAACACCTGACCAGTCTATTGGGATAAACATACAATACTTTGAAGTGTTAATAGGCCATCAAGATAGAGCACATCTAGTCTGTTTTGCTACCATTCGGTTAGGCATAAGAATTTTGAATTCGCCTTTCGACTATTGCCATGAAACATCTCCGAGCCAAACATTTTAAGCTAAGGAGTATTTAACCGTAGTGTTAGTGTTAGAAATGTTTCTAAACATGCTAGCTTTCTTTTAAAAAAAATACTTGGTGGATAAACAGGTTTTGCTGTGACACTTCATTAAAAACAATGATATAGGGAGTCTTCTGTTAATGTTGATGGACCATTAACATAAGTTTATGTGTATTTATTGACATTCATTTTCTTTTATTACACCGTCATAAAACCATTTAGGTCATTAAAGTTGATGCATCTATTCTTCGGATTGAATCATAAAAACTTTTACACATTCAAGCGGTACGCGTGTGTGTGAATCATAAATACATTATATTATATATTTTAAGTCAAAAAACCTTTGATTTTATTAAAGGACGTACTTGTGTATTTAAATGTAAATATACCTATTAGTGCGTAGACTTCATTTGAAGTAGGTTTATTGTAATTTTTAAATAATTTTATTTAGTATATTATGATTAATATTTTTGTGTAGCTCATATATATTCGTGAGCAAACAAATTACGGTATATATATCTTTAAAAATTTTGTTGCTCTGATTTTCTTTTTTGACAAATCCGCGTCTTTGGCTGAAGCTAACAGTCTCCTAGTATCACTGGTAAACTCTGGACAACTGGCTCCTGGGCTACCGCGAGGTACGAGTGCTCCATTTCAGTCTATATATTAGAATATTTGTTGAGGATGCAGTTGCAGGTTTATGGACCACACTCATCATTTACCATTGGGTCAATTGTATAATCGTGTATAACGCTTAGAAAAAAAAATACGGCATTTGAATAAATACTTAATTAGACTTCTGTATTATCTTCACATTTAAATTCTTATAAGTACCGAGGGCACACATTTTTTATTGTATATCAGTTGATCTGGACAATAATTATCTTCGCGAGAAAGGTACGTAAATTTATACTAAAATTGTTACAATATATTAATTACTATCATTAGGAAAAAATAAGACAGGTTATCTAGTGCTGAAGGAAATAATATTGCTTTCCCATACGAATACACTGAATTACGAGAAACTTCTGAGATTGCCTCACTCTAAATAAACTTGGTAATTACTTAGAAAGTTTTTCGGTTCATCTCATTTATATTTTGAAATTATTTATTCATGTAAAAGTTAATAAATTGACGGTAACCTGTCGAGGTAGTCGAAGTACCTGGCTTCTGTTTTATAGGTCATGGGTTAGATTCGCAGCTTAAAAACAATTTATGCAAAACATTTTGTTGTTCGGGTCTTGTTGTATTTTTTTATTTGGTCCGAGTCCTTGAAACTGCATCAGAATATTCCTTTGACCTTCGTATCGTAAATTAGATTAGAAAATAATTAAATTAAATGATTTCGTCACTTTAATATATTGTGCGTGGAGATAATATTTTTATTAATTTATTAGGATTTTAGTTTAATTAGTGATACTATAATAGTTACGTTATATTTATAGTAGCACTAAAAAGTTATAATCTTACTAATTAGCGAGTGGTGAAAGTAGTTGGCACAAAATGTCAATTAGGGAAGGAGCTCATCAATAATTTGGTAGTTTCAGCTAAGATATTACATAATATAACGATCTTTAATGTAATCAAATAAAAACGTGTTTCCATGATAGCTATACCAAAAAGTTCTTGATAGTATTTCTATGTCATTTCAAATATTTTTGTCACGAAATAGTATATTGATAAAAATAAGAAATTTAAGGAGGATAATGAAATATATTTGGATTAGACTATTTTTGTATCTTTAGAGAGCTTGTTATTCTTTACGTCTGTAAACATAGAAAGGAACTAAGAAATTGTTTAACTATATCATTCTAAAGTTGTGCTGAAATACTAAAGGGAGCAGATATCTACAGAGTAGCTTATTATCTATTATATAGATGAAATAATTATTAATACTGCGTAACAATAATGAGAATGATTGAATTGATTGTTTATATACGAGTATGTGTTTGCTTTTTTTTTCAGTTATAATTAAAACAACCCGATCTGGCACCCTTAAGTACTCAATTTAATCGTTTCGCTTGTGTGTAATCGTACCAATGTCGTAACAATTCTGGTAATTTTGTATAACATATAAACTATACTATATAGAAACCTATAGTGATAACTGTGTAAATAGTGACACTGTAAAGTGTTCAGTGTCCCCAAAATAACCAGAAAAATACGTTCAGTACTTTTCGAGTATATCGGCGTTCACAAATGCTGGGAGGTAAGGGATTATATTATTATACTTCATAGTTATTTGATTATATATCTAAAATATTTTAATCTTAATTATATGGAAAATTTTCTTTGGATCTTATACAATATGACTTACATCACAATAGGGGTAGGCCAATGCATGCATGTGAGTGTTTCTGAGTTTGTATAAAAATTAATTGTACCATTAAATGATATACTGCGTGGTTCATCTCGCCATACAAGAAATGTCAATAGATTTTTCTCCTAGATGTTTAATATTATGTAGACAGTTCATTATATATATATATACATATATATATATATATAATGAACTATATATGTATATATATGTATATATATGTATATATATATATATATATATATTTATATATATATATATTATAATTATAAATAAGTTAATTTCATCTGATAATAATGTTATATATAATATATAACTCAACATATCATATATAATGAACTCACGCAGAATATTTATATTCAGGATTCTGACGGTGATAGAGTCGCGTTGCGGCCAGTTTTTAGCTGTAATATATAACCCAATAATGATACGCCATGTAGTCGGAAATGCTATGTGCTACGGGTGAGGCCTTTGTTCAGCAGTTGACTAGTGAATGGGTGGGCTGTGATGATGATGCTAATGATGATGGTATAAAATAATTCGTACCTATAACTATTGTTTATGAACTGTTTCCGAAATATGTATTTCACGTCATTTGAGTGGTTACTTGTGAAACTAAAACAGTTAAGTCGAAAGTCTACTTACTGTTGGAGTTTGGTCCGATAAACTTTCGTCGCAGCTCTTCGTTAAGTAATAACTTAGTTGTTAGTACACAGGCGAGGCGCCCGCAACTGCTTCTTTAATATGCATTTTCTTCTAAGTAAACAATTTCTTGTCTTACTCGAGACTCGTTTGCTACTTAATGATAAAAAAAGTTTTGTCACTAATTCCGTAACCATAACAGTCTTTCTCATGGATGGTGTGACCATCAATAAAGGAATTACTGTTAAATATAAAGTGTAACCAACGCCTATCAAAAGTGGACAACAAATACTCTCTCACTTTCAAGTGCTGATTGATAGTAACCATTGCAAGACTTTTGTTCATTGTAAACGTAGCATCCCCACTCTAGCTTTGTATACACTACAACTAGTATATTAGCCTTGAAAACTGTTAGAATAAGATATTTGGAAGCTACCAATTGTATTGTTAGAATAATTTTTAAATAAAGCTGTTTTAAAAGTAATCCCTCGACAAATCTCTTAACTCACTATGTATATTTATTAGATTTTGAAAAAACTTTCTATTCTACTATAATATGTACGTACATAACATTTATTTAATATTGAAAATCTGTTTTAATATTTGGATTCTTATGCAGCAACCGCTGAGCAAAAGCAAGTGGGAAATAGCATTAATAAAAGATTACAATATAGTGGAGAGGAAGGGAACATATTTAAAATTATCAGTGTAGACTTGAGTTCGGTTCTGGCACCATGATGTATATTGGATGTTTGCAAACGAAGGTTTAACCTTGGATGCAGTGTAGGCGGAAAATATGCCCATTTGGTGACAATCTTTTAAGTAAGAGTTAATGCACAGTAAAATAAAGTGAGTTTATCAAATGATTGAACGCAGTATTAAATAAAAAAGGTCAGATATTAGATTGCGATGGCTTTCTTTACATTACAACATTAGTTCACTGCACATAGAAAAAAATACCCTTAAGTTTTCGAGGAGTCTAAGAATCATATCGCCTATTTAAGCTCTATGCATTTCTTCACTTAACATAAGTGAAACTTCATCTTTGTGACGTGCCGACATCCTTGAGGATGCTTAGAATGCTTTTATAGATTTTTTTGTTGAGGACTATTGCTAGTGTTTTAAATCTTTGTTCAGCCGAATAAATCGTTGTATAGAAGTTTATTGAGAGTGTTTTTATATATTATGAAAAATAATTAACTTTTAACTTAAAGATTTTATTAGAGTGTTACCACGCATCTCCACTGCGGATTAGCGGATTCGTTTTTAGCACAAAAAATATCCACTAATTGTTTGTTTTATTTTATTTATAATTGAGTGTTTATTGGATTAATATAAAAAATAAAAAAATACAACAGTTATGGAAACAATAGATGAAGAATTTTAGTATTAATAACAAATTATGGGTAGGATCTGAAATAAATGTAATTATTATTATTATGTAAACAGATTGCAGACTGGAATTAAACAAATAAGGTTCAATTTGAAAATTCTATAAGTGAAGGTATTAAAACGAAGGGCACAAAGCCATTTAAAGGCAGCTTAGGAGAAACATCGAAGGAACTTAATGATGAGTGTCGTAAGCGTTGATTGGATTACGTTAACATCGTGGAGACGATGATTGGATTCCGCCCTATAAGAATTAACTAACACTGAAATATTATAACTACATACTTATAATTTACTATGTCTAGAAATATTGCCCAAATAAAGTATGCTTTTTATTATAGAAGAAAAATATAGATAAACTATATTTCTATTATAGATATAATAGTATATTATTAAGGCTCACAAAGTACATTCGGTTCGCAATGAATCGACTAATATGAATGAATAAATATTCCTTTTTCAATATGCCTTTTTCTCAATCATTTTATCTTTGAAAATAAAAAAAATCAAGAATGATATTAATTTTCATATCCTACAAAATTGCTATTTGCACAGCAACTTATTTTTTAAAAAATAAATACTTTGAGTACTTGCATAGATCTTTTTAATAATATTGTACATTTTGAATCGTTTTTGCGGTTTAGTTATACCGCATCACTACCCAATATCCGATAAACTGTGTCTTGTTTGACTCCCGTATTTTCATAAAAGAAACCTAAACATGAATTTTTATTTTATTACCTATGGCAGAATTATCGTTCATCCTAAAAGAAGCTTGTATATCAGAAGTAGAATGTGTCTGTAAGACTTGTTTAAATATTGGTCTAAGTAAGGTATATTAAGTTTTGATCCATTTATTCTCTTGAGACGAATAAAATTTCAAGGGAATAAATAGGAAAGCAAACTCCCGTGTAATTAAAAATGGCCGTCTCAATCTACATAGTTTCCTTTGTAGCTCGGTCTGGGAACTTTTCATCGTCCCTCTTCGTTCAGTAATTACTTGCTTAGTTCGTTGGTACGATGTCTACGGGGAATATTAAACGTTCGTAATACTTCAAAGAAATACATTTTTACGTCTTGACTATATAGATTTTTTATCTGTTTTGTTATCCTCAATAAAAAAAAATCGCAGTACGTGAGCATTTTGAGATTAATCCGGGTTCTCTGCATAAATTAAATTAATTGGATAACTTTAAGGGCTGATTTACCGCGCCCACTTTGATGAAAGAAAACTAAGTGAAGAAACATGTTTATCCTAAAAATAATTAAAGATAAATACGCGAAAATGCAGTCCATAGTTAGTTAATAGGTAACATGCAATGTGATTGCAGGACTTGCTATCTCTGTTTCCTCGATTAGAATAAAAAAAGATGAGAGCTTACTTTTTTTTGTGAAAATCGACAGGTTATTTATAATATAGATTATTAATATGAAAACTAGACGGTATAAGTCAAGACTGCAAGTGACAGATAATTTATTAAAAAAAACATTTAAACACCTAATTGATTGTTGAATCTTTACGAATAATGCTTAAAACAACCTTGATGAATGAAATGAAAAGAAGAAAATGAGCTTCGTAAAAATCACGATTTAAGACAATGGATAATAAAATAAGATCTGAGGTAAAAGGCAGACGAGAGGAAGATGATTTGATTTCTGAGCGTATCTTTGTCGAGTTTTATTCAAACTGTAATTAGCATAGAAAAAATTATTTTTGAAGAATTCATCTAGTTAAGGCGCAATTCACATAGGCGTCAAATCGATGCCGTCGTCGATTGTATTTTGTGTTCTCGATAGTATTAAGTGAAAAAATGTTCACACAAAAACAGGACAAAAATATCACTTCTTAGCTCCATATTCGGTAGAGATTCAATCTTTCTGGTGCCTCGAGTTACGAGCTTTGATTTACGAATTCAAAAGTATAAGTTTTATTTTTGTCCAGGATCGTTGATAATTATTAATAAAAAATCTAATGAATTAAAAAAATTTGGATAAGTTATTATGAGAATATAAATATTCACTTAAGATATCCAGTTATACATACCAGATATTAATCAATTTCTACACAATTAAATACATCTAAAGTAACTGGGAATAACCGATTTGAGTGATTGTATTTTATTCGGAAGGGAAGCTATCTAATAAGTACGACAATTTTTTTTAATGGAATTTTGCTGCTATTTCACGATGGGACACTTTAAGGGTATGGTCCTCCACAGTCGAGCCGACCCATCCATGTCGCAGTTAAATACTAGCTACAGCTATTTGTTATTTATTATACATATTCTTTTTATATATACATTATTATACACTTAAATAAATACTATTGTATTGTTCTTATAAGTGATTTATAAATGTATAGGATAGAATGAAAAAAATAGGTTTTACGTGCATGTATCCAAAATCAAAGTTGCTATTACGGAGAGAATAATGAATGGGTCGGCGTAAATAAACAACAATGAATCCTTTGTAATGGTAAGCAAAGCGTTCAACAAAGGTATCCAGCACGCTGGGGAAAGCAAATCTCTAGCATTTTAAGCTCGAAATTTCACCGAAAACGTTTTCTCCTTGCACTACGAATGTTTTAAATAGTATATAGCGTAATGTTTTTGAGCACTCAACGTTACATTGTATAGTTGAATATTCGTATTAATTGTTTTTTGTATTTTGCAGCACTTATGGTTATATAGAACGAATAGGTCGTGTCGATTGGTAACTCGGCACAAGATGATTCAGGATCGAGCCTCATGAAAACTTGCTCAGTGAAGTAATGAAAGGCTGCCGAGCTTCTATTAATAATGATTTATACTTTTCTATATGTTATGGTTATATTATACTAATTCAATTGAAGAAAAAATAAAAGTTGCCCGTTCATTTTCAAATATTTTTTTAATATATTCCTTTAGAAAGGAGATATAACCTTTGTTACGATTCGGATGCAAAAAAAAACTGCAGTGACGTTTAGTCTTGTTTTTCCTATTCGTGTTCCTGTTTACGTTGTAAAGCCACTGCAGATAATAACTGGATATAAGAGTAAAAAAACAAGGTTGGGTCGACCGGGAATGACCTCGCTTTTACAGAATATCTTCATAAGAAGTTTTTCCTGCTCTGTTTTGTATGAAGATTTAATTAAAGGGATTATTTATTGCTGTTAACGAGGCAGTTCCTTTTATTTATTAAGGGCGACAATGAATGTGCATATTAGTACCTCATCTAGAATGTACGGCCCAAGGGAAGTTGAAGAGATGGTAAACGTGCGAGCAGTTCATCTGACGGTAAATGATCACTACACGTTCTTGCTTATTACTTTATATCTTTAAACAATTCTAAAGATGTACGCAAACTGATCCATGATTATAATTGTTTTCACTATTTAATGAGTTAAATGATGGAAAGGAATATCTAATCATCGTTGACGATGATGTGAAAAATGTTTTCTTTACACTCGATGCAGTTTAAAACCATTGATAACAAATAACATACTTTAGTGCAATTAACTTGTGTAACGATCAAATTATTACTTAATCTTCCTTGGGATTTTTCGTAATAGCGTCGCACTAAGTACTGGAAAACGAGACTATGTAGGGCCCTCAGCATCCTAACGATCTATACCGGTGTTGGGCGTCCTTTGTGTAGTGGTAATGTAGTGTGCGATAAAATGAATTATTTTGCTTCTACTCCCGTATTAATTAAGTAAGTCTTGTTTAACTATGGAAGGGAGTTTTGAACTATAAATTCTTATCTTTATTATTACAAACATTTTTATTATAAATTCGTAAGTATCTACGAGTTACATGGCCCGAATTGATTATATCCTCCTGGTTGAATTCGATTACGTCGGTTTATTTGGGTTATTACCAGATTATGTTCACTGGTAATAACGATATATTTTATATTATTATTAAATTATTTATTTTACACAAGTATATATATGAATATAATTACACGGATCAATTCTTAACGGTATATTATTTTGATCTTTTTATATCGTCTTTGGTTGTATGTGTAATATTTATTATTACTTTATATCTTTAAACAATTCTAAAGATGTACGCAAACTGATCCATGATTATAATTGTTTTCACTATTTAAAATGAGTTAAATGATGGAAAGGAATATCTAATCATCGTTGACGATAATGTAAAAATGTTTTCTTTACACTCGATGCAGTTTAAAACCATTGATAACAAATAACATACTTTTGTGCAATTAACTTGTGTAACGATCAAATTATTACTTAATCTTCCTTGGGATTTTTCGTAATAGCGTCGCACTAAGTACTGGAAAACGAGACTATGTAGGGCCCTCAGCATCCTAACGATCTCTACCAGTGTTTGGCGTCCTTTGTGTAGTGGTAATGTAGTGTGCGATAAAATGAATTCTTTTGCTTCTACTCGCGTATTAATTAAGTAAGTCTTGTTTAACTATGGAAGGGAGTTTTGAACTATAAATTCTTATCTTTATTATTACAAACATTTTTATTATAAATACGTAAGTATCTACGAGTTACATGGCTCGAATTGATTATATCCTCCTGGTTGACTTCGATTACGTCGGTTTATTTGGGTTATTACCAGATTATGTTAACTGGTAATAACGATATATTTTTATATTGGCTACTGTGTAATATAAAAACATTAGAATATACAGTATGTATTCTAATTTTTTTATATTATTATTAAATTATTTATTTTACACAAGTATATATATGAATATAATTACACGGATCAATTCTTAACGGTATATTATTTTGATCTTTTTATATCGTCTTTGGTTGTATGTGTAATATTTATTGTTACTTTATAATAGATTTTTATTGACGTAAATTGTAGTAAAAGTCCGATTGTTGTCTACTCCTCATTGCGATAAACGATAGGATGGATTGAATATATACAATGTATTATATTATATTTTTTTGTATGTATTTATTCACTACGTTGTTATTAAACCGACATCCTTAACTAACAAACTGATGTACAGTCGAGGTTAAAAAAAGTTCATCACTTTAAAATAACATTTGCTTGCAGTAGAGCAATTATCAGTCATGCCAACATTTAATTTCAGACAGAAACAGAATATCGCAATTAAAACGGTTTTATGTTGATACGAACAAAGAAATATATTGAACCTTGTTATCATATTAAGTGAATATGTTTTTTATGCAGTTGTCTGTTTAGTGCTTTAGTTTCATTTAGGTCTATGACTTGATAAAGGAACGAATTTGATAACTATGGAAGGTTTTCGTACGACTGTACATGCAGCAATTTAAGTCTACATATTCCTAAACTCATCGAACGAAATAGCTGAAATTGTGTGAGGGCGTTGTCCTACCCAGGTGCGAGGAGCCAATATTGCTGTAGCCGGAAACAAAATACAGTATGGATTTTACAGGATTTTTTACAGGAATGTTCAAATAATATATACCTATATAAAGCTGTTTAATGTTATCCTTATAATTTCACGTTTTATTGAGTGTTAAAAAAGAGCCGGCGAGGTAAAGTGTTTATGAAGAGCGTACAAAGTGGATTAAAAAGTGCGCTGTGGAGGACCGTGGAACCTTAATGAGTCGTTTGTACAGCTTTTTCCAGGTTCAATTTGCTAATGCCCTGTTGACAATGGTTCTTTAACAAGTAGTTCAGAATGATTTAATGCTAAAACATTACCATTTATGCTTCTGAATATCTCGTTTATTTTAATTAATCGACAGACAAGTGCAATACGTGTATTTAAACGTTAAAAGATAAAGATAACCTATTACGTAGGAGGGTCAAGCTCTAGCTAAAAAGTAAAGTTTTTTCTAGCATGGGTTGAAATAGGGAAGGAATATAGTTTATAATATATCCCTAAATTCCTTATGCAGTGTTATTAGTTACGTTGGTGTTCTATCAGCGCGTGGTCCTTCCCTGGTCGAGCCGACCCATCCAAACCACAGCTAGGAACAAACATGCAATGCATGGTAGTTTTACCACTGTTACATTGTTCTGGCCTTTTTACTTTTTTATTATTTTGACCCGAAAATAATAAGTTTAAATAAAAACGAAATATTAATTTAAAAAATATCCGAGTTATTTTTTAACTTAATTTTTGTATAATTAAGTAATCTTAGTACTAATTGTGAATTACTAAAAAAAATTTTATAGGGTTATTGTATATCAATGTGACACAGATCTATACGAGTAATTTTAATTGTCTACCTTTAGAATATACATATATTGAGGATATATTTCGTAATCTAAAGGGAAAAAAAGATCCGAATTTAATTATAGTCTGTCTGCAAAAGAAAATAGAAGTTAAAAATTTTCTTTTTTTCAACTTTTTAATTATTTTGAATTTGGAACACATGTTATTTTAAAAACTTCTTTCGATTTTGCGCCATTTCACATATTTTTTCGTGTTCATTATCAAATTACGATATGGAATAGGGTGTTAAAGAAAATAGGATTGCAGTGATCGCCTTGCACTAAGTGGGCATGGAGCCATCGGTCATATTCCACACACTCAAAAGCTTCGTATCAGCCGTATGTTGGTATATCGTACTATCGACAGATACAACAACACTTCCTCTGTCGAAGACCAGAAAAGATCGGGGCGGTCGCATGCTGTTAGAACTACAAAGGCTGTTAATGCTGTGAAAGCCAGAATTCATCGAAACCCCATTACGAAGCAAAAAATCTTATCGCGAGAAATGAAGATTCCCTCTAGGACTCTGTCACGTATTATAATAAACAAGACCGTCGGTACTTAACGTTGAAATACAGAACATGCCCTAAATCAATCTATACAATTAAAGAGAGTGGATCGATCGAAACGCCTTCTGTCGCGATACGCAGATGAAAGGCACAGAAATATCCACTTTACCGATGAAAAAAATTTCCGATTGAAGAACATTACAATAAGCAAAATGATAAAGTGTACGCTCACAATTCTAAAGAAGCTGCTCAAGTGGTAGGAAAGGTACAACGTGGTCAACATCCTGCGTCCATGATGGTTTGGTGGGGAGTGTCTTATCAAGGAGTTACATAACTACATTTTTGTGAAAAAGGAGTGAAAACTTCAGCCAAGTATATCAAGATACAGTCTTGGATCATGTTGTGAAGCGGCAATACACTTTTCAAAAATATACCGTGGACTTTCCAGCAGGACTCTGCACCTAGTCACAAGGCACGAACTACCCAAGCCTGGCTTGAAACCAACGTTCCGAACTTTATAAGAGCTGAAGACTGGCCCTCATCTAGCCCAGACCTCAACCCTTTAGACTACAAATTATGGTCAGTTTTAGAGGACATGACCTGCTCTAAACGACACGGCGACATTGAGTCTCTTAAAAAATCTTTGAATCAAGCAGTGGCGAAATTTCACAAGGAAAAATTACTTAAATCCATAGATTCGTGGCCAAACAGATTAGAGGCCTGTATAAAAAAGGTTTTTCGAATAGAATATTTTTTAATTTTTGCTGAGACTAATAAATATGTAGGTATAAATTTTAAAAATAATAGTACATTACTTCATTAAAAAAAAAGTATTTTCATTTGTAACAGAAGTTATGGCCGGACTAGGTATATATATATATATATATATTCAGAATCCTATTTCGATACATCTAAAGAGTGATAGTTAAGAGAGTAGAACTACACCGTACTATGACTACACATCAATTATCGGGTTTTGCATTTAGATATGATGTATATTGTTTGTGCTAGGTTCTATCAAAATTGGCGTGTCGCATTACAGCGGATTAGGAAAGGGAACGAGAGGTGAATGTTTCTATGTTAGCACGGATATTATCAAATGATGAGGAAGTGATGGCAGGTAATATAGATTTGTTTTCTGTATAATATTTATACAGATTATTTACAAATTTCTCTCAAATTTCTAGAATTTTATTCGGTATTCTTGAATGGCCGAAGTAGTTGATTTGGAACCCTCACAAAACGTGATTATACATATTAATAATAAATAATATGTTGAAATTGATTATATAAAACAAAAACCCGTTTTTATTAAAGTGGACGTATGAAGTTTATTCTATTTATAAATGTATTCGTGCGTCAAATTAAATTAGGTCAGTTCTTTGTTTTATTCTTTATCTAATTTATAAAATATGTCGTAAAAAATAGATAAATAGGCAATTAAACTTAATAATTTTTCTAAGTGCTACACCGTGCGACGGTTCTTGTTACATTCCAAGATTTGTAAGCACCATTAAAGACGATTAGGGACCGTGCTATTAATATAATTTTCGTGATAAATTTACTTCGCATCCAAATGTTAGCACCATTTTGATATAATTGTTTGATAAGATTTTAAATGTCAGTGTGTCCCTGAAGGACGTAAGAAATTATACTAAACAATTTTACCTTAGATTTAAATTCAAGAGTACAACAGTTCAAGTGCTGAGTACTATTCAGGTATTGTGCGTGATTCCAGTGAATTCTACAGAGAGGATCCAGTGATTTTACATTATCGGTGGCACATCCAAACAATGATATTAACACTAAGCATTATTTTATGAAACTAAAGCCCAGTAAAGACCATCCTCCATCCATCCTCAAAAATATTTGGTTATCATCCCCGAGGATTGAGATGGAATAACTCGTTATCTGTAGTTAGGACCCCGGATATCTACACTCACCATACGAAATACAACAGCGTTATGCTACTACTACATGCTAGTATTCTGAGAGGGCGCGGTGCTTCCTTGGTCGCGTCGACCGATTTATGTCGCGCCTAGAAACAAACTGCTCTGTGGCACTACTACTGATTGAATTGAATCAAACATAGAGACAGCTTTGATAGGTGACTTCGTCGTCAGTAAAATTGTCTCCGCTTTCTTTCATTTATCATAGAAAACACAGGAACTCTATGATCCTATTTTACGCAGGTACTTCTTTTTTTGTTAAGAGTGTACAAAACGATCGCATAGTTCACCTTATGGTACGTAATTTCTGTAGCCCATAACTTCTCCGGACCCCTGAGGAATAAAATGGAATGCCCCGTTATCACTAATATAGTCTTTGGTCTCAGATGAATCACTGATGCGCTAAACTATCACGTTGGTATTCTGGTAATAGCTATATAATTCATGCAACAACAAGTTTAAACTTGCAATCGATATAATATATTGATAATGATATCCTATTAGTCAATTGGTTTTTACTATATGACATCAATTGTATAGGATATATTAAAGTGTCATAAGTATTCGGCCAAACACATAGGCTGTTCACTCGGCGTTCCGTTCCGCATTCCGGTGTTATTCATGTTCAATAAGATTGGAGTAAGATTTCAGCTAAATATGACTCACAATACATCCATACCACTAAAAACAATAACTAATGATGCACTGATGATGTTTCTCGATTGATGATTGTTTCTAAGCTGGTAATCGAACACATGATCCGGCGACGTAGAAGTTAGGTACTCCAACAAGTGCACCACGCGAAGTATCATAATGGAATCTATTATCATAACATCTTATAAATAATAATTATAATATAAGTACAATAACTAGGATTACTTTAATTACTATAATAAAGCGTCCTCATATTTCACAAAGCGGTTACGTAACGTAGAGCCAGTACGTACATAGGAAGAATGATATAACATGCTTACGAGCTAGACTCTGTGTACAGATTTAACCTGAGTTATAAATTGAGGTAAGCTTATAACACAGCAATTTCTCATACTAATATGGGACATTTTGTACTAAAAAAGATTCATAGCTGTAAAAGGAAATAAGGCTAATGCCACATACGCAAGAAGTAAAAAAAGTAAAAAGTAAGGTAGGTAACAGCCTTTATAGTTATATAAATCCCACTGTCCTCCCTAGACAGAATGCCTAGTCTACGCGGCACTACTGCAAAACGGCGGATTTCATTTGTCTTTGAAATATTTTTTTAATTTATTTCTTAGACTTGCATGTTTTCTTAACCGTCGAGGATGCGGTAAATCAGTACTTAAAATTGCAATTAACTAACAATTTCATTGGTGCACGGGATCGTAGTGTGTATTAAAAGCTACCGTTTATACAACCACGGCCCACAAGTAGGTGCTTGAATATTGTTGTTCCGTCAGTGAATTTTCTATGAAGTCTTGAACACGTCATAGAAATTTTAAAGGAAGAGATAACTCTGTTCTAATTTGGGTTTAAGATTAGGCACTTATTATGAAAAATTGGTTACAAAATTATTGAAAATATTGTATAAGTATATCAAAATCCCAGAAGACAAATCTATGAATTCCTTACATATAGATATAAATTACTCCTGTTCCATCCAACCAAAGTATCATAACTCTCCTCTGCAGTCGGATAAAAATTTACTATTACCAGAGCATTCACCTCCACGTGCTAACAAGCATTATTCTATACAACCCCGTCCGAACCTGTGGCAATAAATTTTCTTGCTATTGTCCATAAATCGTTCTCCCTTTGGACAGATAAAGCAGGAAACGTCTACTGGATATATTTCTAATTTTAAGGTATAAATGTGAAGTTCCTTTTTAACTTTAGATGATACACAGCATAGTGTTAGTAATTTCTAGCATGAATTTCGGTTCGATTGGTGTATTTAGTGAAGCTTTTTTTTTTTAGTTCCTTTTTATAGAATAGGTGGCAAACGAGAGAGCAGCTCACCCGATGGTAAGTGATTACCGCTGCCACTGTACATCAGAGGAGTTGCTAATGCGTTACCGGCCCTTTAGAAATGTGTAGGCTCTTTTCTTGAAGGTCCCTAAGTAGTATCGGTTCGGAAATACCTCTGGCGACGGCTTTAGAGTAGTTGTGCGTGGCAGGAAATTTTGCATAACGCGCAGCACGGTGGTGGATTGCCAACCATCGAGATGATGAAATTTTGTATTCTGTCGTGATATACGATGTTTAAACTCAGCGGTTGGAGTTAGTGAGTATAGGAATTCGGGGCCCCATTATAGGTAATGAGGTTTTCATTTTATTTCTTTGTTGAGAATGGATGTAGGTATCATAATACGCTGTCATCACTTACCTAGTGGAACTGTGTGCTTGTTTCTAATCATATAAAAAAAATTATGTCTCCATTGCAGATTGGAAAATTAATTTTTCAACTCAATATTATTAGACATGCTGGTTTTCTTCACCACCAGGTACGTGTTATACCACCATTTAGAATTGATTCGCTTAACAATGGTCAGTGAATACAAAACTACTACGAAAGTGAAACATTAATTTCCTTCTAAGTAACAAATAGATTACGAAATAAAAAGCAAATCGCAATTAGAATGTTCACCATACCGTAACAAAAGCCCCATTTCTTATGAACTCATAAATATTTTTTATGTTTAGTTTAAATCCAATTCAGCATTTTCTATTACGTATAATTAAGGATCTGTTTTTATATTTTAGAGACATTTGCCACAATTTCCTTACAACCTGAGATTGACTGGCAAATAAAATGAATACCCAAATAGTAATAATAAAAATATACCTTTAACCATTAAATACTGAATTATGTATTGTATATTATATTAACCATACGTGCCAAAAATAGCCATGCCTCATTCTCCAAATCTTACTTGGTACAACCCCTGCGGTCTATTATCAAGTTTACCCAGAGATTTACTATTTATTTCTAGGTCAAAATAATAATAGGTAATTTTATGGTATTACACTACATATTATTTATCTTTGTATTTTTTAGTTATTTTAAATATGACATTTATTTAATTTACCAACTAGACGACTATAAAAAGCCCCAAAAAAACAATTTTATATTTTATTCAGGTATTTATAGCGAATTTTATTACGTTACCTTTTTTATAGCGAAGACAATAAAGTAAATAATAAAAAATAAATAAAAGAAGAAGAAACATCCATAAAACTTTCATGCTTTCTTTTTATTTTAGCAGTGTTAAGGCATATTGCAATTCGTTTCTACCTGTGGCATGAATGGGTCGGCTCGACTGGGGAACGACCACGCCTTTACAGGATACTAACAAACAATCATTAGTGATATAATGTTGCTGTGTTTCGTGGAACGCAGTAGTGAACTCAGTATGCGCGCTTACTATTAAATTAAAAAAGAGCGACCAGACCCTCTCTTTTTGCTAAATCTTTTTTCTCTTATAAATTTAATTATTTTATAAAATATGTGAATCCATTAAAATATTAATATATCCATATATCCCTTCGCCTTCATTTAAAGTTTTAGGAATTCGCTTGGTTTGATATAATTGGTCACTCTTTACAAATGTGCGTCTTTTGTTTCCTTAAAATATGTGTGGATATTACAATTGCTACAATTAAAAAAACAGATTTAGTAAGCAATTTGCGCTAATTTTGGTAGTTTAAATTACTTTAAAGGTTTTTCAATATGAGTATTAGGTTGCAGGAACGTTTGCATAAATAATTTCGTTAATCCCTGAAAGATTTTTAGATAATTTTTTTATCAGATCTTAATCAAATTTAAATAGACAACTTCATGTAGGGAATACATGAAGTTTTTTAGGCAAAAAGGGTTAACACATTGAACGAAAGCAGTTAAAATAGTTATGAAATTCAAAGACTAGGATACTAGATTTAAAAATAGCAATAAAATAAATATAAGTTGACTTTGTGTATTGTATGAAAGGAGAGAACGAATATTCTAGTAAAATCGTAACAATGTCACAAAGTTAATCTTAAAAGAAAGCAATTCCAATTTTAGGTTACATAAAATCGCTTCTAACAATAAAAATATATTTTACAATAAAGAATCTTTATAGGTGAGGTAATCATTTTCATTTTACGGTTTCGGCATAAAGTACAGCACCGTTCCATTTCACAAGGCGCTGACTGTCGTTAAATGTTACACCCGTTTACCGTAAGTGTCTTCAATATAACGCTTCCACAGAATACCAGGGTAAAATTATGGCTCAGAGCTACTGTGATTTGACTAGTGAGTTAAAAGAAACCTTACTACTGGCCAAGCAAATCATCTTTGCATTACAATTCCTTATCGAAAACGAATGTGCAGGCAATATGTCTTGTCGTTACGTGGGTATTACGCGGGTATACAGTGAAAGCATGGTCTAACCCGAGTCAAGTTAAAATATGCTAGTTACAGACATTTTATAAACTCAGTGTGGCTCAACCATCCATCCTTAGTAAGGATTCCAACTATCCCAGATCAGTAAAATGTAGCCTTATTTTGTTTATCTTGTGGTGATGACTGTGTCTTGGTAAAATGCTAAATAACGATTCAATAAATATACGTTTACATAAGGTGTAGGGTTTACAAAGCAAAAAATAGGTTTTAGTATTAAGATTAAACGCAAATAGGACGATAAGCCCATAGGACTCACCATAATTATATGTTCTTTATCCTATTGGGCTTTGGAAAATATAATCCTCTCGATAAGGAATCATAATATAGGTGCGTTGAGATCTAAGTTTTAATACCTTGTCAACATGAGATCCAAGCAAAGATCTTTGGTTTTTTCTAATTAACAGAAGAAACAAAGCTTTAAGCTATTGTTTTATGCTGATATTCCTTGGTCCTATTATGTTGACCTATATATTCATAAGGCAGTTAATAATAGAAAAACTGCAATATTATGTAAATATCAATTATAATATGTAAAGTACATATATAAAGATTGTGAGTCTGTATTATTAAAAATTGGCCATAACTGTAAATCCAGGTTCCACAATAACGCAACTTAGCGTAATTTAGTATTGTTCTCAGCTCGTATTTTCCAATTCACACGTAACCTACGTCATGGAGGGCTTGGACTCAATTTATTGCTGTCTTTTATTTGTTTTAAACACGAGAGAAAATAAATCTTTACATAGGTAAACATATGCTACGAGATTTGGCTACGATTTTTTTCTGTAACTCTTTGTAATATAAAACCAGTCGGGCATTATTATATTGTAATTTATGTAAGGTTATAATTTGAAAAGTTCTTTTTTCTTAATTTAAATTTAGAATACGTTTAATATACAAAAGTTCACAACAATATCACATGGTACGGAGCGGGGTGTTAAAGAAAACAGAATTATGGTGATAACTTTGTGAACGTGTCATTTTTTAGATGTAAAAGTTAGACATACGCTATATGTATATTATGTATCGCATTATCTACAGGTAAACTATAAATTCTCAAGTCGAAGATTATAAAAATCGTGACGAACCCGTGCTTCTAGAATCAGGGAACGCTGTTAAAGACAGAATTAAACGAAATCCTTTAAGGAAACAAAAATTATTAACGCGTGAAATAAATATTTCTATAGACCCTGTCGCGAAATATTAAACAAGATCTAAAGTTAGATGCTTACCAACAGTGCACATGACATGTGACTTGAAATGACAAATCAGATCATGCAGCTTGAGAGAGTTGATTAAAGTAAACTAGAAGATCAGAAGTCGTGGTGGTAATATCTTAACGATTGTTGCTCCTTTAGTTAGTACATGAGCTGTTAATTCATTTTGGACTTCATTATTTTAGAGAACAAGGGGGTAATAGCAATATTCCTGTAGTTGGATGGATCTAAGCAATTTTAGAGGATCTTCTTTATAGATCGGGTTCAAAAAATCTGCTTCCCAAGGGCTCGGGACAATTTCGTCATCAAAATCAGTTGATGTGAACAGGATAAGGAATCTCTTCCTCAGTCTGGGAAAATCAAGTAATGTTTATGTACTTTTGTGATGAAAACAATTTTTAAATTTAAATTAAGGGATACTCACTATAGATATTAAGTATACTTACATAATATATTATGTATAAATAAATATTTCATTTCAATGCCAATGCTCATTCTATTTACACTTTCAGCCGTTAAAAGTTATATTAGTTCTAGAGATCGATGTGAACCTACACAAAGAAGGAAAACGTGACCTCTACATGTTCCATTTTATGTCTTGACATTTTCCATCAATCATTTGTAATGGGCATTTGAACTCTCTATCTTTATCTACCGCTTATTTTTAAAAGACTTGAGTATTATTTATCATTCATAATACTTTTAATATAACTAAAATTTAAAATATTCATTTATTTAAGAATAATTTTAAGAATTATTGAATAAGCAATAGTGACTGTTGTGGGTAAGGACTATTGATTAAAAAAATAGCTTTCTAAAATACAGCTTCGCATTACTACGTTACTTGTGAGTATACTCATAGAGGGTCTATACTTCTGGCTCTTAATTATACTTCTTAATTATACTCTGTGTATCAATGTATATGATTCCTCATCTAGAATGTTTGTAGATACCATAGAATATCGAAGGAATCGATAGCAATGATATTCATTTGATAAATCAAGAACTATATGCATACATACACATCTACATCGTAGCATGATTTAAACTCAAATATTTGTCTTATTGTTTTGGGTTGGAACACAGTTCACCAAATGGTATGTATCTACAGCCCATGACACATACATCACATTCATTCTCGATAGGGAATCATAGCGTTGTCATAAGAAATAAGATGGAATTCTTAGTCGCCAGTAATAAGGATGCCTACACTCACTAAACGAAACACAGCGGCATTATGAAGCTATCTTACGCTAGTACTCAGTGAGGGAGTAGTCCTTCCTCGCCCGAGCAGACCCATTGGTGCAGGAGCTAGAAGAAAACTGCGTGGCTCACCACTGTTATTACTCAAACATAACTCAATTTTTTTTTGTTCTAAATACATGCGACCTCGCTTTAGGCCCGTATTGACCTAAAACAAAAGTAATAAAGGGTCTGCCTGAACAAGCATTTGATGGGGATGTTTATTTGTTTTTCGTACCTCTGCGCTAGTTATTACTGATGAAAGTTTAAAACTAAGTAATCTCAGTGAAGCCGAAGTAGTACTTACAGTTCAAGTGTACAAGAAACATTTTTAATTATAAAATGTGTTGTAATTAAATTCGTTAAATTCAATTTTAATCTACAACAATGTGCTAGCTGCCTTTTTACGGACTTATTGTAAAAATTAATGGGATGATTATAACGTAATGTTAATTGCAACATTGAAACACTATTTATTTTCAACAGCAAGTGCAACTGGCTTTAAATCTTCTTAACTCCCGGATTATAGTCGTGAATATAACAACGTATGTTTAAAATAAACATTTTTAACACTCTGCTTATCACAGAAGCGACTAAAGTTGTGAATATAAAACTTATGTTGCATCGACGTTTAGCCAGCTTAAACCCTAACCGCACTAATTACGGCGCTAGCTTTGTTCTTGCTAAGCCCGACCTCCTTCAAATAGCTCGGAAGCCGAGGTACTTCATCTATTTCCGTGAAATACTAATGGTAGATAAAAACACAAGAGCGTTAGCTATATGTGTAGTATTGAGTTATTTATTTTGTTTAATAGTTTTATACACGGATGTGGCAAAAGTAAAATATCTTGGTTATAAAACTTAGCAGGTCGCGTAGCAGGCTAATTCAGGCAGGTATAATTAATCCAGTCTATCATTAGTGAATTAGCCCCTAAGATATAAAATATTATCAAGTTATTACATTCCATTTGTTTTTGTGTTGCGGAGAAAGCTGAAATTCCTAGAATGTATGTCTATTAAACTCATAGCGCTGCACCTGTCTGCATTCCAGTTTATGTACTCTCTTCCTAATTTTCATCTATTATGAAATTTCTCATATATTAAATTATATCAAAGAACATCTTTTATAATATATTTCATACAGTTTAGAGGCACACAGAGGTGGGGACCGTTGAAGGACTGGAACCGTTGAAGGATCTCGACTCCTATGTGGCTGTATGATTCACGAAATATTATTTGCACCAATGAAGGGAAAGGCCAAATCTGGCCAAACGGTACGATACTTGCGGTCCATAATACCCACATTCATTGTTCATATTCCGCATGCGTCGAGACCCCTTAGGACGAATAGAGTAATGAGGTCTACGGTTTCTTTCTTTCAACGAAACGTAGCGTTTATTAGCGCTACACATTATTTTACGCTGGTATTCTCGAAAGTGTCACTACTTTTTTCGAGCGGTTACCTACTCGTCCTACAGCTGGTTTTTAATTGTGGTATTACTCTACCACATAAAAACTGAAAAGTATTGACGTTACTTTTTACCTTTCTCTATGTAATTCCATTGCTCTCTAGAGACCTATCTAACACTAACTTCCGAGTAAGAACTAGGAATTGTATAATATTAAGATAAAACTTCTTTCTCAACGGTTTTAGTTTGAGTTTGTTGTTTGAAATTTGAATAAGGAATTGCATAAGAAATGAGGCTAGAGATAAATAACACGCGAAGTTGTTATCTTATTCATTCAAAATGCGGTGGTGTCTTATATTAGTTTGCGTTGCTATTTAATGGGTGTGTTCTTTTATATTACACACACATAATTAAGCTGATATTTTATATTAAGGTAGACAGACAGAGTATCTGTATATATTTGATGCCACTTTTAACAGTGTTTAGAGGGATAAGACAGAGTGTACGTATTTGTACCTTAAATTGCTCATTATTTAATGTTACAGTTTTGTAATACAACAATTTTTAAGTAGCAAATCCCCGCTTTAGCTAGTGAGGAAGTTGACAAAGTATTAAGAAGTACTCGTAGGTACTGTCACCTTTGAGGATTAAGTTATCCCTCATATATGTTCACTCACCATACCGGTTGAACGTTGTTGCCGTTGAACATTCGTACGCAAACGATGTATTTTGCTGGGGCAAATTTTGAGCGCGACTCTACCTTCGTAAGGAAATCTAAGCTACATACCATTATTTGACTGATCTTTTAACCGATTTTATTTTGTAAAATTATAAAGAATTTTTTTATAAAGTGTTGTAATATTTTAATATAATATCTCAATACACTATTGCTTGTCATGTCATCCATGTCATTTGCCTGATATATAGAGTTTTGAGTGCGTTGACAGAAAAATTGTAACATCCACTCAAAGCTTTTTTATTTTAAACTAACATTTTGATCATATTATATTAATACAATATTTTTTTCAATTATACTTTTATTTAATTAAAAATAAATACAGTTATACACATAACGAGAACATTTAAGTTTGATATAATAAGTAGTAAATTAAATTAAACATTACGAGTATATAATATTAATATCATATATTTATATATATATATATATATATATATATATATATATATATATATATTAATGTGCGTTTAACGCTAAAAACAAATGAGTCCAAGTAAATGACCGACTGTTGCCCTGGTGCCAGTTGGAAAAGGGACCCTGATAAATGATGGTGATTAACTTCTTATTCTAACTAAAAAAAAAATTCTAATAATTATCTGAGCTCACTCTTTTACACTTTTGTAAAAGGAACTACTTAAGTGTCTTAGCCTTATGGTACAGAGTACAGTTTAGTAAAATTAACGTCGTACATTCGAATCTGTCGTTCGATTGTTATTGTGTCCAGGATAAGCATTTAAGCTATCATGTAGTTTTTAACGATTATGTTAATAATATTATTTATAATTTTCTTCTTTCTTTTTAACTGCTTACTATACTTGCACTGCTAACGCAATTCCGTCTGCGACTGGTTAAACGAAAATCTTTATACCTAATAAAGCTGACTCAAAATTAAGCGTATACATACATATTTACACATTTCACATAGTTTTGTTACGAATTTTGGATACAAAATGGATAACCGATACCCGTCCCCACACTGTCAGGCGTTAAAAAGTAAAATTGGTTCTTAGTAAGTGCTTCGAGTACAGGACGAGGACATAAAGACGGACGACGTCTACACAGCCCACTTTATCTCAACGTTTTCACATGATAAATATATTTGCAAGGTATACATATACCTATACAAGCAAATAGATTTTACACATTTAATTTCGGGCAACATAAATGGGACATTTGAACTTGTTCCGATTAAGACCTTTTTTATTTTTGTAATTTTAAACATCTTCTTTCTTAAGCATTGTAAATAATAAATCAAATGGAAATGCACTTCAGTGCTATCGTGTTTCGTATGGCGAGTGGAAATATTGAAACACCATGTTACAGATAGCAAAATAGTCCATCGTAGTACTGACGGGTGGCATCTCATATAGATACAGATTGGATACTATTATCCGTAGTCTGTGCTTATTTTACCTCCTTTAAATCTGAAAAAAACATTAAATACATAATTTTTTTTTTATTAAATTTAGAGTAACAAACGAGCACGCAGTTCACCTCATGACAAGTGATTTCTGCGGCCCATGACATCTACATTCATCCTTAACAAGGAATCATAATGCAGATGTGTTGTTACCCTTGAGGACTGAGATGGAATGCCTTATTGCCTGTAATAAAGGTCTCAGGATCCCTACACGCACCAGACGAAACACAGCAGCAGTATGCCGCTATTTTACGGTGGTATTCTGTGAGAACGTAGTCCTACCCCGGTCGGGCTGACCCATTCATTCTGCAGCTACAAACAAATTGCAGTGTAGCTCTACCACTGTTGAAAGTATTTTCAAAATGTTAGTGTTACCTGCCGAAAAGATTGTATAAAGAGCGAAAATGTTTTCTTTTACATAGAGGAAAATATTATGTGGGGTTTCTTTTTAGCTTGCATAGTACATATAATATATATACATATGGCAAGTTTCAAACCTTTATTAATATAATATTTCCTTGTATTATATATAGATACTATTCCAAACTTCAAAATCAATTAATATTTGCAAATTATTTGCTTCTACGGTATCACTTTGGTTTGATAAGTGTGGGCACCTTGGTGCTATAATACTTTTCCTATTCAATCCCTCTTAACTTGCTTTTAAGTACGATCATTAGTTATCTACGTCCATCGTTTTACCAGAAATTTACAATGGTTATACGTCCTTCACAATACAGCAGGAAATACGCAGAAATTTGAATGGATTTCCTAGACAGGAAATAGTACCAATAAAGATTATGGCTGCTATGTTTTGCACGCTGATTGAAAAAAAAACCGAAGGCCTTTATTACTGATACATCTATTATATTTTCCCCAGGTTCACGACAGATCTTAATTTTATAAAGAAATAGGGCCTCCATGAATAACGGTCGCAAAACCACTAACTGTCAGCTAAATGCTCCTTTGTCAACATCCTTTCATAAAAAAATTGATTGTTACATATTTTTTGAACATTCTTGACTTTAATGATACTTATTAACGTTTCGTAATATGTGAAGTATGATCAAACCTTAATATTTCAGGCTATACTGTTACCGTAGTGCAATATAAAATTCTTAAGATGTCTATCTTTAATTCATTTGCTGCAACCGGCTGCATTCCAGTCTGTGTTGACATTCTCGTCTAAATTTCTACGAAAGTTCTCGGAAATTAAGCGCAACCAAAGACATTCTATAAATCTTTTATAAAATGTGTCTGTATATTATAGAGGACTTCAGACTAATGATCTAATCGTAGGTTTTTGGTTCCTTATGGCTCGTACCTGTTGTATATGTTACCTTTTTCCTTTTATTATGTATTCCCAAAAAATTCACTCGCTTTCACTTTATTTTTCGATGTCGACGAGTCGATGGAAAATCAGGTAACGTACATAAATAGAGTTGGTCCAGAATTGCGGGTCACGAATTTACGCATGTGACTTATGTTTGCAATGGTACAGCCATCGTTTAGCTTGTTTCTAACAGCGTGAAGGGTTGCCTCGATTGGGGAAGGACCAAATGCTCGCAGAATACCAGCGTGAACCGCCATCTCCTTACCAAATAATACCTGTCCTACTAGACTGTAATAATAATAGTATTTTGATACTGTTTTTTCAATAATTTATAAGTGATTTAGGACATTTTGTTTAAGTTTATCTTTACCACATTGTAACTTTATTATTTATTCATTTATCTATAGAACAAGATTTAACGGTGTACTTATTTATATGAAACTCGGTATATTCATCTTTTAGATTAAATGCGCCAGTATTCGGAGAAAGTTCAGCTGTTTCCTGCTCGCATTTCATATATATATTTCCACTAAAATTTTTGCAACACTAAAAGTTAGCTTGCGGTGGGAAAATAAAACACATTCAGATGATAATTTGTGTCTGGAAACATTAGACTTTTAACGTTACCGGAATGTTGAAAAGGGCCTAAAAACTGTTAAATTTTAAGCTTTTACAGTCGGGTTCGTCTGTAAATAGTCATCATCAGACTGTATTGTTAGTTTATTTATTTATTTATTTAGGCATGGAATACCTACAGCTTAACTTTAATAAAAGTAGCATTAATATAGTAATTATACAGCCAATAACAAGTCTTCACTAATAGAATGTTACCAGAGAGAATATCCATAGAAATCAAGTCTCATTATAGATGGTGACCATTATTAGTAGATGGTATAAAATAGTCTTCCCTAGAAGGGAAAATTTATGCAGTATTGTTATTTTGATAGAGTTTTTCATTTTACAGCTTCTACCAGACTCGAATGCGCTAATCTTCCCATGTGATCCTTCCTAAACTTATGTAAAAGAAACAATTATTAGAACATTTCGTAGTTTAAGATCCACTGGAAAAAAATTACAAATGGTATTAGTAACTTTTATGTATTTCTTTTATTTTAATAATTTTAGTATATAAAATATATAAAATATATATATATATATATAAACAAAAATAAATTCCATTCAGAACATTTAAAAAAAAAACACTATAACAATAATATGTTAATGAACATAAAACTTTATACTATACTCAACTCAACTTCATAATACAAACTTACACTAAAGTTGAGTTTTTTTGAATGGAAATTGAGTAGGAAATGCATAAAAAATTACGGGAGTGATAAATTAACGGGTTTTGTGTAAGTACAAAATAAGAAAATATTCTTCATATTTTATGCTGTTATTCCGAAACTAGTCTTATCTTTTACCCTCTTTATTACTTTTCAAGATAGATAGTTTAAAATATATTTTATGTCGCTGTTAACAATGTTTAGACAATTAAGACGGCATGTTTTGGCTTGTCATTACAGATTGTTAGCCTTTGGTTATATTCTCAAGAGCCCCATTTTCTCTATTTTCTTAATAATTTTCTACTATAATTGTTTTTAGTTCAATATGTACGAACTATCCTGAAAGCGGGATGCCATGATTGAATTTACGACGCAACTGCTGGTTGGAATCCAATTTGTAGCAATACAGAGCCTGATTTAAATCGTATAAAGCAATTGCTAAAGCTTAAATTGCCTGTTATTTAATTTGAGTTGCAAAAGAATAATATCTATTATTGATTTGAATTTTCCAAAGTGGTAGAGGACAATGGTGGCTGCTCATAGCAGCACTAAACTCCCTCTCTCTCCATTTTTATTATAGATAATTATTTATAAATGTATTGTATGTATTGTTATGGACACAGGTTAAAGACAAGTCGTAGCAAAATTTTTTATCTTCACTTGCAGGCATTTTCAGTAGGATGAAACGCCGTTTCAGGACACCAAGAATTGGCTCGATTTCTTGCTGTTTTCAGGGCGTTTCAGGCCCGTCATGCCCCGTCTGTCTCTGGAACATTCCAGAAGGTGCGTGAGAAGGACAGCCTATACGTGTGAAAAAGAGAGACGAGTATATTCGATCATCTGGAAAAATTGTAGAAGAGGTGTGAGCATAATGGCCATATGTGCGAAAGAGAGAGACGATTGTAATCGAACGTGTCTCCAGAATATTGCAGAAATTGCAAGCAGAATGGCTACACGCGTGATAGAAAGAGGTGGTCCTGTTCGTCTACGCTCGGATGTTTCCGATTATGCGCGCAAGGGAGGGTTGTACACATGAAGGAGGAAGGGAGACAGCCATATTTGACTGGAACATTCCCGAAGTTTATAGAGCGATTTACTGCGCTCATATAAGCGGGTTGATTCGCGGCTACGGCGAGTTTTCGATTGTGATACGAAGTGATACAGATCGGTGAGAAATAACAGCGACTATTGAGTGAATTTCATAAGAATTATATTAAATTTAGTTTTAGTTCAATAAAATGACTACGACCTTAAAGGCTGTTTTCTATCCATTGAACCTTACAACTCGTAACAGTATATATACAATAGGCCCAACCAAAGACCACCTTCGCTTACGAACTCTACAAAAGCTCTTAAAATACTGAAATACGGTGAGACATCAACCGTGAACCTGGGACATCGGGGCAGTTTTTATATTGGCGACATTTTCTTGTTTATTACTAATACCTCAGCTACTTAGGATATATTTTAGTGCTATGAGTACAAAGGCACTAATCCGTTATTCTTATCCAACGAAAAGCCTGAGCATTATGGTAAGAAAGAGGTGTGTTGAATGGAGTTTCGAAATATGAACCACACACAGTAAAAAAATGTTATTTTGTACGTGGAGTCGACCTCACGATAAAGTCATTAACTATATCTTCGGTTCTGTCATATCTAGTATATAAGATAACCAAATATATAGCAGACAGATAAGATATGGCAGGCATAGGCAGCTTATAACCGCAGGAGGACTCTACGAAAAAATTATAATTTATTAATTTAAATTGTTATTTGTTTATTACATTTAAACAAAGTAACAAATACTGATCAAAATACTAATTATGTGACAAAATACATTGAAGCAATCTCGGATGGGCAGCTATGTATTTCGAATACAAATTCAATTGAATTGCAAGCGGTGTCTGGCTGCAATGCAATTAATCTAGTTACTCTCTATTGATCTGTTTAAACTAGTTCACCACTTTCATGAGCTACTGCGGTTCGCCTTTATTTAGACAAATATTCGTATGCATTGACTGATACTCGATCATTCTAGCGGTTATGTAACATATTCTACGTAAGGGACACAGAAAAGTGTAAAGGTTTGATTTATTATCGTGTAGGCAAATTGTAAACACTAAACGCTTACTCATAGACATATTAAGTATAAAATTTATCTTATTTCGGACGCGGCCAGAACGAGTTTGCGATATACGAGTATTTACGATATTTGGAGAGATTGTTAGTAGTCGTTATGGTTCAATATGGCTGCACGGCGACACACCCTTCTTTTAATAAAAAAAGTGTATTTTTTTTATTGCTTCTATAAGGGCTTCTTTACATCCAACCCAAAATTATATTTTGGACTTTTAATATTGCAATAATTTAATAATGTAGAAAAAGGTTATATAATATTTTTGTAGAGAAAAATAAATGAAGGCAACATTTGTTTCATAGCACCCTCATCACGTTTATGAACCGCTTCGATGGCTACATTATTCGTCGACCCCATGCATTTATTTCTAAGCACAGTCCCTTTCCACTTTAGTTCTATTGTGAGAAGGCTTTGTGTATAAAAGCTATTATAATATATAGCTTTAAGTAGGTCATATATATTATTTATAAGCTTTGTGGTTCGATGAAAAATGCTATTTAAACAGTGATAGTCACGCTGCAGCTTATTTATATTGCAAACGTCACACAGTCATCTCATTAATAGGGATTTATTTCAATGGCGAATCTGTGGCGATGGACCAAGTCAAATGTATTGTTATATTTGAGCAAGGCTTTATACATCCTTAAGTTTCGTCAAATTAAAATTAAAATTTTCATCTGTGCAACAGTTCAGTTGGTATTTATAAAAATTCGTAATATTTTTAATGTTTGATGTAACGGATAAATTCCATAAATATAGATAAGATAAGACTCGGCCACAAAAATTACAACAGTTTTGTATACGAAATATGTTAACTTATTTAACTTTTTCAATTTATATTCGGTGAGAGCGACTCGAATTCACAAGATTACTTATGAGTTCAATGTCCTCAAGACGGATGATATTCGAAAGAAATGTTGGCGTATTTGAAATTCCATCTCGTAGCATAATTTGAAATGTTCCCACGTATTTCTTGTTACACTTATTAGGAGAGTGTTTGTGATAGAATTGTTTTTATAAAAATAAATTAGTATAATCTTCCTTTTTAAGCCGTAAGAGGAAAAATTACAGATACCAAGCAGCTGCTTACTTCTTTTTGGTTTACTGAGTAAAAGTCAAATGCGATGCGAGGATTTAATGAGAGGTCGGAAACTTTTTTTTGCAAATCGCAACATATCGTATAATGTATAATGCATCTTGAATCTTTGTTTGTGGTCATCAGTTATCACTTAACATCACGTGAAGTGTATGGTAGTTATAATATACCGTATGTAATAAATTAAAAACGTGCACACAATTTACAAACTGACAAGAGATACTTGTTGTCTATTATACCTTTATCCATAATCAAATAGGAACTTATATGCATATAGGTTATCAGTCCTAAGTACAAGTTATGAAATCGTCCTTAGTTATTAGTTAGAACATCACAACTTACGGCAACAAATAAACGGATAAAATAGCTTCAACGTTATCAACAATATCAAAGAGTCATCAGTCATGTCAGTAGACGTAGGTACATACTATTTCATACTATACTAACTTTTACAGGATGTCTGGGAAAAAGAGAAACACTATGTTTTTGTTTCTCACTCACGTCAGCATTAAATGTATGATGATAAAGGATTCTTTTTTGAAAAAAATAATGGTGTGACATATTATACAAGTGGTAACATTTTGAAAGGCAGTGTGATACTTCGTTAGTGCGATCATTACATTGAAGAGCCCTACATTTTCTCATTAACACCAGCTATCCTTGCTTTTGATAACAGAGTTTGTATGTCATATTATGCTTCGCTGAAAACATAAGTATGTATTATGTTGGCCTTATATTTAGTGATTCGTCCTGTGGGAGAAGACAATACAAAACAGTTAAACTCAAATAATTTATTTAAAACTTTTGGAAATCGGTCTGCTTCTGTGGGATGAAATTGGTTCAAGAAACTACCTGCCCTATATTTTCATAATAAGTGTTGACAACCAACATATGGATAAATTGGTAGAGGTTGGACGAATGTTTGATATTGAAAAAATCTAAATATTCCGTCATCGCAAAGTATTCAAGTGCAAATTCTTTTTGTTTTTCAATATTTTACTTCCACATGCTTAATGTATTATCAACAAAAATGTATACGTTAGTATAACCTGCACCTAGATTTTTATCACTCATATAAAACCCACACACTCTATAATTACTCAAGACTTTAAATAACTACCGTTGTTCGTCCTAGAGCAGCTTAGACGTAGTGTGGGAACTGTTATAGCCTTTTGCTTAACTTCTCGTTATGTGTGAAGTACCCATATAACTATATATATTTTTTGTAATAAAATATATAACACTTAATTTATATACATATTATATATATTTTTATCCACAGATCGTAGAGCTACGCCGTAGAACATGCCTATAGAATATCAGCGCTAAATAAAGTTTAGCGCTGATGAAAATCAAATGCGTAAAGAAAACTGGACATCAAACTTCTTTAGATGTAGAAGATGAAATACCTCGTATATTTCATCATTATGTTTAGAGGCGACAACACGTCTGCATTATAATTTCTTATTCAGGATAAATTTGAGTGTGATATACCGCCCGAATCACTTAGCATTAGGTAACCTATGTGCTCAATTGTTACTCCACACAAGCATCCGTTAATTTTAGAACTAATATTAGATGAAATTCCATGAAAAAAATATATTTAATAAAGTACTTCAACGATTTTTTTACGATGTATACGTGGTAAGTGGGAGACAGGAATAATGTAAAGCAATATCGGGAGAGCGTGGTTCCATGTTTATTAAATTCCCCGCGCTGCGGTTGTCTGGAATCCGATCTATCCGATACTCGATTCAGAATCTGTTTCCTCTAGGATAACGGAATTTAACGGAAATTGTAAATTTTAAGCTTCCTGTAATATATATTCCTGTAATTATATTTGAATTTTAAAGAGTTGGTGGGATTAAATGATATTTCTGTAAGATGAAGCTGCTGACTCATCAATATCTCAGTCCATCATTAGTCATTAATAATAAATTTACATATTTCTGATTTATATCCGTACCTAGTAACTTCTCATAATTTTTTACTCGGTTCATTTTGAATGTAACTTTCTAGCGTAGGTCTTCCTAGGGTCACCATTAAAATAGAAACACATTCGTCGTTATATTATATATTCATATAATAAAGATTTAAGATAGAATGATTCTGTTGCAATAAAGATAATGTAAGGACATTTTCAACATGTTTATAGTGTAAAATAAGTAGCAAAACCTAAATCACAGTACATGTAAACTGAACACCATTAACTTATTGTGTTTTATATCGAAGTCGAGTGAGCGAACTTTGCATAAAACAATACAGCTCATTGGGCCGAGTGAACAATTTCAGTTTTAATGAAAGTCATACGCAGCTCCCCGAATAACGCTTCGGTTTGGAAATTCGATGACGAGGTCACCCACTGGTGGAATTTAATTAAGTCACGCGCATTAAACCGCAGATAAATTTGCAGATAGGTACTACATTAAATTTTGGAAACTGTGGTAGCTCAGTGGCATAGATTTGATAGTTGCCTTGGTCCTTAAATTACATGATGACTTCTAAGTCGATAACTATAACAACCACATCCATTAGTTATTACGGGCTGTTAAGGATGGGCATGTATAGAATATCTTCATTAGTTCCGTAGGTGAATGTGGAAACGGATGTCTTCGTCGTTACCAACCCTAATCGAAAGTAAGGCGTATAAGGCATTTATTAAGGAAGACTAATAAAATAAGATTGACGGAAGAAATATATTGTGTTGTTATTTCTATGGAACTAAGGGTGACAAAGATTACACTGTTCACCTGATGAAGACTGGCCATAAAGCCTTAAGGCTCATAATGACATAAACTATAAATACTAGCATATACCAAATAATACCATAAACACCTAGCTCATAATGACATAAACCATAAATACTAGCATATACCAAATAATACCATAAAGCCATAAAGTTCATAATGACATAAACCATAAATACTAACATATACCTAATAATACCATAAACACCTAGCTCATAATGACATAAACCATAAATACTACTATATACCAAATAATACCATAAACACCTAAATCCATCCTCAACAAATATTCAAGGTGTACGTGCGTTGTCTTCCTTGAGGACTAAGATGAAATGTTCCATCGCCTGTACTTAGATCTCTAGATCTCTACACTCACCATACGACACCCAGCAACGTTTTGCTACTGTTGTGTTGAAAGTCTATGGGGTATTAAAGTGTAATCTAATTTGTGAAGTATATATCAGCACAAGATGGGAAGGCATTGTCCTTTTAATGATCATCGCGGTAATTAAAACATAAAAAGTATTGTTTGGTTATTTTAATACTATATAATGATTATACGTATTGTTGCTTAGTTACCTATCGGGCAACAGGCGCGTCTGAAGATAATTGCGTTTCCCTCGTGCTATAAACTTGTGACGTAATAACGGCTCGGTCTGTCTGCTTTAATTATATTTGCATTAATTGAATTCTTAATTTTTAGGGTGGTAGGGGAATGAAAGTCGTTTTTTATATTTGTGTTAAGAAAACTTGTAAATCGACAATCTATTTATTTATTATTTATATTTAACATAACTTAGGAAATATTGTAGTATACTAAAGGAAATACATGAACAAAATAAAGTAGTGAAAAAACTCTTAAACAACCAAGAGCATAATTCATACTTATAGAGTATCCCTGAGATGTGGATAACGTACAAGTAGCCGCTAAAAGATATTTTATGGGGTCTAAGAGATGAAATGGTTTTTATATAGTGAGGGTTGGTAGTAGTTATTCTTCTAAAATTAGAAGCTAAGTTATTGTATTTTACTCACAAAACTTTCCTTTATCGTTTTTTATAAGATTTTTTCTGTAACTTTTGTGTAGATTTACGAGCTGTTACTTACTGCATCCGGACATTGGTCTGATCTTATCGCATAGAAATCAGTCAGTGAAGAGATCTATGCTTAGAAGTGGACTAATTATAGGTCACGATAATGATGATAAGATATATAAGACTCTTTTAATTTATTACATTATGAGTTACAAACGAGCTCACAGTTACTCCTCATGTTAAGTGATTCTTGCGACTCATGATATCTACATTCATTCTTGACAAGGAATCATAATGAAGATGCGTTTTCACCCTTGTGGAATGCCTCTTCACCAGTAATAAAGGTCTCCGGATCCCTTCACTCACCAGACGAAACACAGCAGCGTTATGCTGCTATTTCACGTCGGTACTCTGTGTCGGCGTGGTCCTACCCCGGTCGAACTGACCCATTCATTCTGCAGTTAGAAACAAACTGCAGTGTAGCTCTACCACTGTTAATCTCTGTCTGTAAAACTCTCTGCTAAGTGAAAATTTAAATAAAATTATTCATCACCGTCATCATCATCTCAGCCCATCACCAGTCCACTGCTGAGGACTTTTCCACAGACGAGAAGAACAGAGAGGGAGAAGTACGATCCTGAGCGAACTGCATCCATCAATTTATCCTAGACTTGTTATTATTATTGACATTTAATTCTTCATATTATACAGCAACCTTATGCAACAATGATAGAGCTGAGTGGTAGACAATGCAGAATGAATGGTTCAGCTCGACCGCGGTAGGACCACGCCCTCACAGAATACCAGCGTAAAATAGCAGCATAATGTTGCTGTGTCTCGTCTCGTGAGTGTAGGGATCCGGAGGCCTTTATTGCTGGTAACGAGGCATTCCATCTCAGTCTTCAAGGGTGACTACGCATCTGCATGATTATAATATGATATGATTCCTTGTCTAGGATGAATTTAGATGTCATATCATGATGTCAGGACCGCAGGAACATCAGGTGAACTGGGTGCTCGTTTGTTACTTTCAATGTAATAAAAAAAAACGCTTATATTCTGTGTAGTCCTTAGCTGGTGAAGCTGATTTATTAATGTTACAGATAGATATTAAAACTAGTTTAGACTAACATATTATAAGTATTCAGCAATATAACGTGTATTGTTTTTTTATTATTGTTTTTTAACCTTTGAATAAAGTCGATTAAAATGTTTTGATGAATTTGTTCCATTTCATATGTCCCTTTACAGTTAAGGAGATTACATGGACAGCTATACAATTTACTAGTTACTTTTTATCAAATAATAAATGATGGTACTTCATCTCAAATAACGATATCAAATAATGTATTTATTTTGTTGATCAATAATAAAATACATAAGATATTACATTTTCCATCCTCTTCATAAGCAGCTTATTGTGTCAAGTACGTTCATTTTGAGTCGCAATGAAAAGTCATGTTAATATTTCTATATTTGTTCCACCAACAACCCACGGTCGCACGTGTACGGAATTTTTTATTTCTATCTTTAATATAATATGATTTCAACTATACTATACTTTTATATTTTAACAAAACAGACAAGAGTTGATAAATTAATATGAGAAATATATTATTGAACCATATATAGAGACCTAACATGCAAAGCTTGATTAGTAACTTTATAAAATTATTGAGGGGGAATTTCTTAACGTGTATTAAAGTTAGCATGAATCGGTCCAGGGATTTAGGAGAAATAGATTTTTAATTTATTGATATTATTTAAGAAATTCATAATATCAACGTAAAATTATTATAGTTAGTACAGTAACCGATGTAAAACTTTTGTGTTTCCTTGGAAATGGACCTTATACATAATGAATTTACATATTAACTATTCTGAATGCCGATGAAAAGGCACCTTGATTCATACAAGAATTAAGATCAAGATGTAAGAATCGAATAAATCACAGTACGACTTTGTCACCCTAAATTAAAAAAGAAACTAACAAAATTTCGCCTTACCCAGATTAATTTAAAGCTGAGACTGCAGATACTGCAGTATATAATTTTGCATATCATGGGTAAGAGGAAATAACAACATTTTTGGCTCTCACAGAAAATATTACGGGGAAACGAAACAGGTGTAGATGTGTTAATAGTATAATAGGAAATATATACTATCTAATGGTTGTTTTGTTTAGGCTACTCTATTCTGTTTGCATTTCAGGGTTATGTTATTCTTAGCTTCGGACCGCGGCATCGTAGTACCAGCGAATTCCATTCGATTAATGAAGAGTAGCTCGAATCGTCTATGACCAGGTACTACCCGATCGGTTCATGTTTCACAGTGTTTACCATTGGGATTGTTGTGAAGAATCGTTTGGATTACTTGCAGTTACTGAGTTTACATATAGTGCAACACGACTATTCAAAAGTTCGATGGCCGATCACAATTTTTTTTTTAGAGTATAGGCGGCAAACGAGCGTGTAGTCCACCTGATGGTTATTGATCACCGCCGCCCATGAACATCCGCAACATCAGAGGAGTCGCAAATGCGTTGCCAGCCCTTAAGGGAGGCGCTTTTCTTGAAGGTTTCTTAGTTGTATCGGTCCGAAAACACCGCTGGCGACAGCTGAATCCACAGAGTAGTTGTACGTGGCAGGAAATTTCGCGTGAAGCGCACAATGATGGATCGCAATCTACTGTGGCCTTTAAAAGTTTTCTGCCTCACTGCCTCATCGGCCGCACTGTTATTATGTTGTAGTATGTTCCTTCACCAGTTTACCCAAATATTCTGCAGATTGAAACGAATAAGAAGAACACAAACTTTAATTACAAGCCACCCAGGACTACAGCATCTCGTGAATACGTCTAGCATGTCTACATACTAGCCACTAGATTATCATTTCTTTTTCCATCTTAATTATTATAATATCTACAATGTTACATGCCAACAAACGACAAATTCACTAATAACTAATCTAACATTTCCTTCTCCACTTAAACAAGGCTTACGTAATTAATACACAAGTAGTTAGTACAAGCAAAAGAATTAATTGGGTCGCGTCCTACTCGACTACACAAAGGACTCGCAACACCTCCCGGGAGGGGTCATTACGATGCTGAGGGCCCTACATCTACTCGTTTTCCAGTACTTGGTGCCTCGCTATCATGAAACGTATTTTTGTGGTTTAATAAAGAAAAATTAGAACACGCTAAAAAAATTAAATTGGGAAAAATAAGGTGTATATTAAATCCTGAAAGATAGCAAAAATAGAATTGCTTATTTATATAAAGACAATGATAATTGCATTTACTACAGCTAAATCCTAGACACTCTCATACCAGTGCAACGTATGTTTCATAATAGCTTTTTATTTTATGAAACTGAAGGCGACGATCGAGGCTCATTAATCCATTCTCAACTAAATTTAAATTTGTTACTGGTAGGAAGGTGTACACGGGGCTATAACGTCAGTCCTTAAGCTCCGGGATTATAGAATAGAGCTAAAGTACCCCCTGCCTGACGTACAAGGTGACTTAAAAGGGTGACTTTGGGTTCGCGGGCGGACAGTTAGGACTTGGACCGTATAAGGAAAAAAATCCGGGGAGGACGGCAACTCGACGTGGTCTAGTTGCCGTAGCATAGCTTAGATGCTAGGGGATGCTTGGCCTCCCCTGGGACGTGCTTAGGGGCAGCAGTACGTCCCGTATGAGACCCTCTTGGAGCCGCTCCCAATGCACTATGTGACCAGCTGGGGGGGTTTTAGTGTCCCACATCACCCTGTCTCCCACCCTAAGTAGACAAGGTATCTTTTGAAGATTTCCCCCGATAGCAAAAAAAAGATCAGTTAAAGCATGGATTAATCATAATTGAAAATAGATAAAGAATTCCAAATTAAATAAAGATCTCATCTACATCCATCCTTAATACAACAGGACAATATATTATCGCTAAAGGCTAAGATGGAATACGTATAATGTTTAACAATAATTGGCTCCGCGGATCTTCCCTTACAAATCGAAAGAAACACATTTTTTTTAAAAGAGTCTTATCTTGTCTAGATGTTATTTATGTTATGCAGTTTATATACATTTACCATGAAAGCCAGAAAGAGTTAATAAGATTTTTTGGTTATCGAGATAAGAAAATTTGTTCGGGCAGGTTTGGTAGACATACTCGTAAGTTATTGGTTTTCGTCTCTAAGGGGTTTCATGCGATTATTCTGTATCACTGACACTAAATCCGATCGCATTGCGTAGTACGAGCGTTGTATTTGATATACTAATGTCATTAGTATTTTCGTAAATACGCAGACACTGATAAATAAATTATACGCACATATATTCCAGATGTAGAATGAATATATAAAAGGAAGATGTTGAAGGATAAGTTGAGAAGTCACAGGCTGGCATGGTTAAGACATGTAATGAAGAGGAATGAAAGTCATAAGTCTCCTCTAGGCTAGTGAATATTAAATGATGCAATACGAAAGGAAGGAAAACCAAAGGAAGGAGATAATGGATGAATTGTGTGAAAAATGGTATGCAAGTAGTAAGAGTGTTTATGCAATTAACGGATTAAAGAGATGAACGAATGACGTACTGGCTCGCATGAGGTAGAAATGCGATCTAAATCTCGAGAAAGTGAACGACCTTATCCGAGAATAAGTCTATTTATAAATGAAAACCTAAACAGAATCTGTTTCCAAGATTAGCGTTTACAGATGGCCGAGTGATACGCTGATTTAATTTTATATTAGGTTGTGTATAATATAGTTACTGTTACACGCATACTGTTATTGTACTGATCCAAACGGAAGTAGTGGGTTTTTTAATATTAAACTTAAAGGAGAAAGAAAAGAGCCTACACCTTTCTTAAAGGCCGGCAGCATATCTACAATTCTTCTGGTGTTGTCCATAGGCGGCATATAATCACTTAGTATCAGGTGAACTGCTTGCTAGTTTGCTATTTACGTATTTGCCTATTCTATAAAAAAATATGTAATTAAAATTATACAGCATTACATCTTGTTGGCTATTCATCATCAAATGTTTGTTCATATAGTTAACAGCATAAGTGAGTTTGTGAATGCGTTAATCAACAGGCATCAGGTGCGTTGCTCGAGGTATTGGGGCAGGGGACAACTTTGTAAATTTACGAATGAGCTAATGGATGGATTATGAGTCTTCACATGATGGTGTAATTATTAAATATACTTAGGCAAATTTGTTGTTGAAATAAATTTAGTATATATGTTTATCTTACATTGTGTTTTAATTTATAAATGGCCCTGCGTAAGAATCCAGAATTAACTACTCAGTCCAAAGACCCAGATTTTGAATACAATGGAATATAACTGTAGATGTAATTTTATTAATGAAACAGAATCAATAACATTTCTGAGGTATTAGTTGAAATACGTTATATCTTTACCCATTGTTTGTTTGCCTCGTTTTTGTATTTGCTTCTTTCAATTAAGTTTCCCAATCATATGAAACCTAAACATACGACAAATCAGTATATATATTACCCAGCCGGTATATTTCCACCTTGAAATGTATGCAAAGGTTTTATTGAATTAATAATCATTAGCACTTTAAAAGAAATCGTTTAAAGAATTCTTAAAAGAAACATAAATATGATTAAGTCATTTTAGTTAATTTTAACCACTGCAATGCAATTTTGTATCTGAAACGCCATGTAGATAAGATTGTACGTCAATAAAATTTTCGCATTATAAATTACTTTAAAGTAGAATCATAAGTATTCTCTTAAGAATCAAAATAGAGTAAACTGATTTATATTTTGGAAATATATAAGACGTCCTATATCCCGTCTTCTTTATAAGCAGCTTATTGCGTCTAAAGCGTGTATCTTGGAAAACCATAAAATTCATGTTAATATTTTTGTATTTATTCCACAAACAACCCACGGTCGCATGTTGTATTCTTACCTTATTATATTTAGATTAAATTATACTTAGATTGCGACCGAATCTTATATATTATTTCATATTGTATTATTTTTTATGCATTTAGCCTTATATATATTTTTATATAAAGTTTAACATTTCAGTTATAAGAGAAAAATTTAATTGTGACCTGAATGAACGGAGTGTTATTGTTCAAAAAAAATCAATGGTCAACATATACCGTTGTTTCCAATTCGGTTTGCTATGGTTAGCCAGCAATTGTTATAAAAAAATATCGACGATTATTTAGAAACTGTATGTATATAGAATGAATATAGGCAACAGGAACGCGCAATGCCTTCACAATTATTGTGTGCGCTTTTTGTCACCCTAATTTCTTTAAATATATATTATAGTAATTCGGTATTTACCACCCTGCAATTTCTCTGTGAATTGAGAAGAAAACATTTTCAAAAATATAATAAGCAATTCTATTTAGAAGCAATCATTATTGTAATTGGTCGCAATCCAATTAGCCGGCTTCTTTCAAAACCAATTACTCCGCTTATTTCAAACTCTAGAAAGCTCAAGCGTCGTCGACAATTGCTCTATTCATTGGGCACTTAAACTTTTCGAACTTTGATCGAAATTTTTCTATAAAAAATTGGCTTTCCGGGGTTTGTTAAACGATAAATTAATTCACCAATGGGAAAGGAAGGTTTTCGAATTGCAACCTCGTACTGGCAAATGGCTCCTAGTAGTGAAGTAACGAACTTGGCAAGTGTGCGAGATATCGATGGATCCAGGTATACCTTTTCCAGTGGTAGAGCTACACTGCAGTTTGTTTCTAACGGCAGAATGTATGGGTCAGCTCGACCGGGGTAGGAACTCGCCCTCATCAAATACCAGCTTGAAATAGGAGCATAATGCTGCTGTGTTTCGTATGGTGAGTGTAGGGATACGGAGACTTTTATAACTGGTGACGAGGCATTCCATCTCAGTCCTAAAGGTTGACAACGCATCAGCATTATGATTCCTTGTCAAGGATGAATGTGGATGGGTCGCAGGAATCATTTAACATCAGTACTCACTTAACAACTGTATGTTCGTTTGTAACTCTCAACGTAATAAAATAACCTAATTGTGTTTGGTGGAAATCCTTAGATGAACTGTATGATGGGCTACCTGTAAATTGTATACGGTTTTTACCCGTGGTTTTGCACCCGGATAAAGCAAGCTGTAGCAAAAGGTCTGCAGAACCAAGACTTATTGAAAAAAAGCTAGTTATTACAGCTTCCGGTTTCTATTACTTATACGAAACACAGCAGTATTAAAATGCTATTGACTAAAAGACTGTTTTCACAAAACACCAGGTTTTATGAAAACCGTCTTTTGCCGGTTAAAATCTACCATTTATATTACTAATGTTAATCTACCATTAATGCTTCCAGTTGTAGCGTGACTATCACGTACATTTTTAAATACGTGTAGGAAATGAACGTATACTAATGTGTGATTTCCAACTGACTCAAAGGCTTTTATATGCACCATACAGAATACGTAGACGAAGTGGACATAATTGAACATCAAAGAACATTGTGAACTGACGCTGGCGAGAACTCAAGGGCCCGCACCACCGTACACAGAGATCATTAAAATTCTGAAGTTTTACAATCTCATTATACAGAACTTCAGTGTTACTCATTTGCATCTTTAATAAAAGTAATGAACCTTCGAGCAAACTGACGCTTCAATAAGATGAAGAATGAGAAAAGACGTAAACGTTACGTCGTAGAGTCACGATGCAACCAAAATCTGGTTGTAGTGCAGATGGGTTGGAAGGACCCAACAATAACAAGGTATCGGTGCAATGGTAGTCCATGTTGATCATTTTATTTATATAATAAAAAGCCTACATAGTAAAAGGGATTAAACCAAACTACCTAAGGTGCGATTTGACTTTGGTAACTTAGACCTAATACGGGGGGGAGTATATTTATTACGCGGTTTCAGGATATATAAAGCATGAATATAAATATGTGTAATACAAAGTAAAATACATTATATTTAAATTTATTTTTATTCTATTTTTATATAGTTCAGTAGTAATAAAAATAATTGGTATAATAACGATAAATATTGTATTAAAAAATCAAAATAAATTAATATTAACATTCAAAATAAATGCATTACAAAAATAAATATTATCATTTCTTACCTATAATTATATTAATATATCAATGTCGAAATCTATTAATAAATAATTAATAATTTCCAACTAAATAAATTAAGTTTTTCACCAACCGTGAGTAAAGGTTAGCCAGCACTCTTTTTTCTAATAACAGATTGTCTAATGATTACTTTATTTTTATTTGTTGTTTCAACGAATATTTACTGTTATTACCCAATCCCTCCTCTCCTGTAATAACTCGTGGGTATAAGTTTCGAAGGTTTGTTCATAAACTTGAGTTTATTCCATAACTTTTGGGCTTTGTCAATATTTCCTAATTGCTTTTGTTGTTTGTATTTAATCATTTGCTTTGTGTTTAGACCATAATATATACTTATGAGTAGCTCTGTTATATTTTTGTAACTGCGGCTTATTGGTGATTTAATTAAAGTTATAATAAGAGTTCAATCTCCATGTAATCCACTGATTGATTGATTTTGCATATTCTTTATTAACATAAAATGTATAAATGTCTTAGCAATAACAATTAATTTATATATATTAGACCATGTTATTCTCTACAGGAAGAAGAAAAAGATAGACATATCACACTACACTGCAGTTTGTTTCTAGTTGCAGAATGAATGGGTCAGCTCGACCGGGATGGGACCACGCCTTCGCAGAATATCAGCGTAAAATAACAGCATAATGCTGCTGTATTTTGTCAGGTGAGTGTAGGGATCCGGAGACCTGTATTACTGGTGTCGACGCTTTCCATCTCAGTCCACAAGGGTGCATTACGATTCCTTGTCAAGGATAAATTTAGATTATATATTAAAGAATTAGTCATGGGCCGCAGGAATCCCTTCCCATCAGACGAAGTGTGTGCAACTCTCGTCCTAATAAAAAAAATAGAATTGTAACCTGTACGTCTCAATACATCTAAAACTGTTTTGTTACTGTTTTTATAAAAGAACAAATAACAAAGAGTTCATGCATATACTATCCCAAGTCCAAAAAAATGAATTATTGATTTAATTATTATACTAGAAGAGTTGTTCTTGTATTATAATTTCTTAATTTTTTTTAGTTCAAAATTTTAAGTTTAAGAGATTTTTGTTAGTCCTGAAGTATGTGATAAATTATTTGTTAAATAAAGCAATATTAAACGATAAGGATATAGTCTCATAAAAAAAACCTGTACATTCATGTTCCGAATTTATGACGCCACTTGCAAGGTCATTACCCTCTAGAAGAAGAAATTATTTATGGCCAGGGGCGACGTCTTCTTTCAACGTTACCTCACAGTTATATATGAAATGTATCACGTATTAAATAAGAATTAATAAAATGTATATGGGCTCTTAAAATACATTTATAAATCATTAAAGAAAGCAAAATGAATTTAATATTTTATCATCTTTGGTTAAATAATTAAAGTTCGAAACATGGTATTAATGCTAACGAACGGCATTTAGGTTGCCCAGAACGTCAGTAATATGGTTTTCAGACCCGTTACATAAAAAAAGCAGCCGGAGGCCGAATGGGTTAACTTAGAGACCGACTCCCTTTTTTTTATAAAATTGAGTATAACAAACGAGTACATAGCCTCACCTGATTGCAAGTGATTCCCGCGACCTATGATATCTACATTCAACCTTGACAAGAAATCATAATGCAGATGCATTGTGACCCTTGAGGACTGAGATGGAATGGCTCATCACCAGTAAATAAAGGTCTTCGGATTCCTACACTCACCAGACGAAACACGCAAGTCTAGTCTATTCTAGGCAAGCGCCTGTTAAATAAATTTTTCAATGGGGCGCACAGATGATTTACCAGCGGGAAAACTATATGTTCGAGTGTCCTCCTAGTGAGAATAAAAATAGATATATAAAAATAGATATAGCTAATAATGAGTGATTTTGTTTGCGTCTAAAATACATTTCTTCTTCCTTACTTCTTTAGTTAACATTCAGTACGTACTTATTGTGCTGCTATAATATAATTTTAGCTGTAGTAAATGATCTACAGTTATTTATAATTTAATTTACAAATCTTATTTATTTTAATGATAAATAAAATAAGTCCGTATATGTCTTATATCTTTAAATTACGTCATCATTTTTCCTGCCATCCCTTTTGTGAATGTGACATAAAAAATATCTCTGTAGCACAACACAAAGGTATTTCGATCTCTTGCTTTTTCTTTGTAATAAGAAACTCACATCGGCAAACATCCTTTTGGAAGAAACGATGGTATCGTGTTGTCAATTTCCTTCGTTCGTCTTGTAAATTCGAGTATTTTATAGGTTGAGAGGTATTGTTACAGATTTTTATTAAAGTCACTAAAATGATATAAAATCTGCCTCCTCGTGTTCTTACGTTCGCTAAAAGATATGAGATGAAGTCATCGTGGCTCATAAAATTGTGGAAAAAATACTGCCTTTCTTTTCCTTTTTTTACTGCAGAAAATAAAGATACTATTGTAAATATGTTCCATATACCTATGTCATACGGAAAACGCTGCTGTTGTGAATTCAGATACCACTAACAAACCAGATTACATAATCAAATACTCTTTCTCATTTGTTTGACAAAGAGAAGTTATACATCGTCGTAAACACTAGTTATCTGCTGATCTATTTGAAAATGGGACATTGAATCGAATATTTTTTACGGAAACGTAATTATTTGAATATGGAGGACTTAGCATGCAAAACTAGAACTCGATAGATGTTTTTCTTGTTATTAGATTTATTATAAATATAAAAAGGTTTAAATCCGCAAGAATGATTTGACCATAACTTACAGCCATAAGCTTTTGTTAAGTCTGCTTCTTTACGGGCAACAATTCTTTTTTTGGAGATTGATTTCGCGGTGCAATCGCGGTGATTGCCGCACAAACTTACGATGAGTGGAATTAACCTCGTGTGGAGTGGTGATGGGCTTAGATTTGTTTATATGAAATTAGATATCTCCAGAATCTAGAATAACTAGTACACAGTTATAAGCGACGAGCAAAAGTTGCAGAAGATATCTCCTGAGTCACAATTTGCGTATACAACGAGGATAAAATTTTTAATTTAAGGAGTTAACAACTAAATTTAATCTATTTAAAGTAAATGAAAATCTTCTTAAAATGCAAGGGTCGTGCCAAAAAGAATTGGATACGCAAAAATTATAAAAATTATTCTTTAATAGCAGTCGCAGTCACACTTACGAGCAGCTTCAATAAAAAAACACGTAACATAAATAAAAATACAAATTATTTCAACATCTTTATTCCTAACATTAATTATTAAGGTTCATACAAAGAATAATATGAAATGTTTATTATATCTGTTGGGATCATTATTAACACACTCGCTGTTGCTCAGGCCGTTATCGCATCGCTCGAACACGCTCGGGCCTGAACTCCGTTAGATGTAATATTGCCACATTGCTTCTCTCAGCCCCTCTTGCATATATAATGAACCTCAGCTTACTCATTCCTCTTATTTCATGTAACTCGTGTCGACATTGAGAACATAAAATATATTATAATAAAAATAAAGTTATAAATTGAAGTTATAAAATATTTTGTTTAAACGTCGTCAACGTCATGTGTATTTAGTATATAAGTGGCCATTAGTGTTTATAGTATAGTATATGGATGGACTTTAAGATTCTCAATTATTCTTGCTATATTTTGATGGATCGATTAAGCATAAATTCTAAAAACAAATATTATAAAAAGTGCTTCTTAGTTTTTTAGACATAATTATCAATTAAGAAAGAATTGTTATAATTCGTCCAATAATCTTTAATAAGGGTCAGCGAAATATCATCAGTGCTGGCGTAAGCTTCCTCCAATAAAGGATAATTATTCACTAATTTCCGCTTCCGGTTACTGTGAGCTTCTATTTTTATGTAACAAGTGGGTGACTTAACTGTAAACTGAACTACTGTGAGTTCAGTTTACTTACAGAGACGTAAAGTGTTATCTTTCTAAACGCCGGCAACGCATTTGCGAATCCTCTAGTATCGCCGATGTTCATGGGCGGCGCTGATCACTTACCATCGAGTGGATTGCTTGCTCGTGTTTTAAATAGGTGATTTTATAAAAAAAAAAGTTAATTTAAGCGATCGATAACACTCACATTTATCATGGATAGTAACGGGTTTAAAACGTAATGGTTGAATTGCTGCACCTCCATCACCCACTAAACGAAACGCAGTACCGCTAAGCTATTACTGAATGCTCGTATTCCGTACAAAGGTTTATAGGTAAAGGTATCAATACTACACTTACCAAGGTTTCCCCTTTTAATCTGGGTAAAGCATTATATATTTTAATTTTTTGTTGAGCATTAGTTTGAAATGAAGAGTCGAAAGCGATCGGTCGTTTGTCATAAACAACGATCAAAGCCCTTCAACTTCTCGTATCCAGAGAAGTACATATAAATATATTTTTAATAACTATATTTTTTTATTGCCCTCAATGGGTGACAAATGAGCACCTAGTTAGAGCTTTTGATGGTACATGATTCGTGAAGGCGTGGTCCATCCTCAGTCGACCTCACTTATTCATGGTATAGCTAGAAATAATCTGAAGTGTGCCTCTAACATTGGTGTACTGTATGTTACACATTAGTTTATGTGTGCTCTTTTATTATAAAAAAATAACTTAAATTTTAGCGTTTAGTCTAGAGTAATTATGTAGGTTTTATTTTTGCCACATCATGAACTTATGTGACGGAGATAGTATAGGATATCACAATAATGACAGCCACGGCATCGTCTACTGTACGGTAATGGAGGTAATTTGCCGTGTTTTGCCAAGCGAAAGCAATTAGGGCTGTCGCTACAACCGTTGTGAGTGAAGATAACAGACGCAAGTAGGGATGATATGGGGGAAGTGAGCGCGAAAGCGAATGAAGGTTGGTTTCGGTTACGTAAGACGATAACTTTGATGTGAATACAACGTAATGTGGAGATCGATTTATTAATGAGTAATATACCACATACGCTAGAACATAGTATTAAGTATTTGAATAAGTTTTATGTATTTAGCTGTCACATGCTTTCGCATACGTTACACTTTTTTACTTTTTTATAGACAAGGTGGCAAAGGAGCATGCAGCCCACCCGATGGTAAGTGATCACCGCCGCCCGTGGACATCCGTAACACGGGAGGAGTCGCTAATGCGTGGCCAGTCTTTAAGAAAGGTTATCATATCGGTTCGGAAACACCGCTGGCGACAGCTGATTCCACAGAGTAGTTGTGCGTGGCAGGAATATATATATATATTTATATATATTACTTTCAGTCGTCGTTCTCTGTAGCACACAGAAACTTATCAACAACAAGTTTTTGGAAACATGACCGTATTTAACAGTGATAGAGCTACGCTGCACTTTGTTCCTAACTGCAGAATGAATAGGTCTGCTTGACCGGGGAAGGACAACGACCGCACAGAATACTAGGATAAAATAGCAGCATAACACTGCTGCTTGCTTGTTCCTTCTGGTGAGTGTAGGGATCCGGATACGTTTATTACTGGTGACGAGGCATTCTATCTAAGTCCCAAAGAGTGACAACGCATCTGCATTATGATTCGTTGTCAAGGAAAAATTTAGATGTCATGCACTGCAGGAATCACTTATGATAAGTGATTCCCGTAGTGTATTCCAGGTGAACTGTGTGTTCATTTGTTACTCTCTATGTAATAATAAAAAAAGTCCTACCGAACTTCGAGCTCCGTCAATCCCAGCACGTATTTTTTAAGTCTGCAAGTCATTAATGAATATAATTCTAAATATTACGTGCAAAAAATTTTATATCGTGTATTTTAGTTAAGTAATTTCTAGTTGAAGTAATGTAATATTGAACTAATGTAATTTATTGTAATAATGATTTGAAGATGCTTATAGGACGGGCTTATTTACATTGATAGTATATACATGTGTTGAGTAAAAGTTTTCTAAAACAGAACGAATGGTTTTTGTATTATTTTATACTTTAAAAGTGTAAGAAGCTGACACCCTCTGTCGGAAGTTTGGGGTGCAATGTAGACCGCAATTTCATTTCCTCGATTTCCGGTGGGCTTTTTAGAGGAACTTTATCATGGATATGTTTATTGTTATGGTGTAATTATTTATATTAAATAACTTATTATTTATTCTTAGTTTTACTCATAAAATTATTTTGTATTTTAAAGCAAATATAACATAATTTAAAATTTGTTTTGACTGTAATTGAATTTTATTGCGGTGGGATATTATTCAGATTTATTCACAATCTTTGATAGTGCGATAAATGCGTTGTCTTTGCCCATATTATCGTAGTACCACCACGACTTTGATATCATGGTGAGAATTAAATTTCAATTGTCATTCACTCTGGATAAAACATTATACACATATTGAGTTGTCGCCTCAGCTGGTATGTATGTCAGTTCAGAGGTAAAAAACCTACAAGACCATGTATTTGTCAAATTTAGGATACATGCGTCACTAAAACAAAATTAAAACAATGAAAAGATTATGTTGAAATGTTACGATTACGATGCTTAGATACCTATATCAGAAATATAGAAATCGCGGTATTATGTGCGTTTCGCGTATGACTTCCAGTACACGCTGCTTAAGTAATTTTCATTGAACATGTTTATTATTTAAGTATAAATGTTTATTGATGGGAATTAAGAAATATATAGATATACACCGACACAAAAGATATTACAAACTACGGGCGAATTACTGTCACTGGTTAAAGAGTTCCACTATCTATCGAAGTTTTTCTTCACATCTTGATGAAATTTATATGATTTACTTACATTATTGAAGTTGTAAATCATATAAATTTCATCAAAATGCTTTATATTTCCGGATTAACTTCGTTACTACTGTTACTGGGTATTTTTAAATAAAGGCCTATTAAATATTCTCTGATAAAAAAACATAAAATAAACTTCGTGTCGCGCTTACAAAGGATCGCGTAATATTTTCCCCGGGGACCATTATTATTCCGAGAGCCCTACCACTCGTCTAGATGCGAGAATTTACGCAGGAGGTTATTTTCATTAAGTTATACAGTATTACAGATAAAATATTTGCATAACGTAGCATATATACGTTTTTGTAGCATAGGATCTCGTGCTGAAGATGGTGAAAGAATACTATAATAATTATTAAAGTGATTTTTGTGGTTCTATTAATTAACGATTGAAGTATTGGTAAATAAGGTAACAATTTAAATCAATTCGATAGTTCAGTCGTAGAGTAGTAACAAACTATATTTCTCCAGTGTTTTTACTCGGCTTAGAGCTTATGTAAGCTTGACTCTTTGAAAGATATGTGAGTTAAGAACGACATCGGACACTACCAGTGTGATCCTTAGTAGATTATGAATTGACACCAGCAATGAATTACCGTTAAATTTTGATACCCATACTGTTATATTTACAAAATATTTTATTTTATTTCCCCTCTATTGATTTGCAGACGTTATTATTATAATCTATTTAACTTCCACAATTAGGAGTATAATTCGATGAATCTATTGACACCTTATATGTTTAAATCTATCAAGGCGTTTTAGCTACAGATCATGCCAAATAATTAGACATACAGACCCTTTAAATATACATACGTAGGTATATTTGAAAAGAATTATCCTTCTGCTGAGATGGTTGGATGGTTGGAAAACCAAGTTTCTTTTTTTAATTTCTCACCACACGAAATATTTACCAATATACCATAACTACCTTAATAATGTCGAAATAAATAATATTATTTGGTAAACAGTTTTTTTAATAAAGTGTATAAAGAAAACACTGTAATACTAGATTATGGAGAGATATGACGATCGATTTTACAAGGGATGTCTGGGTAAACACGGGCTGCAATGGACATGGGAGATATTATATTGGGTATATAATAGACATTAACTATAGCAAAGATTATATCTACCATGTCCGTATTACGCTCATACCCTGTTATTTGTTCGTACTATTATTGCTGTCTATGCATAAAATTAGTACAGATAACTATTTTATTATTTATCATAAACATACATATATATATATATATATGTATATATATATATATATGTATATATATATATATATATATATATATATATATATGTTTATGATAACACACAGATAGATTGCGAGACGTACAAAACAGCGATAAGATTTTATGACTTTTAATTTCACTCACGAGACGTCTTTACTACCATTGTTTGATAAGTACGGTGTGCTTGGCATACAAAATGTGACTGTGTTTTCCTGCTGCTAAGTTAGAGTTGAACGTCGATATGCAGTTGAATGTGCGTTCGATTCTATTAAATACATTTTCAATATATAAACAACCTCTGTTAATCTTCTCTTAATACGTTGGACATAAAATCCGTATTTACTTGTGGCTTTATAAATAGCTTGTTAATTGATTAAATGGCGTAAATGTCGTAACTCTCTGCCCGAATAGTAATAAATTTTCTTTATATACATAACGGATGTAAAAGAAAGTGTAAGAAAATTCGTCTCATCTTGTTCATTTCGCAGGTAAATTCGGTATTTTAAAGAAAATAATTATGTTATAAATTAAAATGATGTAATTTTAATAATTCATCATCATTTTAAAGTTTATGTATTATTTTTTAAAATTTAATAAAAGACCATCTTTTATTATATTATTATTTACAACAATCGTTGTCAGAGCGACGAAATTTACAAGTTAATGGAGGCAATTTACAATGTTTTGGCAAGCGAAAGCGTTTAGCATCGTCGTTACAACCATGTGAAAAGATAAGTAAGGCTTAAGCAGAATTCCCTGTTCTTTCTTTTACAATGTAAAACTGAGCCAGTAGCTTGTTTCGTGAACTAAGCTGAATATATGACGCGTCGCCTTTTTACAGACTGTGCTATGCATATGCTTTCAAAGGCGTAAAAAAGTGTATATTTATTGAAATACAAAACTAATACATAAATGGAACCCTAGTTCGGTGTGCTTGCTAATAAGAGCTTGAGCTTGCAACTCGAAACCTTTCTTCCCCAACTAGAAGATGTGATTGATGAACTTTACAAATTTACGCTAAGACTTCACGGCGTGCATTCTGTGCAGCTTTAGCCCTTTGCTTATATGTGGAAATTATAAACAAACTGAGATCATGACGATGATTGGATCATTGGTAGAGGTAAGCTTGCCTTATAAAATAGTGTAGAATTAGCCTTAGTTTGATTCTAAGCATAGTAATTTATGTGAAGATTTGACGTATGATTGAGAATAAAAACATTCTAAAGGTTCATACAACATCTTTGACAGTTATGAATTTAATTCAATCCTGCTCCTTAACCGTATCTAAAACGGAAGTATGTTCTACGTAGCTTAAATGTTACTTACCATTGAAATATTACATACATATATTAGTGCATTAAATATCTAGATCAAATAAGTAATAATATTTCAAACGGATTTATAGTGCCATGTTTGATTTTTGTGGTATATATATTTCAAATTTGGGTAATAAATTCTAAGCTGGCGTTGCATTACCAAAACGAACCGTTTATGATATACAAATATTGTTTACACGCGGTGAAGGGACCCATGATCTGAGCTTGGCAGACCTGAGCATACACGTACTGTTACCACTACGATACGTAGCTATAAATGTTAACTATACATACGTTATAAGGTAGTGCAGTCTTCTCCCAGGAAGAAATTGGCTGTGGTGGGAATGCTTTAATTCGAGTAGAATTTCTACATCTAAATAACGGAATGATATAATTGTGTTTCGTATGGTAAGTGATAGAAGAGGAAACTCGCTTTTTGTACTAATCTAAGATTGATGTAAATGTAAAAAAATAAATATATGTTTATGCGCACAAATATATTAGCAAAATTTTATTAATGTAGCTCCCTCATTCATTTCAAACAAAATTCATACAGAACACAGTTATTATCTCCACGATCCCGTAGCAAACATTGGATTGGACTTGATCCAAATGTCGAACACTTACATTCTGATATGAATTTTATGCCATATTTAAGAAAATTTTAACAAAATATTTTTTACATTTTTTTATATCATTATTGATGCTTCTCGTATTTTAAATGAACCAATAGTACTAGCGTGCTATTAGAGATACATTTTTGATAAGATATAAAGTCATTTTGAAGTTATAAATGAGACATAATGGGTTACTTAAAACAGACAGAGCATTTCTCCCATAGTAAAACCAACCGTAAAATTTTATTAGCGTAAACCTAAAATTTGGTATAGTAAACAACGACATCTGGAGAGTCATCAATAGTCAATAGAGAGACACCTATTATTGCGAATTACTATAATAGTTTTAATTTTAGATTCTTACCTCTAAGTTATTAACATATTTTTTATTACGGGTTAATGGCGTTTGTTTTAAAATACTAAAGTGAAAATAATCGCAAATATAAATAATACAGTATATATGTTACACTATTATGTGTAATATACAATAAGAATAGCTATATTATATATAGGTATATATATATATATATATATGTATACATATATATATATATATATATATATATAGTATTCGATTTATGGTCTAATCTGCCCAGCGATCTAAAAGTCATTAAAGTCAAAACATATTTCACACATTTATTATGATATTCAATAAATTTAATTGATAGGACAATAATTGAAACTGGTACTTGCTACTGAGTACTTTTTGTAAAGTATAAGTAAAACAATATAATAAATTCACAGTGAGCCTATCTACACACTATTTATATACCAAAATATTTTAATATAGTTTGTAACGTGGGATCGTCCTACGGTCATATGCAAACGTGGGCGACGACATATATATTCATTTTAACCAACATGCCTGTGGAAGGGAATCGCAAATGCAAATTTCATGTCCCGTAAATAAGAAGGGGGATTGTTTACTCCACAAAATTTAAATATCGCTAACTAAGCGTTGCTTACGTACTTAGGGTAAAAACTGTGTTACGCGCGTATAGATGTATACATATTCTTTTATTGGTGCCAAATTGAAATAAATACATACATATGTTAATTTATCAATAATTTTTCAATCAAACCATTTATCTTCTTATTATTTTTCGCTGGAAATAGAGTACCTCAAACAATACTACTATGGATTATATGGACAAAACAGCCAGACAATGCCTCGCGAACACAATAAGTTGCTACGACATATCGTAGAACATCTTACTGCTACGACGTAGTCTGCGCCGACTTTACAAAGTTACTAGCATTTAAGTTTTACGAGCACATTTTATACATTTTGGGCCTTGGATATACTTTTGTTACACTTTAATTACGACTTACTTTATTACAATACCAGTAAAAATTTAAATATAACTTTTCTCTATATTGAAGTATATACTCGTAAATAATAGTGCTAGTATATAATTTAATTCATATCTAATATAAAATTTAAATAACGAACATTATTGAGGAATAAAGGAAAATTTATTAAATGTAATTTTTTATAATCACTGGGAGAAACAATGACTCATTTGAATACTTAGCCAGTCAAACTGTAAATCCAATAATAAGTAATTAATTTTGAAACTGTAACATTAGGGTCGAGCTATCAAGTGTTGGGAGCAAGAAACAAGAAATTTCCAATTTCACAGCCGCCTGATCTTCTGACGTTTAGTTTTGTCGACCTGATTACAATTTTGGGGAGATATTTAGTAGTATTTTTTGTTATAGTGAATTTAAAACAAAAATAATTCAATTCAATTCATTTATTATCGGACAAAAGTGATCCATTAATACATTCATACATTTAAATAAATTACAATTAATACAAAACACACATAGACAAAAACATAAAATAAACAAAGAAAATAAAACTAACAAAGAATAACAATAAACAATTAGGTCTGCTCCACTAAGATTATAAAATTATTAAATGTCAAATATAGTTAAAATGTCAACTTAAAGCATTAATTACGACTTCTATCATTAACAGAAGTCAGTATATGAGGTTATTATTATTAATTATTTATTTATTTATTAGTCAGTTAGTGAACCATGGTACAATGGTTCAAGTACTGACAGTCATAACGGTCTGCTAATACCCTCAGGATGCTGTTCGGGCTGACCCGGACCCAACGATACAGGGATGTGCACCGTTTCCACATGGTCGTATAGAAACAATCGACTCGTGCCTCAGCGAACATCCTACACGCGCTACAGAACCGAGGCAGCCCCAACAACGCCCTGAACGCATTGTTGTATTGGACGCGTAAGGGGCTGTATTGCTTTTTTTAAATATTATAATGTAAAATACAGACACAGAGAGATAAAGATGGTAATGTAAGGATGGTAAGTAAAAAAAAAGCCAATTACAAAGCTTTAGTAAGTAAGTGTGACAAACGAGCGCACAGTTTATCTGCAGGTAAGTGCATCCTTAAGAAAAATTCGAGATTTGTTGTTACCCTTGAGAACTGAGTTGTAGGTATTTGCAATAACGCAGGGCAATCGAGCCTTTGAATAACCAAGGTAATAAATGCACAATAACTGAGATTAAAATACAATAATATGTATGGAATATTATTCGGGTGTAAGATTATAAACTGGGCGAAGTAACCTATATTTTAGAAAATCATTGGTGTTCTATAAATATTACTCATGGCCCGATGATCTAGCAAGTATTCTGGCAAATACGCCACGTGGCCATTATTAGAGCTCATTATACTTCCAGAGAACAGAGTTAGTGGTGCATTGTAATCTGATATTAAGCTTCATATCAACATTGGCTGTGGATGATATACGAGAAATTAAAAAAGTATCATTCAATGTGTCGGAATTCTACCTATTGACGCGTATTTAATACTGATATTTATCAGATTTTGGTTTATAAAGTAACACTTTGTCTTTTGAACCTGAAACATAAAATATTTTGGAAGTTTATTTCTAAGCGCAAATTTTTATTGCCGCAAAAATTCATCGTTGCATCGTATTCTAACGTTTTAGACTAACATATAGATGCTTCTGAACCAGTAATTACGTTAAGCTGCTTTATATACTGAGATCCTGTGGTATTTCCGTGGTACGGAATCATATTTGTTGCACTTAGTTATTATCTGCAGCTTGATTACATCTCTCCGAGACGGGATCAACTATTTAAAGTCCACTGAAACTGACTATATGGACATTGGATATATGAGATATATCCATTTCATTTTTTCTGTTTCGGTAACAAATTTAGTACTTTTCGTAAAAAGAAGCAAAAGAGCAGTTAAGCTACTACAAAGTGATAAATAACATATGCAACAGGTTATGGTGATTGATTGTGATCTTTAAATAACACTACTTGTAGTTTGATCCACAGTGTTATAGGTGGAATGAAATATCATACGGTACATCACTGGCCAACTATTAAAATGATAAAATGAGAGGCTAGACGCCAAATTTTAAACAGATAGACCGATAGTAGTACTTAACAATATAAGGTTTAACAACTCAGAGTATTCTCCGTATTATTTCAGTGTAAACGTGAATCCAAAGTATTAGAAGAAATTTTGAGGTTGCCGATCATTCGAAATGCTTTGTCTAGGGGTGAAAAAAGTACTTTATGAGTAACTGAATAAATTAGTATAAAAGCCGTTAGCTTGTTTATTTACTTTACTGTTACTATTATACAAGGTACAGTGACTTCATATATTATATTAATAATTATTGTGGGCGACAAGAAGAACTTATAGCAAAATCATGCATAATACATTTATATGTATGTCTTTATGTCTCCACACCGTTTAAATTATTTAAAATCAACGGCGATAAGTTTTATCTATTTTATTATATTTATTTTATTATTAGCAAAACATATTATATAATATATATTATGAGGAAAGTTTAGATACATGACAAAAGTCAGTAACGCATACTGCTACGAAAAATTGTACCTTTATATAGTCTTACTACGTCTCGTCTACGAAGGTACGCATCATTAACTTATGTTAATTGAAACGCTTGCTTCAAGTAATACAAGTTTAGTAGACAGTAATTGTATTGTGTGCCTTGGTTTGATAAAATTCTCTCGGGCTCTATTATATATCAACAATATTTAAGTGCTAAAAATCTTTTATGTGATATAACACCGATATCATTAACCTTGTAACTTGTTAAAATATGTTACAGCTTTGTAAAAACTTAGCCCAAGATTCAAAACTTCAATTTCTTAAACATAATTAAGGATGCTTCGGTAGCAGTAATCAGATACAACAATAGAAATATACCGTTGAAATTTTCGGTACGTTTGAAGGAACAAAAAAGATAATTATATGTCATACAACTATAGTGTCATTAATATTGTTTGCTTAATAATTCAACAAACTTTATTTTACGTAAATTTGTTGTTTAGGTTACTGTACCTGTACGCTTTTCCATCAACCCCTGAGGGTCGGTTGCCTCGTCGGCGTAGGCAGTTGTGACTAGCAACGCCAGCGCCACCCACCAGAAACGAAACATTGTCCTGAAACAAAAGTTAAGTTTATTTTATATTTATAGATATATTACAATCATCTTTATGTATTATAGTGGACCGAGAAAGGACCGCCCCTTCACAGAATACTAGCTTAAAATAGTACCTTACTGCTAGTGTAGAAATCCGCGACCATATGAGTGGTTACGAGGTATTTCATCATAGTTAACGGCATGACGCATTTGCGTCATGATTCATGATTCTTTGTCGACAATGAATGTGCGCGTCATAAGCCGAAGAAACCACCACCTGCGCAGATTTACTGTGTGGTCGTTTGTCATCTGTAACCACATAAAAATGTTTTTTCGAGGGTAGTAATCTAAAGTAAACTAGTAAATATTTTTGTTCATTTTATTGAAAATTTTCATTTCAAGAATAGGGAGCCCGTAAAAGCTCAAAGCTCAAAAGCAAAAGAAAATATATATAAAATACAAAACACAGGCTTTTAAGAAAATACTCATTTCCGTCATTTACTAGCCGTTCTTAGTTTTCACTGTTAGAAATTGGCGAGATCTTTCAACTGATTGTATCAAAAATTTTCCCCGGAGCAAAACGTCAAATAAGAAAATGTTTGAGGTATTTAAAATTTCTTTGTGCGTCAGATGAATAGGGTTTTAAATAATAAAAAAGGGTTCTGTGAATAATATTTCAGTAAGAAAATTATATTTCTTTAAAAATATACGTTATTTGTATATTGAATGAATACATTTTTTTTTCTAAGCATTGATAGCAAGGGAAGTGAAAATCACTACGTGTAAAATGTCAATTATTCTTCATTAATAATAATTTCATTCATTAATAATCAGTTAATACAGATGCAAGGATCTAGTGGTTTATTTGCTTCCAAAGCCGTGTGGTTACATTATTCATTCAATGCCCGTATATTTTCAGCCATCTAAAAGAACATTTAATCTAATGTCGTTGACCACGTGCGTAGCAAATCAAATAATGGAGGATTTTCCGAGCCGTTGTCTAAGAAAGTTGTGACAAATGACCGTGTAAAAATTGTGAACATTATTGAAAAAAAAAAAGAAAATATAAAATAATATTTTTCATGAATATTAAACCAGCATACAGCTCACTAAACAGTCAAAAGTGTTAGCTGCAGTCCAATTCTTCTTTAATTAGGAATCAGTATGCTGTTTTTTTGTCACTTACACAACACACACTATGATAGAAATGCCTCGTAATTATTAATTGGGTGATAGACCTCGTTCATTCACCATACTAAACACATTAGCCTTAAGATTGCATGAAATATTGCCAGCCGAGTCTCCCTATTCATGCTAGAATTCAGTTTAGCTTTAGTAGTATCAGCGTATATTTTCATGGATAAAATATGGACGTACGTCACACCGTTAAAATAGCGTTACGCATTTGAGTTATGCAGAGATAGAAAAAAAGACTGATTGAAAGAAAGACTCTTTTTTTATGATGTTGCAAAAATATCTCTTATTAAATTCATTTAAAAATACTCTACATAACCATCACATATTTTACGGTATAGTTTTATTAATAGGTTATCATATAAAAACAATGCAGTTTTGTATTAAAAAAATGCTATGTACTCGTTTTAAATGTTTTCACCATGGACATGTTATATAATCGGATTCAGGGACACGATTTTTAGGATTTAGTGTTTGTTTGTTCATATTTTTAACTGCTGGATGGATTTTGCTGCCTTTTTTAATACCTTAGTTTGGTAACTTTTCTTCTAAATCAAAATTTTTACTAAGAAAAATTGTCCTTTTTCGTATAGCTATATTTCATTATAAATTTAATTATTGTGTTCAATTACTTTCAACAATAGCCATTGTAATTGTAACAAAAGTGTCATTCTGTCATTGTATTGCAAGATAAAACATTACTAGTAGCAAGTTGTTGAAGGGCTAAAAAGAAAGAATTTATCTTAAAGTAAGGTCAAGTCGTACTGTGTCAAAAAGAGACTTTTGATGTCAGAGAAAGCTTTGCACAAAAAAAAGCAATTAAAACGGTGGTTACTCGAAACTCGCAGGATATCTAAAATATATTGTTTTTTTATTTCAAAATTATTATTTTAGATTATTTCACTTAGGACAGATCCAAAGAACTCCAATTAAAATCATGATTCTTTATTAAAGGTCGATATATATATCGACAAATAGTTGTTTATTATGAGCAACGGTTTTTGATCAGATGTATATACTAAATAACTGTTAAAGTATTGACGGTCCTAACTTAGCCAACTTTATTGTAACTTAACTGTATTACTTATTTTGAATAGCTTAATGGATTATTCTAGTCTTTAGAACTTAACGTCATCGGTTCGAATCCGCCATTCAATTATTATTGTGAACCACCAATATCGTGCAAGGCACAAGCATATTAATGGTTAACACAACATGGTTAACGGGAATGTAAGAATAGTTAATAGCATATTATAATAAAAAACGATATCTACCTAATATTATTATATTATATTTCTCTTTTTAAATTAACACTTAAATATTCAAATAATTAACAATTTCACCACAAAAGAAAATACATTTATTATTTGTAAATGTTCTCACATATTTTAAATTTGGTTTCACTTAAACCCCGCAGTATATTGTTGCGAATTAACGGATGGAAAACTCGGGGACTCCTTTCATTTCCATTGGAAGCTGCAGCAAACTTTTAACAACGCGTTTAGCAAACAAACAGAGCTCCATTGTTGTCATCGCTTCAACTGGCATTAGGTAAGGGATCACAATAGAACCTTGTCCCTTTTATGTTGAGTTTTGTTGTGAAACTTGAAAGTTTCAAACAATAATAGGTAAAGAATGATTTTCTTATGAAACTGAAGGTGGTGAAGAAGCAGTACAGTTACTCTGATGTGAAAATATATGACGTATTCATGGCTTTATATATATATATATATATATACCTAGTCCGGCCATAAGTTCTGTTACAAATGAAAATGCATTTTTTTTGTATGAAGTAATGTAATATTATTAAAATTTAAACCTACATATTTATTAGTAAGTCAGTAACAAATAAAAAACATTCTATTCGAAACGGCCACCTTTGGCTTGTACACAGGCCATGTCCTCTAAAACTGACCATAATTTCAAAGTCTACGGGATTGAGGTCTGGGCTAGATGAGGGCCAGTCTCCAGGTCTTATAAAGTCCGGAACATTGGTTTCAAACCAGGCTTGGGTAGTTCGTGTCTTGTGACCAGGTGCAGAGTCCTGCTGGAAAGTCCACGGTATATTTTTAAAAGTGTATTGCTGATAGCTTTCACAACATGATCGAAGACTGTATCTTGATATACTTTGGCTGAAGTTGTCACTCCTTTTTCACAAAAATGTAGTTATGTAACTCCTTGATAAGACACTCCCCACCAAACCATTGACGCAGGATGTTGACCACGTTGTACCTTTCCGACCACTTGAGCAGCTTCTTTACAACTATGAGCGTACACTTTATCATTTTTCTTATTGTAGTGTTCTTCAATGGTGAAAAATTTTTCATCGGTAAAGAGGATATTTCTGTGCCTTTCACCTGCGTATCGCGACAGGAGGCGTTTTGATCGATCCACTCTCTTTAATTGTATGATTGATTCAGGGCATGTCCTGTATATCGACGATAAGCACCGAGCTTCAGGTCTTGTTTTATAACACGCGACAGAGTCGTGGATATTCATTTCTCGCGATAAGATTTTTTGCTTTCTAATGGGGTTTCGATGAATTCTGGCTTTAACAGCATTAACAGAAAAAATCGCTAAGAGTTTAAACGTAAAATTCGAAAGCATTTGTTGGAAGTAGCGTCAGCAGATTCACTACATCGATAATAATTATGTATATATTTATACATATATTTACTTTTAGATATTTTAGTATTTATAATATGTATATATTTTTGTTTTATAGATAATGAACACGAAAAAATATTTGAAATGGCGCAAAATCGAAAGAAGTTTTCAAAATAACATACGTGTTCCAAATTCAAAATAATTAAAAAGTTGAAAAAAAAGAAAAGTTTTTATGTAACAGTATTTATGGCCAGACTAGTTATATAACACCTTCATGCATCCCCTACAAACATTCAAGACTCACCTACGTTATCACGATCGAGACATTACGTCTCGCTACCAGGTACTCTGGGTGTCCTCATTCCTACACTCGCCAAACGATCACAGTACCGTGTTGTGTCGTAGCTTCTTTCGAAGTATAAAGTAGTTAAGTTGGCGTGCAGGAAAGATCTGGTCTAATGAATGTGCAATGATTTTAAAGGCACGAATATTGTTCTTCGATAAGGAAGCGAACTTAGGAATTCAAAGGCCAATTATATGAATTTATGTAATATGTATGTGTGCAATTATGTAATATCTGAATTTAAAGAAGGTTAAATATTTTGTGATTTTCTTTGATTAAATAGATCTCAATAAATTTTCAAGTCATTCGTGCCTCCAAATTGGTGTGCATAGTTTTTTTTATAAATATACACTTTTTTATGTAGAATACAATATCAATACATATTTAAAAGTATTATGAGAAAATATTGTCTAAAATAAATGGTACCTAAAACTATTTCAGTCCTCCAGTTGCTTTCACTTTGACGGTCTAGTTTTGAACTACGGGATAAAACTTTTATTGTACACCCCGAGGGTGAGAGCAAAGGATGAGGCCCTCTAAATAACACCTTCAAAGCGAGGTCAGCTTTTATGTCACAAAGCGACGTTTTACCTTTGTACTTCTGAAAGTGTCTGAAGAATTGTCGAAAACACGCCGCATCCAATCACAAACTGTGATGTGAACGTTCATTTTATTTAAATTTTGAACTAGTCGATAAATAAAATACAACGAACATTTGTTCCCATATTCCCTAACAATATAGGCTCTTTATCAAAGCCATGATGACAGTTGGCAATGCTTAAACGATGATTTATATTGGCATGATAGTTTAGTTCGGCAGCATGACGGCCACGTGGCGTAGCGGACCTACCTGCTACGGTCCGGATGCCATGCCCAGCCAAGGATCATCACTTGTGCATTACAAATTGTTTGTTGGCAAGCTGGGTATCTTTTATGTACTATGTCCTTTATCTGTAACATTGCGTCTAAATGCGCAACAATTTATGGAAGGGTAAAAGAAGTAAGTGGGTGAGCCTGTGTAGCAAACATCTTACTTACGTCCTTATGTATCTCGAGTAGATGTTATCTGTTAGGTAACATCAAGAAAATATCACCATAGTTTACATTAACCAGAGGAACGTAGAAGATGTTGGTTAAAGTTAACATAACTTCATAAAAAAGGAAACTGCTGGTATCACTTATACTGGTATAAACCTTTCAGGGCTAACCAGGTCGGTCAGTCGCCTCAGAAATGTTGTCGCGTTGTGGTGAATGCCTACGCAAACTGGCAAGAGATCGCCATGGTGATTTCTCATATCGGAGGACGAGACAAGTGTAAGTATTATGCAATAAAATATTGATGTCATCGGTTGAAGGATGTTTATAAATAAGCTACGAACTTTGAGTAGCAGTGTAAACAATGAAACCTGTATAATATATATATATATATATATATATATATATATATATATATATATATATTATACAGATAGAAGATGTTGGTTAAAGTTAACATAACTTCATAAAAAAGGAAACTGCTGGTATCACTTATACTGGTATATACCATATTCACAAACCGATTTGTATAATATATACTTAATAATGATAAATTTATTATAAGCACTTAAAAATAAAACGTTACAATGGTTTCAATTTAGTATAAAGAGTAAAAATAATTTAAAAATGTTTTTTTAATTTTATTCCAGTCTGCTGAGGGAAAAAGCTATTATTGATCTTCTCTTTTTTTATGTTCTCTTCAAGAAGATTTTCTGGAATATTTTTGAATAGATATTATCATAATGATGATGAGGCCCTTAAAGTTTCATTTGTAGAATTTATAATTTCAAGTAATTGAAAAATATCATTAAAATTTAACACATACAAAATTTACAATTTCGAGTGCATATTTTGAGAATAAAAATAACGAACAGGTCCGCCTAGTTCACCAGATGGTAACAGAATTCTCTTAGTAAGTCCATCCCAAATATGAATGAAGTTTCATCCCTGAGGACTTAGATAAAATGCGATTACCTTCTCACTAATTATTGCGTTACCGGTTTCTTTCATTCATTACACAAAACAGCTGTATTTAGCTGCTTTATAGATTATAGTGTAGGATTTTGTAAAAACCTTGACTTAGAAATTGACAGAAGAGCACCCAATTAATATCATACATAATCAATAAGTAAGCGTAGTGCATAAATCTGTAATTAAGTGTAAATCTTCTATATGGAATTTGCATTGTACTACTTTGATTTAAAACGAAACTCAGCATTATGCCGATCTTCAACACTGGTATTCTGTGAGGGCGCGGTCCATAGCAGCTCAAGCCAACCCATCCATACAATAATTAGGTTTCAGCTGGAGCGTGGCTCGAGCTCTAAATCTAAACCTTTAAAAAGTCCCTTCCAGTCAATTTTCAAATGTGTCATTCTTCTATGATACTATCTACTGAGTTTTCACTCAGTTATTCTTGTATTAAAGTATTAATATAGACAGAAAAATAAACTTTATGTAAACAGTAAATTTTTGGAGTATGCTATTATTTATAACGATACCGTACATCTAAACAACAAAAGCGTAAGCATGAAAATAGAAAAAGTTACTCTCTAAAGGAGGTCGCATTTCAAGCAACAGCTGCGGAGCCAATTCCATTTGAATGAGCTTTGTAATCAAGTAAAAGTTTTTGCGAAATGAATGGGATAGTTTTGACACGTGCCAAGTCAAATAAAAGTTTGTCCATTTAAAGTTTTTAGATTAATCAAACAAGACATCCTGTGAGTGTGAGTGATCTGAATATATTTTAGGGAAATTTTATATTTTGAGTCAAGAATATACTTTGTTTTGATCGTATTAGTTATATGAAAGATTACCGAAAAGTTAAATTCTTATACTAATAATATAATAATTATACTGTAGAATTGCATATCACCTAGAGAAAATGATAGAACATGGAGGTTTTAGGAAAACCTTTCAGGGCTAACCAGGTCGGTCAGTCGCCTCAGAAATGTTGTCGCGTTGTGGTGAATGCCTACGCAAACTGGCAAGAGATCGCCATGGTGATTTCTCATATCGGAGGACGAGACAAGAGTAAGTATTATGCAATAAAATATTGATGTCATCGTTTGAAGGATGTTTATAAATAAGCTACGAAGTTTGAGTAGCAGTGTAAACAATGAAACCTGTATAATATATATATATATATATATATATATATATATATATATATATAGCGAATATAACCAGTAAAGAGCCCTTAGAGAACGTAGGTAAAGTTCGATCTCATTTCCATACTTTCAATTCGGGGAACAGAGGTTTGTTTGAAATAGGTATACTATTTCAAACAAACGCCCGTGGGAGCAAACAAGTTATCCGATTTCTTTTTGTACCTTTCCATATTCCGGTTTTTGTTAAACTTTGTTGGTGTTTGTTCAATGTTATTAAAACGAAAATTCTAAAAGTACTGATATAAAAATAATAGTACATAAAGTTTAAGTTTAGTTTTTTAGTTAACAAATCTAATAACTATGTAAAACACCCTGCTCAAAATAGTCTTCCTACCGAATATGTGTGTGTATGTACGATAATTCCGAAAATTACTGAACGAACTTACGTAATGTCTACATATATTGTTAGACTGGTCATCGATGGACGTTTACACGCATAAGGTATAAATGGCCTGTACATGTATAACAAGATTTCTCAAGGAAGTCAAATAAATCGATCAATTAATGGTAGAAAATTATCGAATTGCTTTCCAAATTACATAACCTAACAACTAAGCAAATTAGGAGCGGATTACTTGTTGAAGATACAATATTTTACTATTTATCAAAATACAAGGGAGGTGATAAAAAATTAACATAAGTACCTATTTATAATATTTATAATTAACTATAAAATGAAATTGATATATATATATATATATATATATATATATATATATCTCTATCTCTGTTAGGGCGTGGTTCTACACCGATCAACAACCCAGTCATTCAGCAGTTAGAAATAAACTGCAATGCAGTATAAACTCTACCAATGTTAAATTATAGATATGAGAAATGTAAACAGGGCATTTAGTTAAGCCGATGTTAAGTAATTTCTGAGGTTTATGACATGTACATTTATACTCTATAATGAATCGTAATGATAAGTTTTCATTGATGAAAACTAAGGGAATGCCTCGTCAACGATAATACGGTCACCCATTTAGTTCAAAAGTGAATTAGAAGCAAACTTACGATTTCATGAAGGTATTCTATGAAAGCGTCACCTTCTCTTGCCAAACCTATACGTGCTGCTTCTAATTTACAGATGTAGCCTAGCTTCTACCACGCACAATTTGGATAAAGGGTGACAAACTAGCACAAAGTTTACCTGATAGACTTACTATCATTCCACCGGCCCTTGACACCCACCCGCAAGTTAAGTCCTTGATAAGGAACCATGATGCAGTTGCGTTGTTACTTGTGGCAGTTGTTACCTTTCGAGTTACCCGTTCGAGTAATCACCGGTCAAAACTCAGTAGCGCTAAACTATTATATTACGCTGATTCTATGTAAAACGAGACGACCGGTTCTATTTGGATTCGATAAGATTAAATAGATTTTGATTAGAATGGATTGGATTTAGTTAGAATACTGTTCGTTTTTTTAAAAACTGTTACAGTAAATAACATTATTAATGGTAATGAAAATATATTAACTAAAGCTGGATTGTAAACATTCGTAACATACAATTCATAATTGCATTGAATTTGAATCAAATCTTATTTGATTTATCTTCAATGCAATTGTGTTAATCCTGTTTAATAATGATGATTGGTTTCGGTATGATTAAACGGTTTTTCATTGGAGTAGATTGGTTCTAGTTACTCTTGTAAAGCCCCGTTTGAAAAAACTGTTATATTAAAATAACAATTATAATGTAAATTAATCCGTCCAGCATACATTCAATTAGATATATATAATAGGTTATAAATATTCATGACATATAGATGTTAATATTAATAAGGTTCAGCTTGTGATTCAGAATGGAATTATGCAAATTCCATATAACAATTTTGTTTGCATACGCAATGCACGGCCACGATAGTTATTATGACCGCATTATTATGACAGTGTCAACGTGGGCTGTCTAGTATCGTATTCGAGGTTCTATTCTCAGGCGGGGCCAATAATTGTCTAACATAATTTTAGATCTTTTTTATAGAATAGTTGGCAAACGAGCTCGCAGCTTACCCAATGGTAAGTGATAAGAGCCGTCTATGGATATCTGCAACACATATATAGTCTAGGATAGTCGCAGATGCACTGTCGTTATTTTTTTATTTTTTTTTTCGTTTTTTGTCGGTTTTGGTTCAGGGTACGTTATACGTTGCTTTTACTGCAACCCAAATCTATATCAACCATCGCAGAGGAGATGTTAGTATGTATATCGGATAAGGACGGTATCTATTGAGTGCTTCATTTTCGTTTGTACAAATACTAACGGCACTAAAACATGTCCTACGCAGTTTCGTAATAACGGTGAAAGTTTGTGTTCTGGTCTAAAAGAAAATCCCTAAAATAATATCCTCAGTTACGATTGAATAACGTATTGCATTTGAATAATTTCAAAATCAAATAGTGTCCGTATGACGCTGATTGCATATGAATACGATTGGTCATTTGCATAATAATTGTTTTGAAGCAGTTGGTGGTAGTTTTCAATCAAACGTTTTTAATATTCAAATTAAAATATATCAACCTTATACAATTAACGATAATTTAATTAAAACTTTATTTTCATAAAAGAACGAGCTTCAATAGCCTAAGTTTTGAGCACGGTCTGCGCATCTAAAGGACCATCTCCAATCCTCGTGGATACTCCACCTGCGGAAAGATTATGCTAAACTCCTACAGCTTAAAACCTTATAGTTTTATTTCGCCGCTCACGGCACTACAGGAACGCTTTCGCACTCCACACTACCCTAGTTCTGACAGCGTTGGCCATCTCTAAGCACCATTTTCAGCTTAGTTGGAATGGTAATCGGAATACTAGAACCTAATTTTGATAACACTGAACACACATCTTTAGCTTGTTGCCATAAGATGTTGTAAAGTGCGTATCTATTTAGACGTTATAGAGCCATGCCCAGCAATGCCATGAGCCATTAGTTATAGATCTATTGGAAAAAGCTTTCGTAGATTACTAACATGAAATAGTAGCTACATACAGTGGAAGAAACCGCAGATCTTACTACTATTGACCATTCCATTTTAATGCTCAGTGGTGGCATTATATTTGCATCATCGACTATTATTAAGAATAAGTGTAGATGGGTACGAATGGTGGTAAATGCAGCAGTGTTATTCCCGTTAAGAAACAAGCTTCTTCATTTTTTCTTGTGACAAAAACGTGCTAAAGATCTGTTCAAATACTATTTTTGAAATTAACACATACAGACGGTGAATGGGAGAAAGAAAATAAATGTTGTATTTAATAGCCATAAACTACCGTTTATAGTACTCGTTTCTTGCTTTACAAATAGATATAAGTCAGAAAGCGAGTGACATTATAGTCTTAATGTTCCTAGATACAAGCAAATTTTAAACTGTGTTCCAGCTTGAGCAGACTCGACGTTACATTGTTATAGTGTTCTTGGTTAATGTGTCATGAAGACAGAGATTGATCACTTTGTTACACGACAACGAGCTTGTTCTCGTAACGACTTCTTCCAACATCAAGTGGTGGCAATGTTTCAATGTATAGTGTTATCTCGAATGAATACGTCGGAATAACGTATATAATAGTGAACAGAAATGTCACATTTCCGTAAACTACTCCAATTGAACTTACGTGCTTGTGCTAAATGGTTCACGAAAATAGTTGAATAGTGGATTCGACCTGACAGCGTTAAGTTTTGCAGACTGAACACTGAACGATTAGCATATTATGGCTAAAAATACTTGAATATTTTAATATAACTTTTAAAGAGTTCTCGCTCATCTAACTTCATTAAGCATATAAAATAAATGGAACTAATTGATGAAATTATTAAATATTTGGGAAAGTTTTTATTAATAATTTAATAACACAGCAAAACACATTCGTTCACAGATAAGAAGTCTTGATATTTTAAATTAAATATTAAAACGAATAATTAATGTGTTTTACTTTTATTATTCGACTATTTCGATTTCCGTCGGTCCAATCTCTACCCGGCGAAACCGTAAAAGTCCTCAGCAGCCATAAGCTCGAATAAAAAAGAAAAAAAATTGATTTTATCCCCATTTGAAAAAAAATGCCATTGTAAAATAATATCCTTTGTTTTAACCGCATTTACACAGTATACAATGTTTACATGTCCCAAGTCCTTTGACCTTGTTACTGCTAACGAATCATTCCAACTTACTTAATAAAAGTGATTTCCTACCCGCTTGTAAATCAAGGACTTAATATCATTCACGACAGTGATGATCCACCATCAGATGAACTATTTGCAAGAATGAATTAATGTGCAAGTCAAGTAAAAAAAGTAAAGTTTCTATGAAAAACTTCTGTTATGAGGCCATAAACGGTTTAAAATAATCACATCAAAGTGAACGTTGTTCAACTTCTGGCGCACCACGGAAATGTAAGCTGATTAAATTGGAAACTCGCTCATTGAATGTGGAAATTTTACAAAGCCCGAAACCGCCGAAAATTCGTAAAGGCAATTAATTTTCTTTAGACTGTGGCGCATCAGTCAAATGCGAAACGTGGGAGTGATTAATTTGTGACATTAGTGCCTATAATTATGTTAGCAAGCTTAGTATCGTATAATTTATAAAGATAGATAACTAAAATTTCGTAGAACGTTATTTTGTTAGAATTTTATAAAGTACTTAGTAGAAATTACAGGAATTCGATATGTTTTAGTTTCTTTTATACATAGAGTATACTTTATGCATACGCTCGTGGGAGCAAGGACTGGTTATAATGAACTTGGAAAGACTAAAATCCCGTGATTGCCTTTACTACACATTGACTGTATCATGGAAGCGCTTTCACACATACGTAGCTCCACCAGCCCCGTTCATTCGTCGGAATCCTTGTCTTGGAAGAGGAATCTCTCCCCTTCACTAATGGCAATCTGCACGCGGCTAAGGCTCTTTCTACTTGGAGCGGCCACCGCAATCTTGTTGCCTTGCCTTCCTCTTTCCTCTTCCTCTTCACTTGGGTGATTGACTTTGTACTTGCTTGGGTGAGCAAACCGCAAGTAGTCATTCGTCTATAAGTCTAAAAAGACATTTCTTTTATAATAAAAATTAAATATCTGAAACGTTTAAAGTAGCGTAGAAATAGTCTCCGCTGGCGTGTAACAAATCTATTAATCTCGGTTTTCCGTCAGGTTTGTCGCAAACACTGCAACAATGGATCGGCGAGACGCCGTCGTAACTTCAACCGACACGTTTCCTTTTATCTTACTTTGCAGTGTGAGCATTAAGCAGTTTTAAAAGAAAAAACAAGAAGCGTTACTACCTAAAACATTTTTTTTAATTATATAAGAGAACTTAAAACAATATTATGTATACACCTCAAAGAATGAGTAAGGATTCAGACAATGTATCGCCCACATGAACGACGAGAAAGAAAGATTCTCAAACTGCAACTTCCCAAAAATGCTACCTACCTTTATTAGTTTGAGGAATGCCAACGGATTCTTATTTTTTAGAATTGATGGAAAACGGGCAAGCCATTCTTCACCTGGTGGTAAGTGATTACCACCACAGATGGACATTCACAACACCTAAGAAGTCGAAGATGTGCTGCCCGCCTTTAAGTAAGGTGCAGATTCTTTTCTTAAAGGGACCTAACGCAGGCGACAGCCAATTCTACAGTACTTTAACCACCTCTCAACTACAGGTGTAATAACTGTATATTTATATTTTGACAAAAATGTAATACCATTTGAATGAAGTCAATATAAATAATATGAAATAAAAAAATATTAATATACAACATTGCATACGAGAGGATGACTTCAGCCTCTTAGCTTCGGTTTCATTCTGAATATAACTTAATACCTTCAATTTACCCCAAAGTCTGCTTAAGCGATGCTTATAAAGGTCTCCGATTCCAACTTTTGCTCAAATAAGCACACATCAATTTTACATACAATCTACTTAGATATAATTTCCGTAGAATTCTTCATAAAAGGAATAAATCAATTTCGCTATCAGGTTAATAAATATGTTTTATGATGGTAGAGTCACGCTGCAGTTTGTTTCTAGCTAAAGCATGAATGAGTTATCTCGACTGGGGCAGGACCATGCCCCACAGAAAAGCAGCGTGAAATATCAGCACGATGATACTGTATTTTTGATGAGTGTGGCATCTGGGAATCTAGTAACTGGTCATGAGGAATTCCATCTCAATCTTCAAAGATCAAACGAACGCGTTTTAGGTGAAGATCGATGTTATTGGATGATGGAATTGTGGAAAACGATGCTATGCTCACCGTGGGGTAAATTGTGTGCTCGTATGTTTTCACTATGTTAATAAAAAAGCTTGTAAAGTTGATTATTTATGTTTAATAGATTAATCAATAATCACTTCTGATATCTTTCCAAGGGGACGACTTCTTCAGTTGTCGTGCTTTGTCAAAACCTAATCTAAAACTTACGGGAATTACTACAATGCATAATTATCGTCAACGACAATATTTCGATATCGTTTATTAAAACAAGCACATTCACGCAGAACTCAAATGAACAGACAGTAAATAGATACTGCGGTCAATCGACACTTGAAGAAAAATCGGAACGAAGATAATTCATAACAAATCATTCGAAAAATAAAGATTCCTAGTAATTGGTCCTTATAATTTTGCATGTACAAATTCTATTTCATCTAGAATATGTGTTAAAGATGAATAAAGAGATGGAACTGTATTCGATTGTCACTCGTAATATGTTTTATAAATAAAATATTCTAAATGTGACTCTTGATGTCTAAGATGAAATGCGTCGTCAGGAGTAAAGTAATAAAAATAAGATCCATTACGTGCTCCAATGGGCATCCATTAATCTTCCCGGAGTTCATAAATCATTTCTGTTTTAAAATTCTCACTCTCCTACAACTTACCTCTTACGTAAAAAGTATTGACTCGTATAGTGTATAAACACATCAAATGTGTCACGTGTGGTAAAACATCTTTACCCTTAAAGGAAAATGAGAAATTTGATCTTGGTATCTAATTGTATATTAGTAAGATTCAAATTGGTGTGGCAGAAAATAACAAAGTAGGGAAAATTGGCTACATTAACGTGCATTAGGCATTAACACACGCTAATGGTTATATATTGTAACGTGTTTGTGACATATTCAGCATCTTGAATAAATAAAGATCATAAGATAACCTATCGCGTTATGATTAAGTAGGAATTATCTAAATAATCTCTTCTTTCTTCTGTTAATAATGTACTTGTACTAAAAAGTAATTAGAAAATAACGAGAAAGGTTAATGTAGCAGTCATGGCAGTCAAAGAGGCTATCGTAGTACCGTGTTTGAGAAGTTACATAATTTTCTACTGAGGGTAAATGATATCTGTTGGCCATAATTAGATCTATGATTTATTATGTATGATTAGTCTACAGGCAATGTTATCATCCCGGGCGATTTCGTACACGGCGATACCTTTTGGTTTTGATTATATGACATTAACTGTGCGGAACATATTATAGTACCTTAAGCGTTCGCATATAACTAGAGGCACTCACTCACCGTGCCTTTTAGTTAGTTGTGAGACATGTGCAATAAGATGGGAGGTAGTGGTCATGTAGACATGTACTATATATATGAACTATTTTATTTATTTATTAGTATTTAAACTTTATTGGTCACACCTTATAAGAAGGGATACAAAGGGCGGACTTAATGCCATAAGGCATTCTCTACCCGTGGCGCGGAGAGACATTGTGTTAGGTGTAGTACATACATTGATAAAAAGAAGATAAAAAATTACTTAAAACTATAATATATTATTGAATGTGTATATTTTTTACGAACATTTGTACGTTGAAGTTATACTTTCTATTCATAAGAAGTGTTTCTAATTATAAATAAAATATTCTAAATGTGACTCTTGATGTCTAAGATGAAATGCGTCGTCAGGAGTAAAGTAATAAAAATAAGATCCATTACGTGCTCCAATGGGCATCCATTAATCTTCCCGGAGTTCATAAATCATTTCTGTTTTAAAATTCTCACTCTCCTACAACTTACCTCTTACGTAAAAAGTATTGACTCGTATAGTGTATAAACACATCAAATGTGTCACGTGTGGTAAAACATCTTTACCCTTAAAGGAAAATGAGAAATTTGATCTTGGTATCTAATTGTATATAAGTAAGATTCAAATTGGTGTGGCAGAAAATAACAAAGTAGGGAAAATTGGCTACATTAACGTGTATTAGGCATTAACACACGCTAATGGTTATATATTGTAACGTGTTTGTGACATATTCAGCATCTTGAATAAATAAAGATCATAAGATAACCTATCGCGTTATGATTAAGTAGGAATTATCTAAAAAATCTTTCTTCTGTTAATAATGTACTTGTACTAAAAAGTAATTAGAAAATAACGAGAAAGGTTAATGTAGCAGTCATGGCAGTCAAAGAGGCTATCGTAGTACCGTGTTTGAGAAGTTACATAATTTTCTACTGAGGGTAAATGATATCTGTTGGCCATAATTAGATCTATGATTTAGTATGTATGATTAGTCTACAGACAATGTTATCATCCCGGGCGATTTCGTACACGGCGATACCTTTTGGTTTTGATTATATAACATTAACTGTGCGGAACATATTATAGTACCTTAAGCGTTCGCATATAACTAGAGGCACTCACTCACCGTGCCTTTTAGTTAGTTGTGAGACTTGTGCAATAAGATGGGAGGTAGTGGTCATGTAGACATGTACTATATATATGAACTATTTTATTTATTTATTAGTATTTAAACTTTATTGGTCACACCTTATAAGAAGGGATACAAAGGGCGGACTTAATGCCATAAGGCATTCTCTACCCGTGGCGCGGAGAGACATTGTGGTAGGTGTAGTGCATACATTGATAAAAAGAAGATAAAAAATTACTTAAAACTATAATATATTATTGAATGTGTATATTTTTTACGAACATTTGTACGTTGAAGTTATACTTTCTATTCATAAGAAGTGTTTCTAATTTTAAATAAAAATATAATAGATATATATACATATATATATATACTACTATTAATATATTTACATATAAATAGCTAAACATTATAAAAATAATTATAAATATTATAACAAACTATAACCAAAGTAATTTACATTATTAATTAGCATCAGACGTCTTTAAATAGTGTTCCCGTACTAGCCTTTTAAAAGAGAGCTTATTCGATGCTCTTCTTATATCTTCGGGCAAGGCAAATACCGAAAAGTGACAATTTGTGTTGCACAAATGTTATTACATTATAAACAAGTATCTGTGACATATAATGCGCGACCTACCAATCAAGTACTAATAAAATACCAAGATGCAAATGCCCTGATATTCTAGGGAATAGTCCTAGGGGACTCAGATAGGAGGGAATAAGTAATAACAGTGTAGTAGCGGACCCGTTTTGGTTTTTTTTATAATCTAGGAGTTATACGCACATAATTCAACTTACGGTGATTCCTTTATAAACAATCAATGTTGATGCGCTGTCATCTTTGAGGCATAATGATGATCCATCATTAAAAGTAAAACTCGTAAGGTGTCCGGTTTCTTTATCTTGCTGGATGAAATACAATATCACTATTATCTTACGCTATTCTGTAAATATGTTGTCGTAACTCAGTTTATCCGATATATTCGTACATCCAGTTTATGTTGCAGCATGGTTAAACCATGCAAAATAATTATTACGTAGAACAGAGGCCTTATTAATCTGAAAACACGTCATGGTTATATATTGTAATTTTTCTTTGAGAATATTTCACCACCTTGTGAGTGACTACCTAATACTAGTTATTGTAGATAATCAATAAATGATTTTAATATTGAAACAATAGTGAAATCGTGATAATCTAATGGCTAGGATATTAAACAAAATGTATTTTATTCTTTTTGTGCAATAATTTAAAATTACAACATCCAAAAACATTTTAGTTGAGAAGAAAAAGTGGAGCAAGAAACTCTGCAGTGTGTTCCTGTTTTTGTCGTGTCGTGTGATTAATAAAATGTTTCTACATAATAATTAAAATGTATTATATGTGCTTTGATATAACAATGAGCTTTAGTGAGCTTAAATCTTTCCGAGAAAAGTTATTGACAGAAAGAAAAAGCTGGAACAAAATCCCTTGAAAAGATTCGTAAAGTAACGAGCACAGGGGGATTAACTTCGTTCTGTACTAGATAGCGATAATAATCGTTAACAAAATGTCTGTTGATGCAATATTCTCAAATGCTAAAAACATACAATGAGAGCAAATATGCTATAGAGACTAAATTCCTTTAAATTATTTTTATGTATAAAATAAATTTCATGTCCCGAACTTCATTGCAATTTGTTATCCTTATTTCCGTCTGCGACAACAACAACGGCAACATTTCCATAACAACGTCATTTGTATGCATGCGGTGCTTTTAACCCTTTGTGACTTTTGAAAAGTGCTTTCAGGGTGTCAAAAATAAAGTGATATAAGTTATGCGTCCATCTTTCAGGGAGGTGCTATTAGGCTTAAGGTAAGAATACAGAATAATAAATGAAGCAATATGCATAAAGAGTAAATAAAATAATAAATGAGGAATAAAGAATACACGAATAACGTAGAGTTAAAATAAGTAATATCGTTGTAATTTGAAAAAATATCCTTTATATGTAATTAAGATTTACTACAACTAAAAGAAGTAAATATTTGGGAATTTTCAAAATTGCTCTTGTAAGGGATAAATTGAGAAATTAAAAACTGATATGGTTTGGAGGTAAAGAGACGGAATTAAAGTAATTTACGAAGGGTGCTATAAATACGAATGTAGTAAAAGCAGTGGAACTCAGTATATGTAACGGAAAAATGAGACGAATGACTCTTTTTTTTTAATACACACACTGATTTCCACTGCTTTTATAGCATATTTTAAAGACTTAACATCTCCCCCGACCCCAGACATAAATGGGAACTGGTAATGCTATAATAATGATGATCAATGAAACATCCGGGTAATTCTGATTTGCTAGTTCTCTTCTCATCTCAGCCTATCATTAGTTTCAAAGTCAACATACAAATATTGCTACGGCTGGGATTTGAACCCAGCATCCACGAAAGAAGAAGCTAGGTACTCTAATAACGGCACCTTGAACATGTACAAGCATACGAAGCCCAATTAGGATTTGAAAAGGAAATATATCCTTAACGGTATTTGTTTATTAAAATAATGCTCTCAATACATTACTAACGTTCTTACTTTACGACAGTAGTCGAAGGATGGATTTGAACATCTATCATTAAGTTTGCAGGCTGTACCTCAAACCATTAAGCTATTGAATACCATAAGAATAAATTAATCTAAGTACATAAATGGACACAAGTTGTTCAGGAATCGTTCACTAGAAAATTTTAGACGTAATGAGAAACGTTCGTTCTACCAGTAACTGTAGTTTTTTTTTTATATAAAAAGTTTTAAAGACGGTGTTTAAGTACGAAATACGGACTGTTGTTTTTGAATGCTAATGATCTCTTGACTTGGGTTTACGTAGTCCTTATAAGCATCGCCTGTAGGAAACGTAAATTTTACGTAATTCACACACTTCAACGACATTTTCATTTACTTTGCCCTTGGGCCTTTGAGATAATTGAAAATTTCCTACGTACTTTACATTATATAAAACTTCTTTATTCGTTTTAAATTACTTTTAATTTATTTTTCCTTTTTTAAACTTGAAAAACTATCGAATGTGTCAGGAGTCTCTTCTATTTAAAAAATATATGTATTGTTGTTATACTTAATAGAATATATAAAATTGTGGTTTAGTAACTTTATAAGCCATTGGTGATCTTAGCCTTACTGCAAGATTGAGTGCTTATATTTTGAGGTTAATATGACATATCAAAACTACCTATATTTGTACCATTTTTTGAGTCAAAAGCAAGTTTTTAGGAGTATAACTTTTATGGTGGATGAATGAGCGTTAACCTCATTCGCCTTATTAGGAATTGCTACAATTTTTGATTTATTAGAACTTACCCCTTAACTCTTGTTAAACGAATTAAAAACGAAATTCAGAGATGTTACACTGAACTGATAAAAAAAATCGTCGTCATCAAGTCTCCAGACGCCGCCTAATGAATATTGATGGGCGGTCCAATTTGCATGCTTTGATGAATTATCGCTATAAATAAAACTTTGTCGGAGAAAAGAACATCTGTGTCTGTTTTTTTTTAAATTAACCAGCTTTATAACGTTCATTTACAATTTAGTTGGTAAGTGTTGTTGTTTTAAAAATTTAATGGTTTTTTTTTAATTCCTTTAATATAAATGTTGGTGCTTCTGAGAGTAAGGAAATGAGGAATTTGCCTGATGACAAGTACTCACTGAGACCCGTGAATATAGTATTATACTATTATTGTATATTGATATTCTGATAAATTGTGGTCTTTCCCGTGGTGAAACAATTATCCCGAAATTGTGAGAGGCATCTCCATAAAACTATGAGATAGTTATAGTCAAAAATTGACAGTTACGCTCCTTAGAAGTAGTTATCAGTTATTATAGAAAATATTTACCGTCATCATGTTAATAATAAAACTATTACATCAGTTAAATTATTACTGCTCACGGAACGTTATAAGCCACCTATGGTTGTATTTGCTCTGTAGTAATTCATTCAATTGGCAAATTGGTGAATAAACCACGCTGGATGCATTCAAGCGGTATTCATTTGCATAGGATTTAAATTATTGGATATTAGTTCTGTTGTTTGTTGCGGTTTATATAAACTTTTGTGATTAGTTTGCTATATAATGCGACTAAAGTTATCATAACGTAGTAAAGTAATAAAAATACGTTAAAATGAATTAGTCGGATTACCCCGTGGTAAACATATACATAGATACGTTAATTTTATACAAAATATCTTTTACGAACCTACGAGTAGAAGATAATTTGGTATTTTAATAAATATTGCTTTAACTATTGTTTAAATAAATTTATATTTTATCATTTTTGTAAATTTGTATTATATTGTAATGGTTTGAAGTTTACAAGTGTTATTTCAGTTAGTTATCTCCTGATCTCTAATTACAAATACTTTAAAACAATAAAAAGACAACAGCACGGACTTATTGTGCGCTGTATATATAAAATATTAAATATTACTCGAAATTTAGCCATAGTTACCTGGAGTTTTTTATTTTTAATTTCCGATAAACTATGTATGAAAAGTCTGCAGTGAGAATAATATACGGAAATAAAATGAGATGCATTTTAGCCTCGGATTCAACAGCGGTACATCAGTTCGCCTGGTTCTGACGTGCTTTCATAAGATTGTGAAATTTCTCAACAAATGTATTATGTAACAAATATCATCTGTTTTCCTTTATGTTACAGTAATATATGTTAGCTAGTGGAGACGTAGTTCCTTAATATTCATATGCTCAGTTTTACTTTCAAAATAATGTAATTTTCAAGTTTCTGTTATTAATCTGTTAATTTTAAAACAGGAGCAGCGCTAAACTACTGGCTTTAAAAACTTGTAAGACTTTCAAATGTTAATCACCTCCCTAGAGAAATATAACACGGCTCTTAAAAAGCCACGTAAATAACGTCTAAAATGTTCCTTTGTTGTGTACTTTATTTTCATTAATTTTTTCACAATTGGCACATTTACATTAAATAAAAAAGGTATTTTATAATCAAATGTCGATTACGATGATATATTCTAATCGTTGCCAAAAAACATAAACTGTACTGTACATTATTGTGTCGTCAAAGTTCGCGTTCGCGTTTTTTGTTACCTATTCTATATAAAAACAGATACGCTCACTAATCATTGTCACATGGAGGTATGCACGTACAATTAGATCTGATGAAGTTTGAGATATAGTGTAAGAGGATCGCGGGTTCTACACTTTTCGATATCGATAAATCAAGCTTAAAAGTTCTCTAACGATATCCATGAATATTTTAACAAGGTACCTGAATATTTTATTAGCTAGTTAATATATTTACTTAATCTAGTAAATATCGTAACCTAGTTTGTCCTGTTACTTTATCGAGACCTAGATAAAAGTTAGTCCATATCATAAAATAAATAACTATTAGCTAAACGAGGCTTGGTCACGCAGTAAAGGTGCGGACACAGTACAGTATTTATTCGTAATAAAAGATGTTCAATTACGCGTAAGACTTCTCTAAGTTGTTATCAGAGGAGTAGAGGCAGTATATGTGGACTCGGAGGCAATCATCCTTCTTCTTTTCTGATATGATGTAAGAGTTATAATAATAAGATCGGAGTCAGATTCGAATGCAGTGTCTCGAATCAAACTCGGAACGTTTTACAAATAGGCAAACTCGAAAGCCATTAAATAGTGCTACACAAATAATGGCTACAGCTGGCAATCTAACCCAAGACCCACGTATGCTAAGTAGCAGTCAGGTATTCTGACCAGGCCACGAGTTCGTCTGTTCGTAGTTTAGAAACAAGGCTCCAATCACACGTGTAGTACGGATGGTCAAGCAAAATGGTGAGATCATCAGAATGGTCCAGTCAGCAAGCACTGCATATTAAATTGTTGATAAAGAGAATGAAATGATGCTGCTTGACAATAGCCGCAGCGCACTCGCACTGTAGCTTCTTGACCTTCATGAGAGTATTTTAGATGAATAGCAAGAGTGGGATCCATTACCAGTTGTAAGGGATATTGCATTTGTTCTTTATCTATAATACCCTAATATTTTCCTGAAGTCATCATTCATTTAATTTTAATTTTCCATCAATCATGTCGAATCAGATCGAGCCTTCCTCCAAAATTATATTAGATATATAAGATAAATCAATATATAAGTTATGATTAAAATATATTTAAAAAAAAACTGAGGATCGATTTCATTAAAGTACGTATTAAATTATTATCATAGTTTAAAAGATAACCGTATTCCTTACTATTATTTAATCCTGTAAAAGATAAGCTGAAAAGGAGAGAATAATACATCTACAGAGTAAATGATTAAATCATCTGTATTATCATGTACTGTATTTTTATTACATATTCTTATAATAATTGACATTTCAGTGGAAACAGAATTGAACACCCACTTGGGGTAGTAGTTATAGTTAGTAGTACCCTTTGAGTAGGGGATACTGAGTTTCACACTCTCAGATTCCCATGCACACTTACTGTGCAATACAAACTATTTCTCTTTGAATATGCATATCTTGTGAATATATCCGCTGTACCAGACACTGCATTCGAACTTGCATCTGATCTTACAGCAAATGGATCATATTTTTTTATAATTTTTTCTTTGCACGAATTATTTTAACACTATGATATATTACGCGCAGCTGATTTCATTAAATAACTACTAGAAAATGTCACCTTGGTGGAGTTTGACCAGGAGGATATAATTAATACTCCTAAGCCCTTCATATGTACGGATGTTGAAACGCTACCAAACTCAATCATATAACATTAATCACCGACCCGGAAACCCTTTTCAAAGCAGTTTAATTAAAGCTCTTGACGCAAAATTATAATGAATTGCGAGCTTAAAAGCTTAATAACATTGCATATAGTGCTATTATTTTTTACTAGAAGTAACGTAAATTTTCGTCCAGCGACGGAAGAGGCGTTATAGCATAGTGTGACGCACGCTTTTAATAAATATGATTCACGAGCAACGTTAGTTCGATCTTTGGCGCTTGGTTGAAACTACGAGCGTAGCGGTATAAGAAATCATTGCGCCGCAACCTTCCGTTTGATGTAACTCACACGTTAAGATCTGAGGAAAGTTTAATATTTTTTTTGCGACACTGAAGAACTGTAGAATAACACTTGAGTTCAATAACTATTTAAGCCTAACGTTGGTAAATGACGATAGGCGTACATCCATGTAAATCAATGCTTCTAAATTTATGTCATTTGATTACATATAATTTATCCAACGATATTGATATCTGGTAGAGAAGAAGATATTATTTTTAATTAGAAACCAAAAATGTTATTATCACATGTATAACAGGTCGACTCAGGCGAAACATTTTTTATTTTTATAAGTACATAATTACCACCGCCCATGAACATCAGCAACACCAGAGGAGTCGCAAATGCGGTGCCGGCCTTTAAAAAAGATAATAAAAATAGAAATATCATATTAAAATCAATACAATATAATTTTTCTAAAGAAATTCTCGGGAATACTTCTAAATGATGAATAAAGCAGACTCACTTTTCTTACAATTTCCTGAGTTTATCTCGTTTAAATTTATCCTATAATTTATTTAAGCTGATTTAATATTAATACATAGTTTTGAGATTTGAAAAGGTAAGATTATTCAAGCCATTCAGGCTTGCCATTCAGGGTTGGGTTGCTATTCCCTACTGGGTTCCTTTCTTACATAATTCATTCATTCTACCTTCATAATTCTAATACCGATAATACCTTAATAATTCTAGTAACGATATATATTCAAGATGACATTGAATTCAAGGTTTAACAATATTATGTAAATTTCAAAGGAATTTTCGACGCCTCGCCTAATAATTACGAATGTACGATTACACGTACAGTTATTATTTAATAAATTGTTATAAGCTAATTACGGTTAACATTTTAATATATAACTTTAGTGAGATCATTAACCAAGTCACCAGTATATTAGTGTGGATTTTTAACTCGAAATGTTGGGCTCCAACCCAAAATAAATTTGTCTTAAAGAAGAACTGTTTAATGACAATGACGAAATCTTTAATACGGTTCTCATATTATAAATTACTATTTTACCTGTAACATTATAATATCAAACTATAAATTATGAGTTTCAGAAATGTCCTAGCATTAGAAACTATATTTAATCTTTAACAGGACATAGACATTAGAGCTTATTAAAAACGTATACACAGCAATAACAGCCTCTTTCTACCAAAGCCTTATTGATCAGTATGTACTCGAACACTTTTTTTTTAATGATAACGGACTACCTTGCATGTGCAATCTATCTATAATATTATAACTGTAATCTAAATTTAATATTTATTTTCCTCATCCTAATGACAGGTCCCTGACCGGCCATATGATACACATGGTGACGTGTTTAGACAGTACAGTTTTATTTTAATTTTGAGAAATACCACTTTACAGATATTATATGAAATCACGATGAATCTTAATATACTTAAATAATTCGTATTCATCGTTTGAATACAACGAAAGAAAAATATGTACGAGGGAAAAACATAACCCTATTTCATAGTCGGGTATATAAAATGTGTTATGTCGTAAGTCGCCGATCCCGCGAGTTACGATCTGCCTGATCCTGACACGAACATAACGAGATGAAATGTGATATTCATGAGAAATAACGTAACTATAACGGTATCATATTTGAAAAGAATTTATTCGTAAAAAATAAAGATAAAGCTTTGTTTTATTCCTTTTGTATTTTTACTAATACGTTCTTACGTACGTACGTACGTTCTACGTTACATCTTATATACCTTGTTACACGGAATCGCAAGGTTCGATTCCAAGCTAATAATTGTGAAGTATAACTTATTAATATGCTTTCGAAATATGTAACGTAACTTTCTTGTATCGTAAACATTCCAACTGTACCCTAGGTATAAAATACAACCAACAACAACAGTGTACCAAAATACAGGAATATTTTTATTTAAAATAGTTATTCACTAATTGTTAGGTATTCAACAGACCCGTTTTTTCTTTAAATCTTAAAGTCGTAAGTTCTCAAAGTGAATAGATTGAAAAAGGACAGGATTCTGCGATGGCGGATTGCACCTATTAAAGAAATCGATGTCGGCAACCCCACAGCTACGCTAATGAATAGCGGCGGAGTCTCGAATTCAGAGCCATTGGTGAATTATAGACATTAATAATACAGAATTGAATAAATATCTTCCGATGGAAGATATAAAACGTTAGCTTTAAGATATTATTTTCAATAAAACCCCAAATTAAAAGTTGCCTTTTACACACTAAAAAAACAGTGTTAGAGTGATACCGCTGTTTGTTTCTAGTTGCAGATTTAATGGGTCACCACGCCCTCACAGAATACCAGCATAAAATAGCAGCATAATGCTGCTGTGTTTCCTCTGATGAGTGTAGGGATTCGAAGACCTTTATTACTGGTGACGTGGCATTCCATTTCAGTCCTCAAGGGTAAGAACGCATCAGCGTTATGATTCCTTTTCCAGGATGAAAGTAGATCTCATGGGCCGCAGGAATCACTTGCCATCAGGTGAACTGTGTGTGTTGTACTCTAAATGGAATAATAAAAAAAAGAATAAAAAAATTACTGATAGGATTTATTCTATAATATTAGGGATGATACACGAGTACACCGTTCAACTCGTTGTAAGTGATGTCTACCGTCCATGAAACTAACTTTGACACCCCTGAGGACTGAATTGGAATGACTAGTTACCTGCAATAGAGTCTCCGGTCCGGTTACACTCTCCATATGAAACGCAGAAGCTATTGGTGCAATATCATTTTCAGAATTCATAGATTATGTCTCAAGTTAAAAGTGAGATGTTTCTCTCTATGTCATTACATACGCAAAGGCGAGAGTTATAGCTGGTTAAGGAAACGATTCACTCTCTTCGACACAAATAATCTCAAAAAATGTATTTACTATTCCCTTACTATTATATAGTATAGATATAGTTATTTATTATACTTCAGTTTATATAGAGCCACATTTTTAAAGTAGCTATTGTATGAAAAGGCTGCCGCAGCCGTCGAAGGAATAATAGAACTGCAGTGTTTTGTCTAATAGGTGAAAGCCGGATATCATATTACTAGTAACAAGGACTTGCTTCTTGGTCCTCGCGGGCAGAAATTCACCTGCATTGTAATTCCTTACTGAGCATGGATGTTTCATTATTCCAAGCGATCATATTCTATACAGGTGAATTAAGCGCTCATTTAGGATCGCTATACATATATGGGTATAATACAAAAAATTCATTTGGTCCATGAATAATAAAAGCTTAAGCTATTTCTAGTGAAACTCAAGCAAAGCATCCGGTCAATATTTTTACCGCAAACATTAAGGCGAAATCTTGATATTTGTCATGAATTATGACCATTCGAATTACAGAGCACTATTGTGTGGAAGTAAGAAAGTTATTTCCTCATAAATAATTCAATTGTATTATAAGTTTCTTTTGCACATAAGTAATTTTTCGACAAGCGTATAAATTTCCATGTATTATTCGCTCCTAGAGTTTAGGCTGTGTAAGTAACCCTAACTTAAGCCTAGTCGAGGCAGTCTATTCTAGTAAACAATACTATTTATCAAATATATTTTCTTGGTGGAACTATTGGAGGTATTGCATTAGTATAAAACATAGGATTAATATAATATATTTATAAATTATAATATATTTTAATTTATATATATATATATATGTATATCTACTATGAGCGTCTATTTAATCATCATATTAATTAATCGTCATAGCAGAAGTCATGTCCTACATTGATTCAATTGATTCCGTTAAAAGCGTCATGTTGACAGGCTCTTTGCAACAGGCTCGTTGTACCTCGCACGTGGCCTCGATGTCGATATTTTGAATAACTACTGGTGACTAGACATTCCACTTAAATGCTTAGGAGTGAAATCGCATTTGCATTAAGATTTCTTTAAGCTGCTGAAGGCCCGGTGCTAAGATCCGTATCTACCTATCTCTTAGCATACGGTTAAATTTGTGCTCGTTTATAATCCCCAATACCATAGGAAATATTATATAAATGATTTACAACGCAATAAAAGCATAAGACTACAACTAATTTATAAACACATTAGGCTTGAAGGAAATGACGAAATGGACTAACTAGCAAGAAAAGCGACGGTGTGACCAAGTGATTCCTGCGACCCATGACATCTACATTCATCCATGGCAAGGTATTATAATGCAGATGCGTTGTTACCCTTGAGGACGTGGATGTAGTGCCTCGGTACCAATTATAAAGATTTTGAGATCTCTTCACTCATCAGATGAAACACAGCAGAATTATGCTGCTATTTCACGCTGGTATTCTGTGAGGGCGTGCGTATTCCTACCTCGGACGAGCTGACCCATTCTCTATCAGCAGCTAGAAATAAAAACTGCAATGTAGTTCTACCACTGTTTAAATCTTAGTTTTCAGAGGTGACTATACATTCGCATTATGATACACGGCCGCAGGAAACATTTATCTATACTCAGGTGAATTTTATTGCCACTACCTTAGACCATAAAAAATATACATATATAATAAGGAATTAAGCTAGAATTTTGTGTGTTTCTGTGGGTATGTCAATCATTCTCCAGTCTATAAATTAAACTATACTTGTTTTTATCTCCAGAGTTATTCAACTAGGTGTGTAACATTTTGAATAAAGCAAGAAAAATAACAGCAAGAAAACTTGGGCGCGATTCCATTAAAAGCTGCCATATACGACTTACGAGACCATTATCAAGTTGTGACGAGGGTAGAAACATTATCATGCGTCGATAGCAGTCTATCTATATGCCCGATCGAACCTGACAATGTAACGTTTCTTTTTTCTCTGAGATAATCCACACACAACACAACTTGTCAATAAGTCGTGAGATTATGAAATAATCGCAAGTGTTTTAGTATCGTTCATGAGAAGACGACAAGAAGAAGAGACATTTTTTCGCTAAAGTAATTGTAATAGGCCGGGAAAAATACAATCAATGGTAGGTACATACCATAAAGTATATTATTATCGGTCGAGCCCAACCACTCCATGTGTGTGTATGTAATAGGACGCTTAAGTATACTAAATATTTGAATAAAATAAAATAAATTAAATAAGGAACTTTTTATTCTTTGTTATCTCAGAAAGGGAATTGCGAAGTATTTCTTTCAAAAGTCTGGATATTCTATATACAATGTACAAGACCATTATCAAATCTGTGACGAGGGTAGAAGTATTATCACACGTCGAGAGCAGTCTACCAATACGTCCGATCGATCCTGAGACTGTTACGTATGTTCTAGAAAAATTTTACACCTTATCGTCTATCGTTGAGTCGTGAGATTATATATTAATAGCAAAATTTTATCGCTCATCAGATTCCAAGAACAAAAACCTAGATATGACTTTCAGATAAAAATAAATTGGTATTTTAAGAATAAAGTAAATGGATATAAGATAGATAAGATATGGAGCTTAAGAGCGAGATTTTTCCGTGCCAAAATCGTTAAATTAAATATAAAATAATAATAATAAAAAAAAAATAATAATAATATATTTAATATATAATTTATATATTAATTATTATGTTTCGTAGTATGGCTCAACTGTTGCTATAAATCTGCTGTAACATGTAAAGGTCGCCAGGAAGTACCAACCTGTCACATAATATCGGTGTAAAATAGAAACTTGCGCTGTTGCGTTTTGTCCGGTGAACGAAAGAAATCGGGGAGCTTACTTTACTTGTAAGGAAGAATTCTATTTAAGTCTGTATTATATATATTATATAATATTCTATGTAATTGCATTACGATTCCTTCATAATGAATATCGGTGTCTTGTGTCATGTGAAAACTCATTTATCACTTATTTATATACGTTTATCGATATTTAGAAAAATGAACAACACTTAAAACTGCAATTTCTTTGATTCCAGTCCCGTGTATCGAACAGGTTTTGCTCGCGTAGGTGAAATTAAAAGCGAACGCCCTAGAGTCGACTGAGCCACCACTTGTCTTAGTAAAATATGAAATATTTTTTATTGTCTGTGTATTTCTCTCTGTTTAATAATGCCTAACAATAAATTAATTTGTATTAAATACATTATTTGTCAGCCTGTAACCATTAGTTGATGAAAAATCAGGACCGACATATAGTTACTACCTTTATTACAGAGGACTAATCAGTTTAATGGAAAATAATAAAACGTGCATATTTAAAACGGCTACATGAAATATTATTTTCTAATTTAATGCGAAAGCATGCATTTCTAATAAATAAATAAAAAAATCGAAGACATCAAAACCATCAAATTCGTAGTGCAGCATCAGGCCTCTTGCCTGTGCGCACTATGACAAGACAACAGGCCTGGTTTCAGCAGCAGTAGGACATATAGGCTGTTGCATTAAACCCAACACATTTTCTACTTTCTCCTTACACATTCTAACGGGTTCTAATACTGCGTTCAAACCACTGCACTAAACAGCATTTTACTAGTGACATTAGTAAGCTCAATAGGCTAACAGAAGACAGATCACATCAGACTGCTTTTAAAATCCGATCTGGTAATAGAATTTTAGGAGTTTATTACGATACTTCTTTTTTCCTTTAAGTATTTTTTAGGAAATTTTAATATATATTCAACATAACACAAAAAAATGTTAACCTTCTAACACCCGGCTGAGCCACGCTACAGCTCGTTTCTTGGCATTGTAGCATGAATGGAGATGTCATGGACCACAGTTACCTCTTACCGCCAGCTGAACTACTATGTGCTCATTTGTCATCCCCTAATAATATCTTCGATGATATAAAGTAATTAATAAGTTTTTTGTTTATTATTGAGAGTAAGAGACGAGCACACAGTTCACCTGATGGTAAGTGATTCCTGCGGCCCATGACATCTACAAATCATAATGCGTTGTCACCCTTGAGGACTGAGATGGAATGCCCCGTCACCAGTAATAAAGGTCTCTGGATCCCTACATTCACCAGACGAAACACAGCAGCATTATGCTGCTATTTTACACTGGTACTCTGTGAGGGCGTGGTCCTTTTCCCGTCGATCTGACTCATTCATTCTGCAGCTAGAAACAAACTGCAATGTAAACTGCTCTACCACTGTAAAAGTTCCATTAAATATCTAGATATAATCACAATCAATTCTTTGACGAGGGCACACCGTTGTCTAATGTCGGAAGAGCTTCGTCAAGCTCTCGATCTTTCCTGAAGCTATTCATGTTTTTTATACAAGACATTTAGGCTTATCCTTGAGTTCAAGGGAAATTTATTAGTCGATTGTATTAAGGGATTTAAGCCCGGCCTTGTAAACCTTAAAACAATTAATCAATCTAAAGTTTCCGGTAGCCTGCTTCGAAAAGGAAACCTCCCGTTAATCTGGGTGATCACTAATACTCTGATATATATATATATATATATATATATATATATATATATATATATATATATATATATATACATATATATATATATATATATATCTATATATATATATATATATATATATATATATATATATATATCTATAAAATATAAGAGTTTCACAATTAAATTCATTCTACGTTAATTTACAATTGGTTCCGAGCCTTGCATGCAAATGACAACATTATATTAAGCTCCCCTCCCACCTCCCCGTGGCTTAGAACAGGGGGAAGGGGGTGTAAAAGAAGATGTATGACTGTTATGTTACATTTCAATTTTCGTATGATAAATTTATCCTGAACTGGATGTAGAAATTAAATGATTGAGCTTTTAGGGGATAACAATATGCTTTACGTATAAGTGCTATCCCTTTTATAACCGATTAGCGGCAACGATTTTAAATCACGATATCAAAGTTTCCGAATGCATAACGTGCCTAAACAAATATATAAGAACATTAGGATGATGAACACTAGTATGATCATCGAGTGTGGCAGGAGATTACCCCATTTCCACCGACGAACTGTTAGAAAAATAGTTTTCACGCCTAAGATAAAAAAAATATTTATTTACTTTATTTTTTTTTACTATTTTCCAAGAGAATACGAAACGATGTCAGGGCCGATCGGGCATATCGATAGAATGCTTGACGTACGATAATGCTTCGACCCTCGTCAGGGATGTGACAATGTTTTCTAGAATAATATTTAGTAATATTAGGCTTTAATGGAAAACCGTTGATATTTCTTCTTTAAATTTGTCTTTTGAATCATATTTATATAACATGATTTAATATCAGTCTCAGCCAATCTAACATTTTTTTTTTTTTTTTTTTTCGGGCTGATGGCCACTGCTAGCCCGAGGGCTTTTACAGTTTCACCGGGTTGAGAGGTGACCGAGCGCTTATGGCTCTCAGTCGAGACCTCTATATATGGGTAACCAGCGCAAGGGCTCCCGAGAGGGAGCCTCGGCTTGGACCGTTACCCTGTTTCGCGAGAGCGTCTGACTCAAGGGTGCCCGAGAGGGCCGAACCTCGGCTCGGTCAGTTGCTTCTGACAGAGGATTATCTTAATTAATATCACTGTTATTATTAACCACCTGTACCACCACTTCAGAATGCGTTGGCGCTGGAGAAAACCAATCTAAAATTGACAATTAATGTAGAGGCGGCTTTACAAAGATTGCGAGAACTCAGTTTGTACTGTGGGAAAAATATATTTTCGGCACTGGAGTGATTTTTTTTAAAAGGAATGGTGGCAGTATTATTATCATTACTAGCATTCCGGTTAACCACTCTAACAAAACATAAAATGCTTGTGCAATACGATTCACGACATTAGTTGGATGGTGGATTCGGACCAACGATCTTAAGTTTCGCAGACCGCACTCTAAATCGGTGGGTATTTTAATAAATATCACTAAAGAAGTGTTAAGAAAGAAATAGCAAAAATTAGTTACTACTTTGATAATTTGACTTACCACCCTAATCAGGTATGTCTTCAGTGGCACTGCTGACTTAGAGTCGGCTCATTCGGATGAATTTAGTTGGCAGAGCCTCATCAGCTAATCATCAATCAAGGAAGTACTACGTTCACGTAAGGTTGATATTTGAAAATAAAAAATATATACCTATCTCATAGTTTTAGCTCAGCCAATTATAAGTCGGCTGTTGAACACAGGACTTATGTACTGGTTTCCCCAAGTAAAGGATTCTAAGCCACTTGCATCCATCGAGATCTTGGAAACGTGTAGGTTAAACGATAGTACACCGTAGCAGTCGATGCTCCATCTTGTGCCGTCGTACACACCTCTTGCCAACACTAGGTTGCCACTAGAGAAAATGTTCTCCTCAATGTTCATTCAATCCTCAAATTTCAAATTATCAGTTCGAACGGCTAAACCTTTGGATTTTTTAAGTAACTCTTGCTATAATAGGCCTATAATTAATATTAGCCACATAAAATGCTAATGAATTGAGAAAAGCAGGTATGAAAAAAAAATTAAAAACGTTGAAACTGCCGGCTTATTCTCAAACACATACGACAAAATGAATTATTAGTTAATTTATTAAAAGAATAGAAGGTTTAAACATATACCTATGTATAATTGATTTGAATTTTACAAAAAAAAACATATCCCATAGAGTTTAATTGAAAATTTTAATTTCTGTTTTTAACATGACATTATCGTCTAGATAAATTCTAATAACTTTTAGCTTTAATTTAGTTATTCCCATAATGGACCATCGCATATCTAAATTAAATGCTTATATGAACATTGCGGAAAATTTACGTCTTACACAAAAAACGGAAAGTAATAAAGATAATAAAGGTTTTTCTAGACAATAACTTGAAACTTTTTCTTTGCTATCTCTGAGACTTGTTACATTAAAATTCAAGCTGCTCCTCTGTTATCGCTCACTGCCACGACTGAGTGAAGTTACTCTATTTAAACTTTTAAATTGGTAGCAAGCCGATATTTTTAAATTTATCGTACGATGCTTTACAAGTATCTTATGAAGTATTATACCGACATCAGTGCATTTGGCGGCTGATACGCTAGTCTCTTTTTCAATTTCCTAGTCGAGGGTAAACTTTTTGTATTGTAGTTTGTTTGTTTTTAAATCCAGGTATATTTCACTGTTCACTTTATTGTAACAGCTTGACCGGGGTAGGACTACGCCTTCACAGAATACCAGCGTAAAATAGCAGCATAATGCTACTGTGTTTCGTCTGGTGAGTGTGGGGATCCGGAGATCTTTATTACTGGTGACGCGGCATTCAATCTCAGTCCTCAAGGGTAACAACTCATATGCATTATGACCCGCAGGAATCACTTACCATCTGTGTGCTCGTTTATTACTCTCAATGTAATAAAAAAAGTGATTCTCGCAGACCATTACACCTATATTCGTCTTAAAAAATCATAATGCAAATGTGTTGTCCGAAGTGATAACACCTCAGTTTTTATCATCTATAAATTGCATTATACCTCTAAACAATGCACGAGTGTACAAGTTTAATTGTGAATGGCAGCGTATAAAATATATAATTCACTTGTAATGTCGACGCTCTAAGAAGTGTGCAATCTACGATCGTATTAAATCACACCACCATTACATAAGATTTGACAAACCACACATCCTTGCTTTGTGTGATACGAGTGGTTCTTACCAAGGATTAAAAAAACACAGTCTAATTTCAATAGAGCAGCTGGTTTAGTGCTACCAACAGCTTGGGATCCTGTTACTAATTAAATTAAATCCTAACCCAAAATACCTACCTACTAGAAGATCTGAAGGCACTGTGAACGCAGATCGGATCAAAAGTTAATAATCGATGGGTGGCGGTAGCTTAAGTTAACTATTAAATCAAGACGTCAAACACTTCAGTCCCCCGTGACCAATGAGTGTAGAGCACTCGAAGCGTCTAGAATCAAAATGTTTCAATTATACGCGATAAAATACGTTAAATTTATTTCATTAAATTCGAATAAGTTAAATCATTATATCTCCCCGTGTATTTTTATTTTACAATTAAAGGCGAGATGATGGTCCTAACAGATGCACAATTAAGTATAAATTAAAATGGAGGAAAATGAATGCTACCAAAAGTCTCTTATAATACTTATGGTATAATTTACGTAAATAAATGTAAGACTTAATTAGTACAGTCCTAAAACTTACCCATTAGCTTTAAAAAAAAGTTATTAGGTAATTATTTTAAATAGGTGTAGAGAACTTGACGAAACCTGCTTCACACCCCTATAAGAGCTTTGAAACTACAGTCAAAACCACCAACTTTTCGGTAACTCTTGTGGAAGGTTTCGCTTTGATTATTTGTAGTTAAAAAACTTTATCCTCAATTCTACATACCTACAAAGGGTTATGAAAGAGTTTTGAAATCAACATATACTGTTTCTTTTTATTTATATTTTACTTGAATACAGAGCCGTGGTAACATAGCTTCTGATATACATACATAATACATTTTATTATAGTATTCTCATCTAATTCTTAGGTAGTACCTTAACGCAGCGTAACAAGCGTTCGTTTGCACAACTTTATATAGTCCGTTAGTTGATTGGATATTCAAGTTTAGATACTCGTATATATGTTTGTTATATGAACGTCTATAAAGGTTATCGAAAATTAATTATACATTAAAGGGTTTTCGTTGTACGGTCTATGCATAAAATGAAATTTTAATTAGTAGTAATATATACATCATTTTCATGATTGTATCGATCCAGATACCATATCCTGAATGACTGAAGGTTAATTCTGCCTTAATCATTTGCTTTAATATTGTTTTTAGAAACGAAACAATTTCAGTGATAAATCTACGCTGTAGTTTGTTTCTAGCTACAGAATAAATGGGTTACCTCCATCATGAAGTGACCACACCCTCGCAGAATACCAGCTTAAAATAGCAGAACAACGCTGGTGTGTTTCGTCTGGTAAGTGTAGAGATCTGGACCGGTGACGAGGTATTTCATCCTTAATCATGATACCTTATCGAGATTAACTTAGGTTTCAATAGTCACAGGAATAATTTTTTTTTCGGCTTGAAGGCCGCTGTTAGCCCGAGGGCTTTTACAGTTTCACCGGGTTGAGAGGAGACCGAGCGCTAATGGCACTCAGTCGAGACCTCTATAGGTAACCAGCACAAGGGCTCCTGAGAGGGAGCCTCGGCTTGGACCGTTACCTTGTTTCGCGAGAGCGTCTTACTCGAAGGTGCCCGAGAGGGCCGAACCTCGGCTTGGTCAGTTGCTTCTGATAGAGGATTCTTTAAATTAATATCGCTATTATTATTGGCTATCTGTACCACTACTTCGGAATGCGTGGGCGCTGGAGAAACTCCAGCGACGCCTCTATCTGTATGGACTGGAGAGAACCGACCAGTGATATGGTGGTATCGCGAATAACCTTGTTTGCGACGCCCTTAGGAATATATATATAACAGGAATCAACCTAAAGAAGAACAATATGCTCGTTTGTTGTCCCAAAAGAAATAAATAAAAAGAAACAAAACATTAACTATTCTTTATTAATAATATTATTATACATTAAAAGTGTAAGAGTATCTTATAAAAGTGTTCAATATATTTTTATGTGCTATTTTTGTGGACATTTATAGAATTTAAATTTATATTATATCGATGGTTCGTAAATAAATGATGGAACTTGTTCTGTAACATGGGTTGTATAGTTTAATAATGTTTCATACAAGCGGAACATCCCAATTTATATGAAGTGAGATTTTGATTACTGTAACATAAATCCAAGCATGTGTAATTAAAATCGTTCCGGTAGTATGGATACGAGTGTGTTACGGAATTATTATCAAGTTATGACATGAATGTATACTGACATTTTTAAATTGCATATAGGTAATTTTTTTTTATAATATTGTGGTTGAGTTTACCTGATGGTAATTTATGTAGAACATAACAACCATATCCAGCTACGACAAAGATTCAAGAAGCACATTCATTGACATCCCTCAGGACAGAGATAGAATGCCTCCTTACCCTCCTTCCACTCACACTTACTCACTCACTATGCGAAACACATTTACAATCTTACTTATTTTCTTTGGTACTTTATGGGTCTTGGCCATTTCAGCAGTGTTTTGCCATTCGTTCCGATCCTTGGCTTTCTTTCTCTATCTAATGATGTCGCACCATCATCTTCAACCTTCCTCTTTGTATTTTTCTTTGCGGCTCCCACAATGGGTAACCTTGGGTGTCCTGGTCTTCCATCGTCTCAACGTGTCCTGCCCAACTTCGGCGCTGTGACTTGATAATTCTGACAATTGTCTTCTGTTTCATCAACATATTTAGCACACGTATACCATCACCATTCACAAATTCACCATACTGAAAACAGCAGCGTAATGCTAATATGTTATACTATTATATATATATACATATATACATTTTGGATCAACGCAAAGTTCCCACAGAATACCAGCGGGAAATAGCGGCATAGTACCGCTGTATTTCGTATACTCACCATACGGTAAAGTAAAGGGACCCAATTACTCTTAATGTGGCATTCCATCTCAATCTTCAGAGTGATATCATCACATGTTGATCCAGAGGCTTTGTTGAGAAGGGGTGAAAGTATTGATTAAATTGAATAAGTTATAAAACCAACTTACAACTTTTATCTAATCACTGTGAAATGTACGCGAATGCGCTTGTACTGGAATTCGACTTTAAAAGTAGTACAAGTCATGTACTTGTCATCGGCAAAATTACGTAACCTTAATTTATAATGTGACCTTTATATGTGTATACATACATTTTTCGAAGGATAGTTCTTCTTAGAGATCGGTTAATAATTAAAATATTTGAAACTTCCAATCCGTAAGTACAGAGTTGCATCTAACAGAAGTGCTCTTCTTGCCGGGTAATGTTTGCTTTTAATTAAACTCTTACAGCCGCCACGGATGTGTAATGGAAGGGGGGTGGGGGCCTTTAATTAACGAAGCTTTGCATATCGTTTAATAGTCACACTTCCTTTGATAGAAGCCTATAACATCTTATTTTCTTATATAGAATTAGTATTGTGTCTATGTCGGACCTATATCATTTTTGTTTTATTATTGTATTGAGGATGACAAACTAGCACACAGTTCATCTGATGAACTATTCTTGCGGCCCATGACACCTACGATAATCCTATATAAGGAATCATACCGCAGTCCCTACACTCTATTATTTTATAGTTATGCTGTTATTTTACACTGGTATTCTGTATGAGCGTCGTCCTTCCTCCGTGGTGGCGACCCATTATTGTCCCAGCTAAGAATAAGAGCAATGTCGATACCAGTAATAAGGTCTTCGATCTGACAATCACGTGGTGCAGTGCTTAGGATACTGTGTTAGATTCCCAGCCGAGAAACAGTAGTTTTTGGGTCTGGGTGCACTGTGTATGCCCCGTGTCTTTGATACTGCATCTGCACCTCACTCCATTCTTTATACTAGGATATTCTTTGTAGTTGATGTCAACTGGTAATAACCAAACGATATCGCAATGGCCGAAATCGGCCAGGAGGGCACCATAAATAAAGTCTCCAGTTTCTTTCATTCCCAGACGAAACACAGCAGATCCAAGCCACCACCGGGTGTCGAGCTCGGTATATAATCATTGACAGTAAATAAATAATGACTCATAAAATAATAATTTTTTAATTAATAATAAATAATATAAATAAATTTGCACCATTCAAAATATTTTTTTTTTTTTGTGTATGATAATTGCTGATGGTCCAGTGACCTCTACAGCTTTATCTAATTAGATTCGCGAGCGGGAGGCCTACTGAGTAAGGAGACAACGACGATGCTGCGAAGCGAAGCACGAAGACTGCACCACCGATGCACTCCGACCCCTGTGGACTAAGAACGTCGACGACAACAGAGGGGGGCGATAATACGATCCGAGGGCCCCTCATAAGGAGGTACGTAACCTCGACTCGGATCGCTATCTAAAGGGAGGAAAATATTTTATATTAAAATACGTTGGCACCGTTAATTTTAATTTTACTAGTTCACTTGATTTTCCTTATTAAATCCAAGCGAACAAGATGGCATAAAATGATATTATAAAAAAAGTATTTCATACGAAGTGTATAACTTACATCAAAAGAAGCGGACGTTGGTTTATGTTTTCTTTCAAAAAATATTTTTGCCGTACCGTACTACTGGTGATGAAGCGTTCCTTCTTAGCCCTCTATAGAGACAACGCAATAATTCTTTATCAAGGAGGCATTTAATATACTTATTAACGCAGGAATATTGCCACTATCAGAAATTGTGTTTCAAAAATATCTCACAATCTATCTAATTACATATAGTGATCTAATAACACGTGGTACCTAAAAAATAAGGCTAGTTTTTTTATTCAAACCAAAACTATATCAGAACAAAGTTTAGCTTTTGTATTTTGTAGATATGTATGTATCTACAAACTTATAGTTTCGTAAATAAAAATCCTTTTCAGAATATCACAAAGGATTTTGTTCCCTGAAAGACTGAATACGAATGAGACCCAGTTATGTAAATGTTTTTGTATTAACAAACGGAAACAAGAAGAATATATCGTGGTAGGATAGAAGCGATATAGCATTGCTATGTTTACGACTGCACCCGCTATTTTTCCTCAATACAACATTTCATAACAGTGCAGTAGAAATTTTTCTTAAATCTATGTTAGGTTTAATACAAAAAGCAGACTATTAACTATGACTTATTAACTCATAAATTGGATAGTAATCGGAACGGATAGAGATAAAAGTAGCTATAGTATGTATGCTAGTATATCACATTTTGCGTTTCATTATCCTCAGAATCTCAGACCTTCATCAGTCCACTGTTGGCACAGATTACCATGTGGCACGATACTAAGTGAGCTGCGTCTATCGAGTTTTTAAGTTACTAGTGACTGAGATGGAATGCCTCGTTACCAGTAATAAAGGTCTCCGGATCCCTGCATTCACCAGACGAAACACAGCAGCATTGTGCTGCTATTTTACGCCGATATTCTGTGAGGGCGTGTTTATAACCCAGTCGAGCTAATCCATTCATTCTGCTGTGTAGCTCAACCAAATAAAAATATTCTATAAGAAAGGTGGCCCTTTGGCTTTTTATACAGGCCTTTAAACTGTTTGGCCACGAATCTATGGTTTTTCGCACTGTTTCCAAGGGAAATTTCACCAGTGTTTGCTCAAAAGATTTTTTAAGACACTCAATGTCAACGTGTCGTTTAGAGCTGACCATGTCCTCTAAATCTGACCATAATTTGAAGTCTAAAGGGTTGAGGTCTGGCCTAGATGAGGGTCAGTCTTCAGCTCTTGTGAAGTCCGGAACGTTGGCTTCAAGCAACTAATTATTTGTGGAAACGTTATCGATTTATGTATACCACTATCTTTATTTCTGTTGTGTTTGTATATATGTAATTTGTAAAATAATAAAATAACAATAAAGGAAAACAAATAAAATTTCGTGAGATTCGCAGTTTTAAACGTATGTTTGACGTTTATATTCACATGCAGTCCCCAATGCCGAGAGTTGGCGCTTTGTCAACTGACGCAGGAACAATCTTAATTAAACCGCCTTTATGTCACTCGTGAACTAAATCACTCGTGTGTTTCGTATGCATGAAACACACGCCTTCGCTTAATAGCTTTATTAAAGTCCTTTTTACGAATTTTATGTTATACTTGATAAATGTTGAAGAAGATATTGAAATGTATTTTGCTGTTATGGTTTTTAAAATCACAGTTATATTTTATAAATGTTTAAAATAATATACATAAAATAAAAATCATTATAATAATTATCTTAATTTTGAAGCGTCAATAGCCTAATGTTTTAGGGTAGGGTCTGCGAAACTTAAGGTCGAAGATTCGAATCCACCATCAGACTATTGCACACCCATAGCACAAGAATTTTCATCTTAGTTGGAGCGGTTAACCGGAATATTAGTAATATTAACAGTATTGCTCATGTTCTTTTTTTTTAAATATCGATGACGAATAAAGGGTCTCAAGCGATAGTCTCTCAGCAAACGCAGTGTAGGAACCCTACTAGAGGAAACGGTAATATGGTAAAGAGGGGCCGTTCGACGCTCAGCAGTCGCCGAGAATGGTCGCCCGGCGCCCCGCCACGACCCTCCCGAGCTACAACAATACACCGAGCATTTTTTATTGCGGGTGCTATTGTGATCGGAAATTGGTTTCCGAGAAAGATTATTGTAAAGCCACGTGGGTGGTTACACTAGTGGATACCTTGCGGTGATAACTAAGCTAGTGTAGGGCTAGCCCTGTACGCCCGCGGTTCCCCTTCTGGGAAACGCGAAACCGGAAGGAGTCGACGCAAAACTTGGCCTTGGGCAGTGCCCTAGCCAAGATTGATCAACCCGCTGGACTTATAATAGTCCCACGTGTAGTTTTAGTTAGCTCTAAGCACACACCCTAGTGCACAAATAAGACTGGCACTTGGACGCACTAGGGCTACACAACTAGGCACACATCATCCCTGCCTATACCCGGCAGGGAGGGAAGTAGGCTATTCACCCCGGCATCCCACCGGTGGCCACACTTCCCACAAATAAAGTAGGTAAAAAAAATTATATAAATAAAAGTGAACAGAGTGCACAACTGAGGACTCTTCCTCAGAGTCGTTGCTGCACTTCATCAACATACTAGAAAATAAATACCCCGATGTCTTCCAGGACATAATTAAAGAAAGACCACTCCCAGATAGACCCTCCTCAAGGGCTTCCTCCATATCCTGCACTTCACCCGTAGTCTCCGAAATGGAGCTGGATAACACCGCGTCCCCTGAGAATCCCCAAGCCGAAGACACCAGCGATTTCACGCTGGTTGAAAAAAAAAAAAGCGGGCTTCACCTGCCCCGACGCCGCCTCCTAAGGCGAAAAAACGGAAAATAAAGGCCCCTCCCCCCAGCCATCCACGTCGGCCCTGCCCCAGGGCCCCCTCACAGCTGCCCCACAGCAAGACCCGCCGCGCCACAGCGCGCCGTAGCTAGCTCAAAGCAACCTTCGGCTGTCTCACAGCCATGGAAACGCCCACCGCCTGTCTTCATTCAGGCACAAGACAAGTGGCCGATTTTCGCATCAACCCTATCCAATCGCTACAAATATCAAGCGATCCCCACCGCTGTAGGTATTAAACTGCAGCTAGAAACCACGGACGACCATAGAGCAGTAATCCGCTTCTTGCGGGACAAAGGTGTTTTCTTTCACATACACCACCACACACCTACACCTTGGCGGAAGAGCGCCAACTCAGAGTAGTTATTAAAAACCTCCCGCGGTAAATCCCCGCTGATCTGATCAAAGAGGACCTTCAGGCCCAGAATCTCCTCGTCCTATCTGTGCATAGGATGTACAGTGGCTATAGTAAAAAGCCATTCAACATGGTAATTGTGGCCCCCGAAAGATCCGAGGCCGGGAAGCAGGTATTTAACCAGAAAACCTGCTGCCACCTTTCGCGCCAATTCTCGCTCCTGTCCGACCTCTACGCTCCGCATGGCATACGCCTGTCAGCGTAGCGACCATTGCTCAACCGGTTGAGCAGCCCCCTCCATCAGCCGGACGGCCGGTTAGCGAAAGCGACCTTGACCTAGTGTGTCGCTTCCATCACAATCGCGTCCGTCTATTTGCCTTGTAGACGTGGCGCACAAGTATTACGAAGCGACTTCGTGGCACTCCTTTTCCTTGGAAACTCAGTCATTTTGGCAGGAGATTTCAATAGCAAGCACACTCGGTGGAATGCAACTAAAATCAACCCCTGGGGGTTGGCTTTAGACTCTCTAAGCGACGCACTAGATTTCGACGTCGTAGCGCCTACTATGCCTACCCATTTTCCATATATATTGAGTCACGCACCGGATGTGCTTGATATTGTATATATCTGTAAGAACATCAACCTCGCCTTCCAGGGGATAGACGTAATCCACGAGCTCGCTTCCGATCATCGCCCCGTTCTTCTTCGGTTAGGGCCCTCCGCCCCAACCTCACGCTCCACCAAAACCATAGTAGACTGGCACCGACTCAGGAACGACCTGAAGGAAGCCACATCCCCACACCTAGATGCTATTCCTAGGAACATATCTTCGGTCCACGATAAGAACCTTGCAGTTCATGCCCTCTCTAGGCACACCCAGACAGTCGTCGAGGATTGCTCGAGGCAGGTTCCCTCGGTGGAAGATCACCGATGGACCCTGCCAAGCGACATTAAGGAGCTAATGGAGGCGCAAGAATACGGCGACTCGTGCCCATGACTTATATCCCACTGAAAGTAACCGGCTGGTGCTACATATCCTTCAGCGTGAAGTCCGGTCACGCATCGCCCAGTACAGGAACGATCGGTGGGATAATCACCTCTCCAATATCGAACCTTCCCATCTCGCCTTCTGGCGACTTCCCAAATCCCTAAAAGGGGGCACCGCCCAAACAATGCCTCCCTTAGCGCGTCCTAATAAACCGCCCGCCTTCTTAGACGCAGAGAAAGCTGAATGTCTGGCTAACAATCTGGAGCTCCAATGCTCCCCGAGCACCCTACCGATCGACGCCGCTCACCTTGCAATGGTTGACAGCGAGGTCGACCGGAGGAGTAAGGAACCACCTCGCGATTCCGTTACCCAAATCACATGCACCGAAGTTGAGTCTATAATTAAAAACCTGCGACCACGCAAGGCTCTCGGTCCCGACGGCATCACCAACAAGGTGATGAAGCTCCATTTTACACCTACTGGTGATAATCTACAACGAGGCCATATCCAGAGGCACCTTCCCGAACACCTGGAAGGAAGCCGACGTCACAGGAATTCTCAAGCCCCCGAAACATCTAACCGATCCACAAGCCTATCGACCCATAAGCCTACTCAAAGTCTTGGGTAAGGTATATGAAAGGCTCATCCTCACCCGCCTCAAGGACTTTATGCTGTCCCGAGGGCTACCAACCAATGAGCAGTTCGGGTTTCGCACCCTACACTCATGCACACACCAAGTGCACCGCATCACGGAGCACATCCTTAATAAATTTCTTCAAGGCTACCAAACTGGGGCACTTTTCCTCGACGTGGCGAAAGCTTTTACAAACTATATGAGCTCGGTGTGCCAGATCGACTCGTACTCATCATACGAGACTTTCTCCGAAATCGAAGCTTTCGTTACCCCGTCGAGGGAACGCGTTCTGAGGCTCACCCCATTTGTGCCGGAGTACCACAAGGCTCCGTCCTAGGTCCTATTTTATACACACTCTACATCAGCGACATAGCACGCACTCGCGGTGTAGAGCTACCCCGTTTCGCCGGTGACACTGGCCTCTACGTGTCTGGATTCAAACCAGACGCTATTTGTAGACGCCTCCAATCTGCAGCCAACACCTTAGGGAAACGGTTTTGGAAATTGAGGATCGAGGTTAACCCCACCAAAAGTGCAGCCATGTACTTCTCTCGGCGCAACAAAACGCCGCATCTCCCAACTAAAGAGTTATTTGATCGTCCAATCCCCTGGGAACAGACAGTCAAATACTTAGGCGTCACATTAGATGAAAGACTCACCTTCGGTCCGCATGTCAACCGCGTACGGAATCGAGCAGCGTTCGTCCTAGGTCGTTTGCACCCGTTACTGAATAAAAATAGCAAAATGTCCCTGCGTAATAAAATTACACTATGCAAAGCGTGCATCCGATCCATAATGACATACGCAAGTTCCGTCTTTGCGCATGCCTCCCCGCGTCACATTCACCGACTTCAGGTAATTCCGGTGCACCGTGGTTCTTGTGTTACGAAAATCTACACATAGATCTTGAGCTGCCGACCACAGCTCAGTACCTGAAGCAGGCTTCCCGCCGATATTTCGACTCTGCCGTCACACACTCTAACCCCTTGATTGTAAGTGCCGCTACTTACAATCCCATCGCGAATCACAGACTCACCAGCGTCCGAAGGAGACCGAGGCACGCCCTGGATGACCCCGACGACGTAATCACCAGGGCCCTTCATAAAACACAACACACGTACATTGCACCCTCATATCGCCCCCACCGACGGCCAGGGCGTCGTAAACAAGGATATTCGCGATACCGCCATGTCACTGGTCGGTTCTCTCCAGTCCATACAGATAGAAGCGCCGCTGGAGTTTTTTGCGCCATTTCTTCTCCAGCGCCCACACATTCCGAAGTGGTGGTACAGATAGCTAATAATAATAGCGAATTTAAAGCCGAGGTTCGGCCCTCTCGGGCACCCTCGAGTCAGACGCTCCCGCGAAACAAGGTAACAGTACAAGCCGAGGCTCCCTCTCAGGGGCCCTTGTGCTGGTTACCTATATATAGAGGTCTCGACTGAGTGCCATTAGCGCTCGGTCACCTCTCAACCCGGTGAAACTGTAAAAGCCCTCGGGCTAGCAGTGGCGTTCAGCCCGAAAAAAAAATGGTAAAGAGGGGTGAAGGGGTACTCAGTTACTTGCTCCGTTACAATTAGTGACTGACAATTAGCATTCGACTGCTGCGTAGTGAGCCTGGATACGATACCTAGCCGGGGAACAATAATTGTGTATCAAAAATTTTCTGACTCCTTCGCATTACATTTAAGATTTTATTACACATGCATTACATTGAACATATGTGAGTATCTGTGTTAGCTCAAATCTTATAAAATAATTGAAAATATAATAATGGGGCAATTCTTCTTAATTCTCAAGAATAATAACGGCGTCTACTGACAGTAGCAACCAGAGGTAAGCTTTATTTACATACCAACCATGAGAATATATCCTCTCTACTATCGGTAAATCAGCAATTACAATTTAAAGTCCTAATCCACCTATTCGGCCATCAAGGAATAGATTATAATAAAAAAATCATAAGAAATCTTGCACATCTAAACAATAAATTAATAAAAAATATTGCAAAAAAATTATAACTCCATGTGGTAGCCACACGGATTTCTATTTTTTTTACTAATTATCTTTTACTTAATTATCGGTTATCTTAATATATTTAAACTGTATAAAAATATATATAGTGCGTATATATATATAAACTGCAGATTATGTGGTAGCCACTCGGACTTCTAATTTTTTTGGAATTATCGGTTATATAAATATAGTATATAAACTGTATAAAAATATAAATAGTGTATATAAATATATATAAACTGCAGATTATAGGACTCCAAATTTGCAAGGCGAGCTATACTTCAATACCCTCTCTAGATGTTAAACATCCAAGCTAGCCCTATTTTCAGATAATAGGCCAGGCTTGGCCTAATTATTAAATGGCTTGGGAATTTAAGATATACGCAAATATATAGCCTACTTATACTTAAGTATATATGATGACGGAGATATTGGTTTGACGCGTAACGTTGACAAACGAACACAAAATTCAACTTATGTTCCACGACACCCTCATTCATCATCGATAAGGAATCATTAATACATATGCGCCGTCATCCCTGAAGAATAAGAAAATATATTCATAATGATACGAAAGGAACAGCATGACAAAGTCGCAATATAATACTGGTGTTCTGTAAAGGTGCTTCCTCGGTCGAGTTGATCAGCGCTACAGCAAGTTTATAGATGCATCGTGGCTATACCGTGTAAAAAATACGGTTTGACTTTTTTTAACGCTGACGCAAAACAATGTATGCTTTATTTCTTTTTATTGACATTGGGCTCCGTGCTCTGCATACAAACGACGACGTTACATAAATGTTTACCCTTCGCAAGGGGAAATTGGAAAACGAATAGTGCTGCTGGACAGCAATGAATACTATTTAAATTTGCTCCGTTTAAAGGTACATTTAAAGTTCATTCGAATTCAGATACTCCTATTTAATTCACTTCATTTATGATCCACGATGATATTCTGCTACTTAATTTAGACTACACATTCAGATAATCTATTTTATACGCGGAGAAATCCCTTATGCATATCCACTCTCGCTTTGGTAAAGACGAGTTATGTCGGACTTGCGCCGACTAAAATCCCGCGACGTGTTAGCCAAATATACGGACTACTATCTAGGCTGAATAAAGTTATAAAGAGTATTGGGACACAACCACTATACCACGGATTCATTACTTCGATAACGGAACGGTTACTATCATACTATGGTTGTTAACGGTAAGTTAACTAATACCATATAATGAAATCACAAAAATGTTTTTCTCTTCTGTCTAAGTCAGAGGTTCTCAGACTTTATTTATGTCTACACATCTAGCTGGTTCCGGTGGACCCCCTGGAGCACATATAGTATATATATATATATATATATTTATATATATATATATATATATATATATATTTATATATATATACTATAACAGTCGCTGAGATTCTTAAAATGTTGTCTAAAATGTTGGCTTGACTTCACCTATCAATGTAGGCCATTGACAGGTAAAGTCAAGCCAACATTTTAGTTATTCACTATCGAAAGCAAATAAATTTTAGTGTACTTTTTTTTTTAAAAAAATTGTCTTATTATTGAAACTGGTTAAAAAGATTATTTAATTTAAATTTTATAGCACCAATTCCGCGAACTCTATCGACTAAACGGACAATCAATCAAATCGGAAATTTCAGAGAAATCTATACAAATATATTAAATATTTACCAAATAGTTGTTTTTATTTTCAACATATATTATACAGGCCTTGTAAGCTTTGACAACTAGCCTGAAACCAACGTTAAGTTAAATACTTTAGGTAAGGTAGTTTCTCAAACATGAAATTAGTTCTGAAGCTATTATTAAAATAAATACAGGGATCCATAAATTTCTCCTGGGATCGGTCGCGGGACGGGACGCTCCGCGAGCAAAGCACTTTAATTAAAGATTAAGACAATAGTTGACATTTCAATGAAAAGTAACTTTAAATAAAAGCATAAAGAGTTTTTTTAGCGATAGTCTTAAGTTAGTATGTAGATGGTGAAGGACAATGCCCTCACAGAATAATAGCGTAAATGAGCGGTATTGACTTCACTACCATAACCGACATGCATTTACTCTCAATTGTTATTATTATTATTCATTGTTCTATGCAGATAGAGAGAAAGATGTGTCTTGATTCAATCATATTCAAAGAAAAAAGTTAAAAAGTTACGGATAACACGACGCCTTGTATAAAAACTAATCTGTGCTTAACGAAGTGAAGAATTTCTATAGTATTGTGTAATGTGTATAATTCTACAGGTGTTGCAAATGTTTCTAGGTAATGATTTTTACTATTTAAAAAAAGAAACTACCGATTTTATTTCGAATTTTAGATTTGCTGCTTAGGAAATAGATCATAGGTAACAAAGTGAAACGAAATATTAATCTTGCCTCTTAACAATGATTGGCTGGAGGGCAGAACTATGAATGACGCACTCACGAGAGCTTGATGACTCTTGATTGTGCATCCGTGCCATATTGGTGGAATAATAGCGATGTGCAGTCTGAGGGAATGTATTGAAATATAGTTATGTATATGAAATTCAACATTTTAAATTACAATTAAGCTTTAAATTATTAATAATAATTTAATTTATAAACCATATAAATCATTAAGTATAAAGTTAAAACATTTTTACTTTATTTTTGTGACGTAATAATGCAGATCCATCAGTTTGGAAAAAATAAAATATTTTGTAAATATGTTGAGAATTAACTGCGAGTCTAAAGCTTAACGCAAGGTGGCAAAAAATCGTTTCAATATAGAACATTTTTTATCATAGTACCCTCATTTTAGTTTCTAAAGAATCATATAATATTTCTCATCCAGTACTAACTATTGCTAATTAATACTTAATTCTGTATATATTCCGCAATTCGACGGTGTACAAATAAATCTAATTTATTTTTTTCCATACCGATAACGATCTATTTATATATTTAAGTTTATATTTTTTGTATTAATATTCAATTAAAAATTAACGGGGGAAGGTTCAAATACAAACGGAACACGGGACAAACATATAACACATCTAGGACCCGAAAGCTAAAAAAAAATAATACTCATTTCCGTATTTTTTTTTTATTTTTAAATTTGATTGGTTGCCGAAGCAGGCGGACTGCTTCGGCAATAAACCAGCTACAATAAACGTCTAGTAAGTAAAGTATTTAAAGTTATTTCTCCTTTCGCTTGCCTCCAGAAAAGTGCAAAAAAAATATGTAAAAATAACATTATTCAGCGGAATTGCACCGAAAATATTATTCAATTTAAAGTTTGCCTATAAATTTAATAATGACGAAACGTTATGTCATCAAATGTTATTAATTTCAAGTAATTTTGTCGAGCGAGGCAGCTTTATTGGAGTATAGTTTATGAAAAGGCTATAAATAATATATAGGCTATAATAGAACATCTATTTTCATTTAGTAATGAATCGTTAGATATTGAATGCTCGTACATAGATTCTAAAAATATGTTCTAATATTACATGGACTATTTGTTTTACACTGAAAATTGCTGACTTGGCTTGATGGTAAGAATATTCTACAATGATGCGCGTAACGAACGTATTTTTTTACCATTTGACTCAATATCTATGGTTTAATGTGTTTCCTAATAGAGATATAATGTTATCGCATCGCATGCTGTTAAGATCTAAAACACATCACCCTAGACGATATTGTTATTACGATTGTATTGGCAATGTTCGCTTAACGTATCATAACTCTACATTAACGTGGACCGTACGGTATTGTTATTTATTTTTTATTTATTTATTGTTAAATAATAAAAACCCTATTTCAATTAAAAAAAATAGGTACAATGGATGCATCCATTGTACCTATTTTTTTTACTGTTGGTGCCAATAACACTCATATTGAATTGAAAATAAGAATGAGTATAATATACCTAATATATAATAATATAAACGTATAGTAAATAAAAATAATAATAAATACAAAAAAATATAAAAATCTTAAATTATATAATAAAGACATAAATACACTAAATATCTAAGAAAAATACTTAAACCACATTGCAAAGTCAGTCGATGTATTCCCTTGCGTAATATTTTTATTCGAAGCTCGTATTATGGCTAGAAAGAGACGTTCCATCTTAGTTCAGAAGCTTGACAACGTCCCTTTTATTTTGATATATTTTTGAGAATGAAAAATAGATGTCACTATCGCTAGAATTATTTCCATCGAGTAAATTACCTAATTGAACAAAACAGATATACCACAATACTATTGAACTCTGGGTAAAAATGGTTTATCTTTGAGTTTTCCATGCCATTATATTATAGGGTTCTCGGGTGCGTTGTAATGAGCACTCGATGGAAAAACTCGACATATTGATCTCCCCGGGTTTGGGTGGCCCTCGACAGCATTCCATTACTGAGTTGTTGAGATAAAATGCTACCCTTGGATACAATGGAACAGACGATGGAATACAGAATATACATAGACTATATCAATAAGTTTTTAAGAGATTGAATTTAACGTCTTCCCGGCCGATTCCGACCACTTTGATAATTTCTGATTATGACCAGAGTAACAAGATATATTATAGTGACATAATCACTAGAACGGGGACTCTCACTCGTCATTCGTCATCCAATGTATTGAATGTGTTATAAAGTCGGAGGAAGATTGCAATTACAATGGCAATGGCAAGGGGATGTGAAATACATACATAACGTCCCATACTCGAAAACCAACAAATTGTGATACACAAACGACACAACTGAGAATCGAATCTAAGTCTTGGGACGTAGCATGCTTAATTCTAGCGAGCAGTAACTTATTTTTTAAACACGTATAAGCTAAGTTTTTTTGTATTAAGTTATTTTTTAAATTAAATATTTATTTAAGTTATTTTATTTGATTTGTATTTTTCATTATTCATTAGCTTAACACGGTTACGATTGGGCATAATTCTTAATTAGATTGAAGTAAATAAAAAATTTACATGTGAAAGTAAGAAAAAGAAAGCTTGGCTCGTGAATAATTTTACAGCTGAAGTTTGAGATATAAAATGCTCATTTCTTCAATATTTTAGGACAATTTCATTCCTGTAATATTGTAACATCATACTTAATTTAAATTTTATAAATTTATTCCGACTGTTACCACTCTTTGCCGATCAAACATTCATTTTACATGGTTAATCTCAGGTTTAATTTCAATAGTATATCATATCTTGGTTAAATAAAGAAATATGAAAGCCACAAGGATATAAAATTATAAACACAATTATTTCCACACGATTTGTATCGCTGCAGACATATTATTTGCGCACTAGGGAGATAAAATCTGTTGTTTATAAAAGATATTATGATATTATTATCATGATATATTATATTAGGATATAATATTATTAAGATATTATGACTAAAGATAAATTATAAAAAATTATACAGTTTTTTTCTAATAACGGTGCTCTCAGACGTAATAAAAAGAGATTATCTTCTTTAATACAGAGCTTTAATGGTCTGGAATAGGGAAAAAGAGGGCGGGAGTACAAAGAGAAATGTTAGCAACGAAAATATTGCTCGTTATCCCATTTTCCATGCGAAATGCTTAATAATTATCATAAAATCCATATCTTATTATTGTTAGGTTTAAGACAGATCCATTCCACTCTCTGCTTCTATATCTCCTCTAAGCAGCGAAACACAAATTGAAAACAATGCATAAAGAAAACTCTAAATGTTTTGCAGTTTTGTTAAAATTGTCACGGAATACAATCATTAAGAACTTGTAACACCCATTTTTCGTTTAAAAATGGTACAGAAATTGTTCATGGGCAATAGCATTTATATATTTAATAAAATTCCACAACTAATCATCGATATATATATATATATATATACGTATATATATATTATATATATATTTATTATATATATATATCTTTAATAACCTAATTGTAATATATACATTAAGTAATGAAAACGTAGAAAGCTATATATTTTTACATTTTCATTACTTCTACTGACTGACTACCAACGTCGCATTTCGTCGCCTAAATACTTCTATTGTATGTGTTGTCATGCGCGAAGGGTTGTGAAAGCACTCGAACCGTGGATGGCAAAAGAGAGCACTTGGCCATAATATTGATGGCCCCTCTCTGCCCATTTGTTCCAGATATTTCATAGCTTCAAGTTAACATAAAAAGTTTACACAATATTTACTTTGTATCACTAATTTATATTGGACATATATTACCTGAAAAATAAAATACGTGGCGCGTTTCCTCACCGAATCGCTATATTATTTGTGTGTGTGCGCGTTGGATCGCGAAAGTAGACGAACCGTGGATAGAAGACTCATCAATAGCACTTGGTCATGCTATTGATGGCCCCTTGTAGCCTATTTGTTCCAAACATTTGGATGATTTAAATACAGTCACACACAACGTACAATTCAAAATAATTTTAACACATCAATATATCTATTCATATATCAATATAGTATTTCTTTACTATCTTATATTATCGTCTTTAGTATAAACCGATTAATCATCACATCAATAAAGTTTAATGATTTCTTTCTTATATTTAATATACTGCACATAGAATTACAAAAAATTACTGCTAACTGTTTTATCGCTTTTATTTAATTTTTAAAGGTAAAATCTTTCTGAATCTTAAACTCAAAATCAAACTTACCACCATAAGACCTCCTGACGCCGCTCAGCAGTTCTCTCTAAGTGGATTGAAAAAATAATAATATCCCGATAATATTTTTAGCTCTTGATCTACTGGTAAGCTTACAGAAACCCATACCTAATAATCCATATAATTATGATATCAAAACATCACAGTCCTATACCGTGACCACGAGTGCCGTAAAGACGCAAAATATCGGCAATTAAAATAATATAATAAACGCCATAATATCTACAAAACAGTCCTGTCTCTAGACCACCATTTCTAGTGATTGTGTGATAAGTGATTGTAATTAAGTGATAAGAGATTGCTTCATTATCTGTATGTTTTCTAGATGTCTAAATATATAAACATCTCGAAAACATGTCGTCTATATAGCGTCCTATGTGAAACTTTATACTCTTCTTATTGAAATTAATAACAAAAAAGACGAAATAAAACTAAATAATATCAAAGGGATATTGATAAAGTGTTTTAGAGGCTCACTTTAATAAGCTAGGGGATGCTAAATAGCACTCAATGTACACAGTACACAGTAATGTTGACAATAAAGGATTTGCCCCATAGAGAAAGAAATTCAATTTTTAGCTATTACATTCAAATTTTTAGCTACGAAATTGATTTTGTGTTTGCTTATTAAAAATTATTAACATATAGTCTAATATAGTTTTTTAAAATATTCCTTTAATTCTAATTAGATATAGAATAGTACCATGAGCTTTAGATATATAATAGCCAGCCAGCTATTTGGAAATCGCAATTATATATGGTAGTTATGCAAATGAACATTTACCGTAAAACACTGTTACTGCACTATCTTTTAAAATATATTAGACAAATTCTATATGCATATAAAGTGATATAGATACATTAGCGAAAGTTGCCAATATATTAAATAAATAATAAATACATAATATTGAAATGTTACCAATGGTATATTATGCTCATTCTTCTTATGTGTACAAAAATAATATATTATATTTACATTTTAAATTGACACATGGTGCAATTTTCACAAAGTTAAATGAAGTGGCAACACACGAGGCTGTTGTTAAAAATACTCTCTGAATTCTTCAACTAGGGTAAGGTCAAAAGCCTTTAGTCTGAAATGTTTCCAGAAACTAGTTTTATACACAAGTTCCAGGTTAAAAACATATTATTTGAACAATTTTTGATAAAAAGGATGTGACAAGTTTAGTATCTCAAGAACGGACACACACGAACAGACAGCGTTCACAGGAGTCACCTTGATGTTAAAATTGGCATTTAAAATATTCAGGAGCAAAAGAATATTTCAAGATGAAATACATGATACCATAAATATAGGATACTAAGTGTTGTGGATCTACGGTATAGGTGAGAAGTAGTTATTTAAAATGAGAACGATATAAGGAAATATGGTCTTACTTGAGTAAGGTAGAATGGGATGTATACAGTTATTGCACCAATTTAACATACATCTGCATAATACAATATGGATAAAATCAACTCTTGTATAAGCATTGCTATTGTTTTAATGGACAGAAAATTAAGGTCTAGTCTGATCTAGCTCTAAATCTAAATCATCCTTCGGTCTTATTAATTTGGATTAGGGGAAGCGACCACGAAATACATACATTTGGCGTTACATACTTTTAGTTTCCTAATGACCTCAATAATCACTCGTTTATATTTGTGAATGGTGTGCGGCAACAAGTTCTTTCTATTATAGTTTATCCTAATAAGTCTTAATTGATTTTTCATTATTGATAGCACCGTCTCACTCATCACAGCATCTCACTTCCATTACCTCAATGGCGGCACAATAGAGATAAAAGATGAAGTAGGTTTTTAATCAAGTTTCTTCTTATTTGAAATACTTCAACTATGCTTAATGCTTGTGCCAACAGATGGTTGCCAACAATAGTTGAATGAGAGATTCAAACCATTGTATGTTATATTTTTCAGCCCGTACCATTGACCTATGCTATTGGCATTTAAAGTTTAAAAATAAATAATAATAATAAATAAAATAAATAATAATAATAAATAAAATAAATAATAATAATAAATAAAATAAATAATAAATAAGCCATTTATGAAACTGTAAGTTAATTGTAACTTATGTGTATGCTCCTTTGATTTCGAACTAAAAAAGAAATTGCTAACTAAAGTACGGAATCAACATGGATAATTTTTTTTTGTAATTTCATCGCTATATTTACGTTCAACAAAATTCTTGGTTAACCCTCTGCTCTTTGATGTAGGAAATTACACAACGAAATTAAATTTTCATCGAGTTTAAACAAGGGTGACTTTCCAGATCTCATTTCGGCATTAATCTGATTATAAAAAGAAAATATCTCATCTTCCTTGAGATGGAACAATGAAAGACAATGGTAAGATTAAACTCACAACAAAAGTTACCTTCATTAAATAATTACGTGGTCAATTGTTGTTTTTACATAAGTATTTTTGTGTAAACATTTCATGTTTTTGTGTAAACGTTTTCATTCATTTATTTGAGACCACATATTTAAATACCTAAAACATTTGTTATTTCAAACAAATGTCCACTTAATCGGTTTTGACGATGATGATGATGATATTAATTTATACGTAATGGGAAAGGCAAAGGACTTAAGTCCATACAGCTAGGTCTTGTTCGTATGATGGTTGGTCTGAAACTCGTTTTGACAATGGTGATACCTTATGACACCTGCGATCATATGTTATTAGTGACGTAACCATTCGTATAAAGTAAATAAAGGGACTGCTATAAAATCGGCTAAAGTTTCGGATGATATGTCAGAGACCTGAAACCTGCGATCATATGTTATTAGTGACGTAACCATTCGTATAAAGTAAATAAAGAGACTGCTATAAAATCGGCTAAAGTTTCGATGATATGTCAGAGACCTGAAACCTGCGATCATATGTTATTAGTGACGTAACCATTCGTATAAAGTAAATAAAGAGACTGCTATAAAATCGGCTAAAGTTTCGATGATATGTCAGAGACCTGAAACCTGCGATCATATGTTATTAGTGACGTAACCATTCGTATAAAGTAAATAAAGAGACTGCTATAAAATCGGCTAAAGTTTCGGATGATATGTCAGAGACCTGAAACCTGCGATCATATGTTATTAGTGACGTAACCATTCGTATAAAGTAAATAAAGAGACTGCTATAAAATCGGCTAAAGTTTCGGATGATATGTCAGAGACCTGAAACAACAGCCAAACTACAGTATGAACGAATTAGCGCGACGGAGGATCTGTAAAAATAAATTAGAATAAATAATATAAATTAGATACTAAGAATAGTATATTATATAAGGCGTCTATTTATTTCTAATTGTTCTAACATTTGGGGGAAGATTTTTAATTTATTATTATTGGCATACTGAAGACTGCCAGAAAAAGATCTCTTAAGACTTTTTTCTGGCTTATTCGCATGCACATCTGAAATCTTCGCTGTACGTTAACCTTACCAGTTACAGTTAGTACCAAGCAATCGAGTAAAGAGTATCAAATTTAATTAGACCCACGTAATTTGTATACGTACTAGTAATATTAAATTATATTCCCATATTATATTGTGGGGAATCGAAAATCGGTCCGTCAGTGCAATAGGCAGATGTATTATCATCACTCCAAACTGCCGTTAAATGACAATATATCTATCAGATTCGGTTAATATATTTTATTTATAAAATATATTATATAAACATACTTATGGATTTACAATTACATTTTCCAAGATAGAGACACCTATCGTATAGAATGCCAGGATAGTGAACTAATAAACCGTTAACATAGCCTGTCCATTTATCACTATTGGATTAGGCTGTGTCAATTTGCAGCATTGTTGCAAGGGCTTTCAACGTGGGAACTATGGCAACTAGTCGATATGTACTCGTGTGATGGGGTATTCGGAGCTATGTTTATAATTATTTACAACTATGAAAAGTATATTATTATATCGGACTAGAAGAACATCACCACCAACACTTGTATGTAATAATTATTATCAATTTTTATTATCTTCATTCTTTGTTTTCTTCGTTCTTTCTTTGTCAGCCATATATTCGTATATCGAACTATCAACAGACACAACCACATTTCTTCTGTCAAAGACCAGAAAAGATCGGGGCGGACGCAAGCTGTTAGTACCACAAAGGCTGTTAATGCTGTTAAAGCCAGAATTTGTCTAAACCCCATTAGGAAGCAAAAAATCTAATCGCAAGAAATGAAGATTCCCACTAGGACTCTGTCACGTATTATAAAACAAGACCTAAAGCTCAATGCTTATCGTCGATATACAGGACATACCCTAAATCAATCTTTACAATTAAAGAGAGTGGATAGATCTAAACGCCTTCTGTCACGATACGCAGGTAAAAGGCACAGAAATATCCTCTTCACCGATGAAAAATTATTCACGATTGATGGACACTACAATAAGCAAAAAGATAAAGTGTACGTTCACAGTCCTGAAGAAGCTGCTCAAGTGGTCGGAAAGGTACAACGACGCCATCATCCTGCGTCAGTGATAGTTTGGTGGGGCGTGTCTTATCAAGGAGTCACAAAACTACATTTTTGTGAAAAAGGATTGTAAACTTCAGCCAAAGTGTATCAAGATACAGTCTTGGATCATGTTGTGAAAACTCTCAGCAATACACTTTTTAAAAATATACCCTGGACTTTCCAGCAGGACTCTGCACAAGGCACGAAGTACCTAAGCCTGGCTTGAAAACAACGTTCCGGACTTTATAAGAGCTGAAGACAGGCCCTCATCTAGCCCAGACCTCAACCCTTTAGACTTCAAATTATCGTCAGTTTTAGAGTACATGGCCTGCTCTATACGACACGGCGATTTTGAGTTTCTTGAAAAGTCTTTGGAGCAAATAGTGGCGAAATTTCCCTTGAAAACAGTGCGTAATCCATATTTTTTGATGAGACTAATATACATATAGGTACAAATTGTAATAATATTACAGTACTTCAATTATCATTAAAAAAATGCATTTTCATTGTAACAGAACTTATGGCCGGATTAGGTAAATATATATATATAAATATATATATATAGAGATTGTTTTCAATCAATGTTGTTTCCTTACAACCCTTTTGTATTTTACATAGAAATGAAAATTATGGTATTTCCAAATAGTACTTGTTTTTATGTTTTTGCTTCATAATACAAGAGTCAAATGGTCATGAACCGCTGCATCATTAACCGAGTTCTTTAATCCTTGTCCATTGATAAACAATGCATATATGTACATCTGAAGTCAATGTTATATACTACACCGATTTAATCGAAATTTGAGGGTGTCCCACAACCATGCATAAGTTTATTTTACATTAAATCTCTGACGAATGTCACTAGAGGCTTCATATGTCCCTAGGTTCGCGTATGTGTAATCTAATATATTTCTTTAAAATATATATACAAACGCTATCTCGTAGTTGTCTGAATAACTATTTATTTATGTCCCGTGTTCCCTGCCCAGAGTCTAAACCTGCCATCGACTTTGGATGCATTTCGTCTGATTAGGGAAAGGGTTGACGGGTGAATGGACTCTATATGTACGTTTTCACGGTTCGGTTTAAACTTTTTTATTAGTAGAGTGTTGCTCTACCATCAAAACTTACGTTCCATATGTATACATTTTGTTTAATAGAACATTTGTTATATTTGTTAATAGTACAGTATGAGTAAGGTCTTACTCGTTTCATGAAAATAGAACGACCTACACTCACTTGTTCCACGTGTTTGTTGAGGACCTCTCGGAACAATTGCAGCTCAGGGAATTACTTCTCACAATCAACCTACATTCCAAGTGATTTCTCCGCTAAGAAATTAGAATGTATGAGATAGACTTGATTGGGAGTAATTACTATCCAGGTATTAAACAGCTAATTACCCTTGCTTTATATGCAGTTTGTAAGTTTTTGAAGAGGCTACCGTTTATAATTGGTATAATGGTGATAAGCATAATTCATAACTTAAGTAATCTCTATAACACAACGCTTTAACCCATCATTCAACGAAGATCAGGCCTGTATTTTGGGTTTGTGTTACTTATCGGATTTATCGGAAACCACAGGATTAATTTCTTTTTACTTTTTTAAGCTTTTATGCCCCGAAAGGATAGGTTTTCTCCGGTACACCTGACCCGGTGTTTCAATATATAAAAACATAACATATTGAAGCATCGGGCACAATTTCAATTTATTCATTGTTTATATTAATAAACTGAAACTAATACTTTATAATAAGTACAATTGAAATATATATATGTATATATATGTATATACAATTCTTGTGATACAAATGGGAAAAAAGCATGTTTGTCAACTATTCTATAAAAAAAATATTTGGCAAATTCAATAGGCGAAGTTACCACCCAACTTAAAATGATTTATAGAAGCCAGCTGATAACAACGGGACTTTACCAGTTGCTGTTTTCAAAAATATACACTTATATATAATTTTATTATTTATTTTGAGTATTCATTAACGCATACAAAAGTGTGTTTTATATTTTTAATAGTTCGTTACAATTTTTTTTCTATTTTATAGTTAAATAAGTCTTATAACAATTCGAATTTCAAAAGCTGACAGAAAAAGTCGTTCATTCGCATGCCGACACTGGAGTGTGCTCGACCGGTTGCGTGCACTCGCCTAACTCGCAACCGCCAATTTCGGGCTGCTCTTTCAATTTCTCCACTTTGCCAGTCTGCCTTTTGTTTTGTCAGCTTTGTTTACCCTCATAAGTTGACGTGGCTGAAGCTCTATCAGCTTCCCTCGTTTTTATACGGCTCTACATTTAAATATGAAATAAAGTATTCCTCGTTTAATAGTTAAAAATCTGTTATATATATAATCGGTGTCTTTACATGGTTGTGAATGAAAGTTGTAAAAACTAGCAATAAATTAAGAGACAAGCTTTTAAATAATACCAACGTAAGATGTGATCTTCGCACTCTGTTTCGTACGGTGAGTAAACCCGCTACGCCTCAGTCAAATACTTTAATCAGAACTCCACGCGGTGCATACATTATAGTGCCCTTAGCATTTGTACAAATTCACAGGTCTTCTTCCCTATTCCATTGTACTAATACATGTAAGAACGAAGGTTAAGATGCAATGTCAATGACCTTGGCAATATGCTATAAAACCAACATTATATGAGTCATAAATATTATTTTTGAATGGCAACCAGGTATACATCCAGGTCATCTGGCCATTACGCCAGGCGACCAAAATTATATTATAAATAAAAAAGGTTAAAGAATTAATATCAGCAGTTAAATAGTTTTAATCCACGGAATTACTTCAAACTACTGCCAGGTCGCTAATCTGCTCTTTAAAGAAATAAATTAGAATTTGCGACGCAGACTTGTTACGAAACAATTAACGCTAAGCCTTGAATAACACGAGTGCTTAATACTCACCCTTTTTCTCAAGATTTACTTCAACTTGGTACTACTTCAGTTGAGAAGAAAATTTGTATTTCTTTTATTGTTTTTCTTGTATTACTTTGACAATTAGTCGGCATGTTACTATTATCCTAAATTTTTTTGACACTTCTTCTTAATAAGTCAGGCTAAAATTAGCACCCAGTTTGCATTATTGTCTAGAAACGCTTACAAGTTTGATTCAGAATCAAGTTGCGAATAAGATTATCTAATATCATATATATCTATTTACTAAGAGCTAAGAAGCATTGTTTCCGGCTTACATCACTTATTATACGAAATAAAGGGGTATTGTCTGTGTCTCTGTGTGGCTCAGTCAAGTTTGTTCGCCACTTGGCATTTTGTTATGTGACAAAGAGTGATTAATGAATAAACAGTTCGTCTTGTAAATGATGACTAAATAAAATAAAGACCAAATCGATTCTCACCAAATATTCAAGATGTACATACGATGAATGTGTACCATTGAGAACTGGATGCTGAGATTCGTATGGTAAGTGTCGTCAGGGGTTTTCTGTGGATTGATTTAAAGGTTTATGGGTACGCATCAGCATTACTTATCGAATGAACTATTTGCATATTTGTCAATTTTTTGCACTAGAATTTTTTTACGAATCGACAAACATGATGGTGATGTCATATCCCATCTGAAAAGATTGAATTCAAATATTTTACAATGCAATTGGCGATGGGTATTAAAATTAAATTTCCGATACGATTCAAGACTAATATACAACTGCAAATTGTTATAAAATAAACACGCAAATTTGAATGCTTTTACGGTTTAGCAATTCAGCCAAATGGCTCAATGTGGGTCGTTAAAATTCGCAATTAAAACGGCCGCCTGTAAATGACGAAGCATACTTGTACGGTTTCCACTCGAGTGTGCTCGACCGGACCGGGGTTGCGTGCTCTTGCAGCATTTCCGATCAGAGATGTGACTGCCTTTGCAAATTTTTATTTTTTCACGAGATTCGCAGATCGTAAGTGATCCACGCGATCCATGACGTCTATTGATCCTAGATAAGGAAATCAATTCAAAATGCCGTTGTCACCCGTAAGGACAAAAATGGTCGACTGCTGTAATATCACTGATTTGTCTACTAATATGTAAGCATATATAAGTATATTATTTGCAAGGCGGCTTTGGGGATATTCCCATTATCGAGGCTTTCGCTCGGAGGGCAATTACTCCCTCGGTCTTTGAATACCACTCTAAAGATTAAAGTAAGGTTACTACATTTTTCTCTGATCGTCGGTCGACCATTGTATTACACTGATAAGAACCAACACATTAACGGTACAAACAGTTTTCATCTTGGCCCTACCATAATTTTCCAGTGAAACACTCCATATCGTTCAGTATCAGTTTCTAGCTTCAGCTTGACCCAACAACAATTATCCAGTCTTTCACTCCATATCGTTGAGTATGACGTCCTCCTGATGGGTTTTAACCGCAACGATAACTTCTAGTTAATCAGATGACATTAATTGTGCAAGATATATTATAAATCCTTAAGCCATGTCATTCATATGTCACAAAATCGAAAGACGGTCTAGATGTTGAGTTATGAACACAAGACCCACATACATTTTGACGAAAATATTGTGATGCAATAATGTTACACAGCTAGGAATATGTAAGACCCGCCAATCAGAAACAGGGTACTTCGAAGGAATGCTAGCCATAGGCCTAGCCCCGTATACCTAAAGTATTATTATTATTTGGGGATTTTTTTTCTACCTCTGTTGATTAATAAAATAAATAAATAAACTACAATAAACATATAATAAAACAAATATATTATATACACAAATATACAATACAATTTAATATAAAGACCAACCAGACGAGAATCCCTCGACAGGAGAGTCTAAACGGTCGAGGGTTAGGGCGGAAGGACGAGAAACCTGCGAACTATACGACCTGTGTCAAGTAGCACCGACTTCTGTATTTGAGCCCGGAGTTGTCCGTCCCGGAATCTCAACTACCGCAGGTGGTTTGAGAGGTTGGTTGGGATTAACGCGGTTTGCAAATACGACTATACGAATAATTTCGGTCATGTATGTCGTTCACCTCGTGTGCCAGGTCCAGATATTTTGTCTTTTTATTATTATTCCTGAGGGCTGAGATGGAATGCTTTGAAATATGAGCCTCTGCAGTCATCAAAGCAAAACCCAGCAGCGTATGCTTCTATTTTATATTGGTTTTATGAGGGGTTGATGCTTCTCCGATCAAGCCGTCCCGTTCACGACGTAGATAAGAACAGATGCAGCACGCGCCCGCGTGTTTCGATGAATACTTACTCATTTATATTTGTTAAGGTTTTTGTTATTTCATTGTAATACTACTTACTGTGTAAAAGTGGGACTAGCTACTTTTAACACATTGCAATATAAAACTACGATGTTCTTACAATCCCACAGGCAGTTATATGTGAGTACTAGTAATAGATCTATAGTGTCCGAGATACATTGTCGTCTTTGTTTTCATATAACAATTCGCAAAATAAACAGAATATATGCAGATTTTTAAGATTATAGATATATAGAGCTGATAATTTTCTTCTTTTGCACAATTTTTGCAGTGGTAGAGCTACGATGCCGTTTGTTCCTAGCTGCATAATGAATACTCACAGCTTGACCAGGGTAGTACCACGCCCTCACAGAATACCAGTGTGAAATAGCAGCATAACGCGTCGCCTGGTGAGTGTAAGAATCCGGAGACCTTTATTACTGGTGTCGAGAGATTCCATCATAGTTCTCAAGGGTGGAAACGCATCTGCAGTGTGTTGTCAAGGATGAATGTAGACGTCATGGGCCGGAGGAATCACTTACCATCAGGTGAACTGTGTGCTCGTTTGTTACTCTCATTGTAATAAAAAAAAATACATTTTACTAATTAACTTGGCAGAATCACTTTTTTTTAAAAAGAAAATAGATACTACCTCGCTGGCTGTCGCATAAATTAATTACATAGATTTTTATTAATTATTATATTTACGTATTTAATGCTGAATAATTAAGGTAAATTAATTAAAGTCTATATTCAGCGTTGGGCTACTAATACACTGTGATTATGATGATAATTAATAATAGGTAAAAGGTTAGTTTATACATACGTATAGAACGATATGGGATCATTCTTACCGAATGCCAGCGAAAAACAGTATCGCTACTGTCTACGCCTGCTGAGAAAATAAACCAACATCTTTATTACTGGTGACAAGGCATTATATCTTTGTACTAGGGAGTGATGAAACATCGACACGATCATTTCTTATCAGTTAGGAGTGTGAGTAGCGAGTAAGCGAACCATTTTATTATTTGTCACCTCTAAAATAAATTAAAAAAAAAGTACGACTTTAACTGAACCATTATTGGTAGGATAGAACTACACTGCAGTTTGTTTCTAGCTGCAGAATGAATGGGTCAGTTCGGCCGGGATAGGACCACGCCTTTACAGAATACCAACATAAAATACCAGCATAACGCTGTTGTGTTTTATCTGGTGAGTGCAGGGATCCGGATACCCCTATAACGCCTCTTCATTATGATTTCTTGTCAAGGATGAATTCAGGTCAATGTCATGGGCCGCAGGAATCACTTACTAGAAGGTGAACTGTATGCTCAATGTAATAAAAAAACTTCAATATACTGAAAAGAAGAAGCCACATAAAAGAAACCTCTGTATGTATAAAATTATCATAGTACAAAAATGCTTATACATTCTAACAATCCGTCCTTTTGTAACCACTATGAGAATCCTCCTTAATTAAAATAAATGCAAATATGCCACAAGAAAGAGTAAAATTAAAAAAAATGATACACTAAAGTAAGCAGTCGTTTTATTTGAATCCATTATCTTTTAGACGAGTTTTATGTAAATTTAAGCGAGTTCATTTAAATAGTGTACATAAAACAAATTATGGAGAAGAATTTTTACACTTTTTGGGGTTCTTTAGGTATAATTATTAAAGAGAAATTGTTAATTGCAATTTTAAATGCTAAAATACTATGCAATAAAGGGAAACATCGTCAGGAAACCAGCATATCTAAGAAATAATTAAAAATAATTAGTCTTAAGGGGGACGTTTATTCCCAGCAGTGGGAATTATATCATATACATATTTGTATATATATATATATATATATACAAATATGTATAAATTTAAATATAAAATTGTAATATAAAGAAAACTACTTTATTATTCATGAAAACGTATTCCTTTATTTCTCGTGTCTTTGTACGTAACATGCCTTAGTGGGACAAAGCATTTCAGTGAAAAGTTAAAGAAGGGTGACCCAGAGACCAGTGGCTTTGTGTTTTTAATTGAAGCTCTATTTCGGGAGCCTCGCAAAGAATTTAAAATGAACCTAAGAACTTATTCGAGATTACCAAGTCCTTAATATTTCATGGAAACGGATACATATTTTATTTTCTCTAAGGCTTTATTATTTTATTCGCTTCGGAATGAAGTTGAATATTTATTTTTAAATACAGGATTGAGATGTCACCAGATGCTAATGATGACTTTATTGAAACTTCGCGTGGAATAATATAACTTTGTAATATGGTCAAGGCAAAAGTAAGTATGTCATGCGGGGAGAAAAAAGGACGCGCTTCTTAGCACGCCGTTTTGTAATTTTGGAATTTATATATTATAATTGGAATATACCCAATCTAAAAAGAGTGTCGAAAGGATTTTTGACTTTTTGTGCAAATTTTGGATTTCGATTTAGGACTTTTCAAGACTAAAAAAATTATGCACATATAAAAGATGATAAATATTTTTTTGTATACTATATAAATGATAGAACTTCATCGATCTCGATTACAGTTTTGTCTTATTAAAGGAGATTGTGAATTGGATTTTAGATTTTAATCTACCGCTACACACACAGATTATCAGAAAGCATGCTCTAGAGTTTCCTGGCTAGATTGAGTTTCCGCATACTTGCAAAGATCTTCAATCTGCATAGTAGTGGTCGGTACTAAGTTAATAAGACAATGTTGCCACTCGAATACCATTGTTCCCAATCGGTTATCTTTATACAAATACCATGAATACGCGCATTAAAATTAGTCTAAAACGACTAATAAATGTTTTGTTTCGAACAAGATATTTTTGGTTAGCTGGTGCCAGATGTTAATTGCTCAGAATATATTGATTATATATGATTATTTATGATTATTACTCAATCCCGGAGACAGTCATAGTTTACCACTTACTTTAATACGATATAAAGTACATTTGATAAATAAGATTTGGATGCAAGATCAACAATATTAGTGCAAACCTGACCCTAAAATCTAGATTTATTGTTGCACAAACATAACAAACGGGTATCAAACCCAGAACCAATAACTTTACTCATATTATTAAGCCATTAATTTTTTTCATAAGTACACAACCTCTTTATATACCATTGATTAAAATACATGGGTTTTTATAAGTCAGTCTTATAGAAAAAACTTTGAACGTACATTGTTTAACCCCGAATAGTGCAGCATTATATGACCTAGAATGTAGGCCGCGGTGAGTAATTGTGGGAGGGTAAATAAAATATGAGTTTCCTGTCGGAGGTTAGAATTCTAAGAGTACGATAGTCCTTATTTTTTAAAAAAGAAATGAATATAATCACTTCTACATTTTTATATTAATAACAACACATTATGAATGAAATATATTGTAAAGATGTGTTTAAAATGAGAAATAAAATAAATAAATATAGAAATGTTTTCTTTGTAGGGGTGACAAGATAATAGACAGTTCACGTGATGGTAATTGATGATTGTAGTTCATACAGATGTGTGTTACAGGGTACGTCTGCGAATTCACACACAATACACAGCGTGAAACAGTAACATCATGTTGCTATTTCACGTTAATATTCTGTAAGAGAGATCTTACCCCGTTCGAGATAACTCATTCATGCTGTAGCTGAAAACAAGTTCCTGTTCCACTGTTATTAGTTATTACGTAATTATATATAATAATATAATTTCGGCATTTTGTTTAGAGCTGTACTGAAAAGTAGTAAAAAGTAGAAGTGTTATGCTATATATATATAACTAGTCTGGTCGTAAATACTTTTACATAAAAACTTTTCTTTTTAATTATTTTGAATTTGGAACACATACATATATTATTTTAAAAACTTCTTTAGATTTTCGTGTTCATTATCAAATTACAATATGGAATGGGGTGTTAAAGAAAATGGGATTGCAGTGATCGCCTTGCACAAAGTGGGTATGGAGCCGTCGGTCATATTCCAGACACTTCAAAAGCTTCGTATCAGCCGTAAGTTCGTATATCGTACTATCAACAGATACAACAACACTTCCTCTGTCGAAGACCAGAAAAGATTGGGGCGGGTGCTGTTAGAACTACAAAGGCTTAATGCTGTTAAAGCCAGAATTCGTCGAAACCCCATTAGGAAGCAAAAAATCTTATCGCAAGAAATGAAGATTCCCGCCAGAGCTCTGTTGCGTATTATAAAACAAGACCTGAAGCTCGGTACTTAACGTCGATGTACAGAAGATGCCCTAAATCAATCTATACAATTAAAGAGAGTGGATCGATCAAAACACCTTCTGTCGCGATACGCAGGTGAAAGGCACAGAAATATCCTCTTTACCGATGAAAATATTTTTCCGATTGAAGAACTACAATTAGCAAAATGATAAAGTGTACGCTCACAGTTCTAAAGAAGCTGTTCAAGTGGTCGAAAAGGTACAATGTGATCATCATCCTGCGTCAGTGATTTGGTGGGGCGTGTCTTATCAAGTAGTCACGAAACTACATTTTTGTGAAAAAGGAGTGAAAACTTCAGCCCAAGGATATCAAGATACAGTTTTCGATTATGTTGTGAAACCTTTCAGCAATACACTTTTTATAAATATACCGTGGACTTTCCAGCAGGACTCTGCATTTGGTCACGAACTACCCAAGCCTGGCTTGAAACCAACGTAACGGACTTTATAAGAGCTGAAGACTGGCGCTCATCTAGCCCAGACCTCAACCCTTTAGACTTAAAATTATGGTCAGTTTTAGAGGACATGGCCTGCTCTAAACGATACGGCGACATTGTCTCTTAAAAAATCTTTGCAGCAAGCAGTGGCGAAATACCCCGTGGAAACAGTTTGTAAATCCATAGAATCATGGCCAAACAGATTAAGGCCTGTATAAAAGCCAAGGTGGCCATTTCGAATAGAATATTTTTTATATTTTGCCGATACTAATAAATATGTAGGTTTAATTTTAATAATATTACATTACTTCATTAAAAAAAATGCATTTTCATTAGTAACAGAACTTATATTATATATATATATATATATATATATATATTACGTGTGTTTATATATATGCTAATATATATATATATATATACAACTGAATCTAAAGTATATATTATGTTATAATTTTATAAAAGATATTGCGAGGGTTGAAAGAAGTACGCTGGCTTGTAGTGATAGGTCCTGCACTAAAATAACCTTACTTCCCTTTATAGCTTTTTTTAAGTAGCACATTTCTCGTCCTTATTTTTCTGCCGGTCATAATTATGGTGTTTAAATAATAAAAATAATAAAATGACTTTTATAAGTTAATTAAAAAAAAGTACATATTAATAATAATAAAATATAGCATTAACACAAGCGATCATAGTCTAGTGTAAATAAAGTGTAGGGCTCCCAACCTGAGGTCGTAGTTTCATAATCCAAGTGGCATTTACACAATAAAAAAATATTTACCAACTTTTGCGCTTACTTGCTTTTTGTGTACAATTGTATAAAAACTTAATAGTTCAAAGTTTTTAAACATAAAGCCTCCATTTATTCATTCTTTTTTGTTAAAAAATAAATACAACCGCTCTTTGTGCAGATAGCCCTAGGCAGGAAGCTCATACGTTATTTACTTTCCGACAATTACAGTGGCCTACATTCTAGGTCGCCTATAAAATTGCTACACATGGGGCTAGAACTATACCGATAAACTATACCGAACAAAAGAATAATGAATTCATTTTCTCGTCTTTTTTTAAAGTCTGCATAAACTATAATTTTTAGGAAAGTGTCTCATTCTTCTACACTTGGCAGATCTTCCTTATGGAAAGTCTGCTATCGTATAAAATAGTAGGGCCCATACAATACATATACAGACTTAAAAAAAATTCCTTTTGGTGAAATTAGGAAAGATTTTCCGCCACTGGTTGATCAGTCGACCGTCTCGTCCTCAAGCTACTAAGGCCCTTTTGTTAGTATTCCAAATTACACCGACAGAAATTTTTAAATTTTTAATTTTTAATTTTTAATTTGTCACCACAGTCTGACCTGCGTCACCCCCTGCCTGTCTTCCATCTGGAGCTGGCGCAAGTTCTTCTCAACCTCTCCAGCATACTTAGATCAACAGAACGTCTGTTTTATAGTTTATATAATCAATGGGCTTCACTGAAGTATTTTGTTTACATAATATATAATCACGTTTTGTAACTATGAAGAATAAAGTATAACACATAGGAATCAAATTAAAATATTGCTTCTTGCCAGGATGTCAAAGTAGCACGTAAAACCTGATTCACCAGATTCACTTAAATTATTTAAAAAATGAATATAAGCCGCTAACAATGATCAAATGATCAGGGCAAACATAAGAGGCTGACATCGGCTGTTTTGTATCGTTCTCATTCGGAATATAACCTAATTCAATCACTTGACCCAAATGCCAGTTTAAGTGATGCTTTAATATTAAACCCTGCTAATAAAATTCAGCGGGTTATACTAACTATCCCGTATAATCAGTCTATCTATTAGTAAAATGAATAAGCCAATGTTTAATGTTTTATTAAATTCTCTCTCTTTCTCTCTTCAGTCTGTCTTATACGATACAATAAAATCTTCAGTATTTTCCGAAATTAGAGTGTACAGATATACAGACGTGGTTGACGGACGTATATATTTGATGGTACTAATGATGACAAACAAGCACATAGTTCATCTTAAAATTAATTATGACTGTGGTCCATAAGCACAAGCATCCATCCTCAACAAAGACTCAAGATGCACATGAGTTTTCACCCTCTGTCGAGTAAAATGGGAGCTTTGTTGGCAGTAATTGTACCAACGGATCTACTCATCGTATCGTAGCAGTGTTATGCTGCTTTTTCACATCAGTATTTTATGACGTCCTGATCCTTCCCCTGTCTTTTGTACCTTTTCTTTTCATGCTGTAGCTAGAAACTACCTACATCGTCCATCTACCACGATTGTAGTTGGATTTACGTCAAGTTATAAAATATATACAAAGTTTTGTGAACAGATGTGAGAGACATTAGATATTATGGTACTTTTTATATCTTAAGTCATAAACAAACATTGGAACTAATTTCCACTTATTCCAATTACATTCAGGGTCCCCGTTTCCCCGCTAAGAGCTGTTTGCTTGTCTCGACATCCATCCCTAATTCACTTACAGCCTAATGGCCCGGTGCCACTCTGTGTACTTCCAATTATACTGTGTGAAGCGTTCAATATTTAAGCATATTTCCTCTGCCCCGCAGAATACAAAGCTTTATGGAATATACATATAGATGCAATTTGTTTTAGTGGTCTACTAATCATTAGTTGAACTTAAATTCTGCGGCCCGTGACTGTTTGACATCCTCGATAGGGAATCAGTGCAGATGCATTGCATAATTTCTCAAAATATTGAAAATTATATATTAAACTTTCTGGGTTATTACTTTTTTATTTAAGCAATAAATGATAAAGTGACAAAAACTGTATCTAGTTGGTATGGATTGTTAACTCAGTTAACGTGTAACAACTAGGTCCAGATTTTCGATTGCTAAGTCCGGTCTGGTGAACGTTGAATCGCTCGCGTAGTATAACGTTTATGAATTTAATAAGAAATGAAGAAAACATTTTTAGACACAGAGAACGTGAATACTGAGTTTATTTTCATAAAGTTAAAGAAAGAAACATATGAAATTATTGACGCTACTTTAACCGAGGATATTTATGATATATCGTAAATGTCGGTACTACTAACAAAGTTCAAAGGATTAATAACTTAGAGTGGCTAATGGTCTAGTAGCTAGTACCACGGTTACTAAGGAGGAAGAAAGTAAAGGTTCTTGAGTGGAATTTGTACTAGCAATTGCAATATAGGCAAAACCCCCATTAGTTGGAGCAAAGATAGATGTAAATTTACGACAAGTCGATGGAAGCAGATGGCTCAGAATCGTGTGACAGTCTGCGAAATATCATTATCATTTATTAAAAAAAATACTAGTAAATCTGTTTTAGTTAAATAAATTCTCATTCTGACAATTTGTAATGCAATGTCTAAAGTGGAAAAATATTCAAGAGAGAAAGGACTATTTTTAAACTAGGTAAATATATGTTATCACATTCATTATTCTGAAGCCGTTCTATGGCTAAAATTGAACAACCCTTTTGACTCCGTCATATTTTGTACATCCTATATTTTAAATATATTAGAAATTGACACATGCATATTTCACCTGATAGTCTAATGATTCATAGAACGTATATCCAGCTCATATTAAATGAATCGTTACTATAATACGGTAAATTACGGTAATGTCAAGGGCTGCAGGTATTAACTAAGCTTGGTAGAGCTACGCTGCAGTTTGTTTCTAGCTGCGGAAGGAATGGGTCAGCTCGACCGGGGTAAGACCACGCCCTCACAGAATATCAGCGTAAAATATCATCATAACGCTGAGTTTCGTCTGTTGAGTTCAGGGATCCGTAGACTTTTATTACTGTTATCGAGGCATTCTATCTCAGTCCTCAAGGGCGACTATAGATGTGAGCCACAGGAAATACTTACCATCAGGTGAACTGTGTGCTCGTGTGTTACGCTCAATGTAATAAAATAAATAATTTTATATTTTTCTTGGTGTAATTTCAATATGTTGTGTCTACGGAAACTAGTAAACAGTAAAATTCAGACATTTTTTTATTAAAAATAATTTACATATTATAAAATGTTACAAACACCAGTACCCAAGCGAGATTAATTCACAGACTCGTTGCGAGCAAACCGGCGTCGGTTAATTGGAGGAGACTCAAGGGCTTTCATAATTGAATCGTGTTCAGATGAACCGTCGGCTGCTTAATTTCTAACAGCCAGACTTAAAGCATGACCAAACAATACAAACTTAAACTAAAAATTACTTTGGTGTGCTCACTGATATATTAAATAAAATTATTATATTAAATATAACACAACATTCAATTATAACACAAATTCGTAAATGAGTACAAAAAAAGTTATAACAAGATATTTTTTTAATAATATGTTTAGTCCTCTTTTGTGATACTCCTTGAAATCCTTAAAAAAATAATTTTATAGCATTAGACAAAATTACGTCTAATGGTTACCCCAGTATTTTTTGTGAAATAACCTATCTTGTATCATCTAGACGGCAACGATAAACCAGGTATTAATTCAACAAAATAATTAAGTACTGTACATAACTTTTCTTTGCAAACAAAAATTTATTATATAGCCTATTACGAATTATCGAGACTTAAGGTCGCAGGTTCGTATCCGCCATTAGAACATCTCCTAGCACAAGTGGTTAATTGAAACGTTGCTAATGATAATATCATTGCTAGAATTGTTTAAAAAAATGGGATCGAAAATCTACTTTTGAGTTAACAATTTACAAACCGAACATTTCTTACTCGTATAAAGTGTGCCTTTTATTAAAACTGATATTTAATAGGTAATTCAAATCGCACAGAGACATAAATTTACTGTCACATTTTGAAACGATCCATTTTCTATATCCACAGTATCATCAGATAGGTAATCAAATTGATGCGATATCACAGTGGAAGCATAGCCAATAAAAGAATAATTAAAATAAAATTAGAGAGCAAGATGTCAAAACATGGTCACAAAATAAAAAACAGAAATACGAATTGTCAAATTTAATCATAGCATCTAATAATAATAGGTATTAGTTAAGTGATTCTACCTTAATTATATGTCTTAAAGTTATTTTGTAAAATTGTCAAGAAATATTATGTTTATTAATAAAATTAAATTTTGCGAGCTCCCATTTCAGTAGCTAAAGGTATATCTCTAGTTTGTATATACGAGTACACATATATACATATATTTGGGCCCAATTCACGTTATTTACTAATGCCCTATCTCGAATATGCCTACCTTAGACCTTCTCCGATTTAAATAGACTTATAAAAAGAAATAAACAAACACAGATTAAGGTAATGATATAAACTGTGACACAAATTTGCTCAGGTCAACGCTTCATATAATCGGCCTAATGCACGAAGGTTCGTGTGTTCTGTTACAAATACGATGATTGCTACGTAATTGCTCTATTTTCTGAGTAAACATAGGCTACGTCGTCTAACGGAAAATGATTTATAGTAGTAATTGGATTCTTAACGTGTCAAATGTTAAAAGTATTTGATTAATTAATCTCTACAAATTACTGAAAAGCAAAGTACAAGGGTACAATCAAATGTAGTGTAGGACAGTCTTGCAGATGTAGATAAATTTGTAAGTTTGGAGTAGTGTCGATGGATGGCTATTCAGTTTTATTGCAATCTGTAGGAATGGAACTATATTTAGTTGTAAGTTAGTGATGAGCTAAATTAAAAATAATATGGACTCAATAGTAAATCCTGCAAGTCTCATAAAAGCTAATTAAAAAGAATAGAGAAAAGAAGGAAAATATATGATAATAATACGAATTAATGCAGTGTATTAAACAATGCATCATAAACTATAACATAAAATATAACCCGCTTATCACACTAAAGAGACGTAAATTTAAAGATATTATTTCGTACATAGTAAATGTAAATATTAAGATTTAAGTTAAATGTAAAAAAAATAATGAGTTTTGAGAGCTAAAATAATTAGATTTACCTTAATATTATGCAACACCCTATCCTATTATTGTGATAGACCCCATTAGATGTAGTTTACCAAGGCATTATAAAGTAAGCCACAGTCTTCTGCTACATAAGCAATCTCACCTTGGAGTTAGTGGAACACTAATTATGTGTTCCACTGACTGATGTTCCTGACTTAATTCCTATTTATATGACAAATATTCAAAGGTTTACACATATTCAGATATTCAGTTATCACTCAAATTAGTTCAAGGCATCATCAAGGTCCCATTCATTTAAATATATGGTGGATGGATGCAAATCAAATAAAGCAACAATAATTCAAGAAAAGTCTAAACTTTTCTTAAAGACCGGCAGCGCATCCGAGACTCGTCTGATGTTGCGGATGTCCATGGCGGTAATCACTTGAACATCAGATGAACTGTGTGCTCGCTTCTTACTCCCAATGTAATAAAAAAAATATCTTACAAACATAAATTTTGTGATCTCATTTAATAAACAAAAGAAATCACGATTGAACAAAATATTGACCTCAGAGGATTCAAACCCTAGAATTTGTCAAAGGAAATTGTAAAGAGTTTAAAAAAGGTCTACCATTCTAACAGTAATGTATGGTATCCTCAATAAACGATTTATATCAATCGTTTGGAGAGTATCCAAAAACGTTTTATTTCATATTTGCTATGACCGTACTTTTTATAAAGCATTACTATCTCTGCACACTCGCTGAGCACAGACAATATTCATCTGGGTAAATTCTTCGTGTTGCTTACTCCTCTTACAATCCCTTTCACGTCCCCACCTGTAGCGTAAAATGATGCAATACCAAAAACTTTACTGACAGTACGACGCGTTGCCGTTATCAAATGGAGTACATGGAGAGATACACATTAGATCGTAAATAAAAAAAAAAAAAATATTATGACATTTATACTCATTGATTTTGGCTGCTTTTTTATTACTTACATTATTCATATATAATTTTTTAATTTTACCTATATACTCGTTAAGGCATTTAGTATGTGTTATCGAATATCGATTATATATTTTTAGAGCATCTTCGTTTTACATACAGGACTCTCTTTATCTCCAAGAAACATATATGATAATTTCATAAAAATGTGACCATTCCCTTGGAAGTTGAACTTAAAATTCTGAAAATGTCTTGGTTTCTGAAATTACAGGATAATTGCTAAGGTGTTTAATTTTGTTTATTATTATGTGGACACATGCAAAGAGTTAAGGTTAAATAAAGACAGATTAAATCTAGTAATGCATGAAAATAAATTTATTTTCGAAGAAAATAGTCTGAATAAAGTAGTCAGACATTGGTTATTTACATTGGCGTGCTAATAAAGTTGCACACAGATGAACTGGGCTTTGCCTAAGCGTTTCAAACTTTATCAATTAAGATCCGTTTCAAATGTGACAGTAACATTGATATAGTTATAATGTTAAAAGTCAATGGCTCATTAAAACTCAACTCATTTATCAACATTTATAAATGATATTGGAGAAAACTTATACATTTTTGGATACAAACTGCACAAAATTTTGTAAATCTGTATTATACGATAATTAAAAGCATTTGAAGTAATACTATTTACCTATTTAATAGTTTTTAGTAGTTCTATGACCAATAACCATAAAGTCTTACCTGTATACACATCGGTATTTACACTTAATGTACTAGAGGCAATAAACGCAAACAGTATTAATCTAATGATATGTGATTCGTTCGGTCCACGAGATCCGTACACATGATTATCATCATCATTCTCACAGACTAACAATAGTCAACTGCTTAACGTAGGCCTCCTCTATACATTGCCACAATGTACTATCCTGCCACGAACTACCTGCATCAATTGACTTCCGGTAATTTTGCATAGGTCGACGCTCCATCTAGTGAGTCGTCCTACAGTGCGATTGCCAGTCAACCTTGAAAAATAATTATTTATTTACCTCTGAGAACTAAGATGTAATGCCTCATGATCGGTAATGAGTTGTTTTGTGAATTTTTTTTTCTAGATTTGTGTTTATCTAAGAAGATTTCGAGCGTCGACTTCAATGAAGTCTCTTTGTTTAATTTAGACATTTTGTTATAAGACAAAACACCTTTTCTAATATTTTATCCTTCTAGGACAACGAAATAAGTTGCCAGCTATATACTCACTTTCTGTTCTATAACTAAGTATAGCACCAGATGCAATGAATTAAACTATTTCTTTAAAGTATCTATATAATTAAGAGAGATCAAATAAATATTGATGATCAAAATCGTAGGTTTTATTTAATAATTCCCGATATACTTATACCTTTTACCTTTACCTTACCTTTTAAATATGTAAGTCCCTCTGCTGGGAATAGGTTCTCACTCTAGAGAGGATGGTGAAGCGTAGTCATTCGCGTATACATACGAATATCGCAAAAATATATTTAAACAAAATAATAGGAGAAATTGAGACGAAGGAAACTAAGTTTGAATATGCCACTTATCAAGTTAAATTGATAATAGTTATAGTCCAAATTATATACAGAATTATAGTTATAAAGAAATATTGATTAGCAAAATGATGGAAGTAGGAAATACTACATACAAAGGTACGGTTACAGACGCACAGTTTCGATTCAATTCAATTACAATTTGAATGCTTAAGCAACCCACCGCGTATTAAACTTCTTGCCACATAAGGGATTGTGTAAAATTTCATGAATGGTCACTTCAATGTATTTTCAGTTCGGCCTTGGGTCAACTTGTTACATTCTATTGTACTACTCTACTGCCTTGATGTTTTGACCGTTATTGATATCACAGGACAGATACTAATCTCGTCGTACTAGTGTCGTCCCCCATTTTATTTTCTCCCGACTTAAATATCCCGATAATTTTTTTAAGACCCATTTTAACAGCGATTTACCTTAAAATCATATATAAATGTTACTTGTACATTATTTTATGATTTTTAACTTTCAAAATACATTGTTTAAAGGCAAAACGCAAAAATTTCAATAAAGAAATTAAACATCAAACATCGTCACAGATGATGAATGCTCGATGCGAAGATGTATAAAAAGGAACGGAGACAACTTCGAAAAACAATAAAAGTATCGGCAACTTTCTACATTTTTTCTTTTCTAAAGATTTTCAGTGTGACCTAAATAACAGTCATGTTATAGCACGAAAAGAAAAACATCTATTACATTAATATAATTAATGTGTCACATTTTGTGTCATCTTTTCCTTTGATTTTCGACTTTCCCTTGAATTTAAAGCATTTCAATAAAACTCGACAAATCTAATGCAGCAGGTTTGACCTAGAAGCCTGACCTGACCCACAAAATGAGGGTTCTATCGAACTGTGCAGCTACAAAAGACAACGATCGATTGAGTTTATTACCTAGAGGTCACTTTTATCTAGATAATATATATTATTATTCTTATCAATAACAGTGGTAGAGCTAGCTGCAAAATGAATATGTGAGCTCGATCGGAATAGGACCACGCCCTCCCAGACGGTATAATATTGCCGTGTTTGGTCTTGACAAGGCATTCTATCTCAGTCCTGAAGGGTCACAATGCATCTGCATTATAATTCCATGGGCAAGGACGAATGTAGATGTCGTGGGTCTGGAATGGAGGAGGAGGATGGTGGAGGAATCACTCAAATTTTTTATAATAAAATTTATGACAATAATGTATTAACATTAGAAATAGTGTTTCAAATAGTTTTTTAAAGGTCACCTACGATAGTTACGATTAAAAAAATGGTTTTATTTCTTTCTTTACCTTTAAACCTTACTTTACTATTAACTATTGTATAATATATTGTTTATTAAATGATAACAATACTGAATTACAAAATAATATCGGTGTAAAACACTTAATATACTGAAGCTGAGGAGTTTTATTTCTTATAATGTTCTATGTCTATAGTAAACGTCGATGCCACCTTGGATAGTAAGCACAGCCGCATGGTAGATTGTGATTGAGCGATTGTGATTTCAAAAGTGCTCCTTTTTTGAGTACGGAATGCCAAAAATTAAATACAAAGTTAAAAATGATAGTAATATTATTATTATTTAGGAGACTGAGGTTCAACATAATAATAATGCTTTTTTTCATTTTTTTCGTGCTGATGGCCGCTGTCAGCCCGAGGGCTATTACAGTTTCGCCGGGTTGAGAGGTGACCGAGCGCTGATGGCGCTCAGTCGAGATCTCTATTAGTGGGTAACCAGCACAAGGGCTCCCAAGAGGGAGCCTCGGCTTGGACCGTTACCCTGTTCCGCGAGAACGTCTGACTCGAGGGCTCGAACTCGGCTCGCTCAATTGCTTCTGACTAAAAATTATCTACATTATTATCTCTATTATTATTATTGGCTATCTGTATCACCACTTCGGAATGCGTGGGCGCTGGAGAAGATAGATATAATAATTCAGTCATCAAAAAAGTCAATGATATATTAAGATATATAAAGATATATATAATGTCAATAAAATTATACTCCAGAATATAGTTCTGAAATATAGGCGTAAGTATATATCTATTGTAAAAAATACGTATAAATATATATAAATACACATACACATATACATATACATATATGGATATACCACGCAGACTGACTAAAGGTTACCCGTCCGTTAATTTGATTATAACAAGAAGCGTAGACACGGATGTTTAGTGAAGCGGGGCGGCTAGAATAGTGATAACAAAATTGTTTGCAAACTCTTGCTCAACTCTATTACTAGTAAAGTAAAAACTTTATACGTACAGCAGAGAAAATTCTTTCAATCTTATCATACATCTTGTCGGTTTTTTATCAGCAAATTACTCAACATGGTCGAAAACCACATCGAGGACACCATCATATGAATTAATGGTGGCACAGTCCTCTGACCTGACCCAGCTGCGCGAGAACGACCTCTCAGGAGCCCTTGTTCTGGTTACCCACTAATAAAGGTCTCGGCTGAGCGCCCTAAGCGCTCGGTTCCCTTTCAACCCGGTGAAGATGTGAAGCCCTCGGGCTAACAGTGGCAATAAGCCGGAAAAAATCAGTCCTCTATAGAGGGAACACTAGAACGCAATAGGCGTTTCTAATTATTTTTAGGAGTTCTTACATGATTTAAATTTTGTCTCTATTATTTTCATCATAAAAATTTCATATGGAAAAGTAGCATGTTTCAATTCTTCACCATTTCTTGCCAAGGCTTTTACTCATCGAAAAAATATTTGCGATATACCCGTACAGGTAATAGGCTTTTAAGGCTAAAAGGTACCTAAAGGTAAGGCTTTCAACTCAACACAATGCAACTGCGTTTTCCTTCATTAACCATATGAAACCTTTCTTAAAAGCCGGTAGCGCATCTGTGACTTCCTCTGCTGTTGATGTTCATGGGCAGCAGTGATCACTTACCATCAGGTAGGTTGCTTGCACCCTTGCAAAATGTGGCAAAACCCAAATTGTCCTCTTCACTCTTAGTCCTCGGGAGTAATAACCAGATCTAATCTAATTAAATAATCTATAAAACAGAGACGGACGTCAATGGTATGGAATTCTCGTGTAACATAGTTACAATATTACCAACATAACTTTTCATGTAGTCTTTACGATACCGGAAAATTTTACTACTAGACAAACCCAAGATTCACCAACGAAGGGAATGATTTGCGGTATTTACTTTACTTCTTGTTTCTGCCTATAATATATCATACTCTCACAAAACAACGTGAGATAGGAACATAACGGTCATTTGGCAAGTTTAGAGATCTAAAGATACAATGGACACATTTCGCCTCATTCCAGTCAGGAGTCAACGTTTGTGCATCTTGTATCTTTGTTTGTGATAAATGTCATCTACATTAATTTTGGGCTGCAATGTTGCCTTAGAGTTATGAAAAAGTATCAGAGACTCTTCTCGTTCTAATTAATTCAATGTGGTTATTTTGTCTCAAAAAAAATTATTGCAAAACCTATAGGTAATTTTCTCAATAATCCAATAAGGAGATCACGAGTCATTAGTGTATATAGTAATAAATGCTACGATTTATTCCTCCACAACATACATCTTACTCTTCTAAAACTCCTTTTAAGACTAAACAGCATTTTCGGAATAATGATATGATATTCTTCACTACTCATCGTTACTTACCGATGAAATTAATTTAAATTTATCACGGTGATGGTGATTCATCATAGTTCATTGAATTGAATGAACTGTGATGAATCACCATGAAGCTGTGGACCATTTTACGTAACGAACCCAGATCCACTACCTAAGTGTGGTAAGTGGAAACTTACGGCAAACGAAACCCATGACATTTACATCCATCATTGATAAAGATTGTGTTGTCACTCCTGTGGTTTGAGATGAAATTCGTCGTTATTGGGTCCTCGGATTCCGATACTCACCATACAAAACTTTATGTTGCTATTTCACGCTCTTGTGAGGGCGTGGTGCTTTTCCGGTCAGGCAGATTTACAGACAGAGATTCATCATTAGCAGTCATTCGTGATGTAGCTAGAAACTAGCGACATCGTGGCTACATCATAAGATATAAATATAAGGCATTACACATCTTTTCTTTGTGACTATTAGAATTCTACAATATTTTTGTAGATTAACGAACGGAATACTGTTGCTTAATTTTTCTTTCAATATATTCGTATAGACGTCTCTAGTCATGAAGAGAATATTTTTTTTACACTAGGTCCTAGATTCTCTCTCTAGGACCCGTAACTGCATAGTGTCATGATTATTACTGCATTCGGTCATCAAATAATAAAGTCAAAGTTAGCTTTATAGGATATGTATAACAATAAAACGAATTGCTGAATAATAAACGACCGACGTTTGGTTATAAAAAAAATCTTTGTATCTCAAATTATTTTTTTTGGACTAAAAAAAACTCTATGATTTGCTAGATAATAGTCATTTCTTAATAATACTGGCATCTATAAATTGAAGTTAATAATTCAATAAAAGTTAAAAGCATATAAACAATATTGAAAATGGATAAATTACTAAAAGACATTGCCTTTTATTTAGTATCTGTGATTATTTTTAAAGCTGTAGTCGCCGAAACTTGAAAAAGATTATAATCACAAAGGGCTGTTCATCTACATGAAGTTCTATAAAAACTCCGCAAATTTAAAAGGTAAAAGGACACAAAGAAAGGTAAACAAAATAGTTTATACACTTTATTATTATTGATATTTTTATTTTCTTAAAGTAATAAAGTCAAAGAAAATAATGCAAAAAAAATTAATTTATGTTAAATATAACAGAAACGTCTATAAAAAGTAAAAGAAATCCTTTACTATAAGTAAGGATAATAATCATTTGCCTTTCCCTTCTCGCTTCGAAACAAATAAAGCAAAAAGTAAGTATATTATAAACATAAAAATCCTCCATATCGTCTAGTAAAGAACCATAATTTATGCTACTGCATTAGAATCTTGTTTACCGTGAAACCCATAATTATATTGAATTAGAAATAGTATTTATATGTTTCATGTACACATATCATCAATGGTATTTTTATAGCGAGATAATGGTAAAGATATAACATCCGCCCGCTTTGTCGTAATAAAAACAGAAATAGCTTAAAATTTCAATTAAATACACCGACAAAATATAAATGTTATATTAAATTAAGATTTTTTTATATACATTTTAATATAAATGAATAAGTTACCTGATTACAGACAGCTTCTGCGTCTAACCCAGTGTATGGCACATCCCTAACTTTATTAAAAAAAACAAATTATTTTTTTTAGTTCTTATTTAACTGATTTAATTGTCTATGATCAATTTATAAATGTTGAATTAAATTTACTAAACATAGACGACGGTTGTAACCTCGCAAGAACACAACCGAGGCGTCTCACGGCGCACGGGGCACTGACCAAGGCTTGCTAACTCGTGCCCCGCGCCGCCCTGAACAAAGATTAATAAAGCCTGAAAAAGTAAATGAGCAGTTAAGTATAAAAATTCACACATATATTTTTTTTCACCTTTAACGTTCTCGGAGTAGGGAGAACACTAAATGATACTGTAAATAATGCAAACATCTTAATAAATTTAAATTTCATGTACATATATAACATTAGTTATTAGTTCATTTTAATCTTTCATTGAAAAAAGAAGATATAAAAAATAAAAATTGACGGCTCAATAAATCTATATGTATTTTTGTAATTTTATAATACAATAATGTTTAGAGGGTTCAGGGATTACCAGTGCTGTGTTACAGTGACAGTTTAACAGCTATTTTTCTAATTTACAATAAATTCAATTAAAGTTAAATAGCAGAAACAGACTATTAAAAATATTAGAAAAGAAAAGTTATAACGTAAAGCACACACTATTTTATAGAAATTAGATAACTGAATACAATCTGTAGTAGCTCTGGGCACTTTCTTTTAATTTGAGAAATAGCCCAATAGTGAAATCTGTATTGATATATATATGTATATAGGTTACTCTTTCTTACATTAGTGATGGCACGTTGTAGTTTGCTTCTTTTTGATAGTACATATAAGTTGGCTCGGCCGAGAAAGGACCACACCCTCAGGGTGTAATATCAGCATAGCGCTACTGTGGTTTGTATTAGGAATACTGGGATGCGGGGACTCAATTACATGGTAAACAGGACAATTACATTCAATCTCATCTTCTCTTAGGTGTGACAGCGGATGAATGTGATTATCATGGTCTTTCATCATCAGGTAAACTATAATCACCTGTTATTATAAAAAAGAAAAAAAAAGGAAACGAGTTATAACGACTACGATTTAGTGAAGTGTCTGTCTGTTAATATTTTGATTTATATTTACTTCATGCTCAGAAAAATGCTATAAATGTATATTAGGGAAGAAAATTAGACAGACAAATACCTGGCACTAGAGTTTACGACGTGTCTGTAAAATTTCTTAATCTTTGTCCTTCGCCGAGGGCGGGCGCGTATTCGATATGTTGCAAAGCACCGGAAGCCTCCCGTTCGCCGTTTACGGACCTTTGTTTTGCGAAACGTAGATAATCTGTGATCACTTGAATGCTCGCCAAGCTAGAAGCGCCCTTCTCTACTCCTTTCACTCGCATTGGGTGGAGACGTGATAGAGTCTCGATTTAATGAAATGTAAAAGGACAAAGGAAAATGTTATAGAACTAAAAATGGGTATTGAATACAAATACCTGTTTCATAATAGTAATGTAAACAACAAATATTTAAACAATATCATAAACATTCATACTGTAATTGTGTAATACATGTAATTATCCTTTCAGTTTTATTAGTCTGTTATTCTTAAATTAGTCTTAAATTGATGCTGACAAAAGCGGGTAGCTTTGGCAAACATTAATACTATAGAAAAAAAAATATTATTTAAGTCATTGAAAATTATTTAAAATAGGCCTTACGCGATAGTGCCACAGCACTGCTAATTTTGGCAATAAAAAGGTTGGCTTGACTGGAAAAAGACCACGCTTTCATAGACAGCAGAGTAAAATAGTAATCTAGCACGCAGCAAATTCTATGTACACTATGATTTCTTATCAAAGATCAGTGGAATAATTTACTACGAAGTAAACTGTGTGGTCGTTGGTAATCCTTAACATCACAAGAAAAGAGTGCAACATTAAAATTACTACTATCCCCATTACTATTTCCACTTTTATTTGAGGTATTAATAGTATTTGCTTCGTAATTTTTGAATAGTTTTGCAATCTTTCTGCACATTCTTAACAGAAGTAAATCACTGTCATAGTCAGGAGGCTTATTCATAAATCAGATTCAGTGTCAGCTAGTTTAATAAGCACACGAGAAGAGTGACCTGGCTCTTGTTCTACAAGCTACATTTTGAAAAAGTGAGCAAAAACTGTATTTTAACCATAGAATATACATGGCAGATTTTCATCCTTTCCTTATTCCCAACGTTTAGATCTAAGGTGTACATGATTCGGCATATTTGTTGCATACAGCAAAGGATTGGAATGATTTTCTTGTGTCAATGTTTGTGATCGATTGCGATTTGAATATCTTCAAAAAGAGAGTGAAAAGGCATTTATTAATACTAGGAATAAGTGGACATGATGCATGCATTTATTGTCTTGTATGATAATTATTATGGTTAAATTAGATTATGATAGGTATCAAAAGAGAATGCACATCATACCGCGATACTAAATAAGGCTAACACTTATCATATGAAGGTGCCAATCAAGAAGCTTTCTTCTTCGTCAGTCATTGGTCCTACGAGTGATGCGGCTGGTTGGCTGGCATTGCCAGATCAGTCTCCCGATTCTTCTCTGTTTTCTTCTTATCAAAATAGATTTATATATAAATCAACTTTATTAATTTAATGATGACATTTATTAATGCCATTATTTATATTAATGCGAAAGGTTCTAAGAAATCCCCGTTTCTTCATAAAACACAAAGTTTGCCACAAGGAAATGTTACATATTCATTTGGAAAATGGACAGTGTCGCTCCAAAGAAAGTCTTTTAATGTATTTTCCTGGAAGTACTCGTACTTTTACGTTCCAAACTCCATTCATCATTCGTTCCGTGTTACACAGCGCCCGGAGCACCGATAATGTTCCGGAGTATTTAAAAAAAAATTCTTAGACGTATTACGCAGGCTTATTCTGTTTTGTTATCTTAACTACCTTCTCCCTTTTTTATAAACATTACATTTGTACAATTTTTATTTTTAATATTAGTGATGACAAACGAATATAGAGTTTTTATAGTGGTAGAGCTACGCTGCAGTTTTTTCTAGATGCATTGCCGGCATTTCAGTGCTTTCTAGAATAAACAGGGTAGGATCACGCCCTCACAAAATACCAGCGTGAGATAGCAGCATAATGCTGCTGTGTTTCGTCTGGTGAGTGTAGGGATTCGGAGACCTTTGTAACTGGTGACGAGCCATTCCATCTCTGTGCTCAAGGGTGACAAAGGATCTGCATTATAATTCCTTGTCAAGGATGAATGTAGATGTCATAGGCCGCAGGAATCACTTACCATCAGATGAACTGTGTGCTCGCTTGTTACTCTCAATGCTAAATAAAAAAAAGTTCACAAGATTGTAAGTGATGACTGCGGTTCATGACATTTGTATTCAAACCCACAAAAAAAGATTCAAGATCCGAAATGCGTCGTCATCTCGGTGGACTGAATAGGAATGCCTCGTAACCTGTTTCATGATAAGGAATCACAATTGAATACGCTGTTATTAATAATTAAATTTATTCCTATTAGTATGAGATGGAGTCTGCAGTCGAAGCTGGATCTACAAACTAGTATATAAAGAAAAATATTATTCCAGAATAAGGATCGAGAACTGTCTGTTGAAATCAAATGTTCGCCGGGAAGCAAAAGTTCCGCCAATAACTTGACAGCTTTAATATAAAGAGGTTTGCTCGAAAGCAAATTATTGTTATTGCAAATATTAATATTGGAAATTCGATAAAAGAACGTTATGTGATGGAACCTCTAATTTGTTGTCCAGGTTCTGACACACCGTAAGATCAAGATTCAATTCATACTAAACGAAGAGTGGCTTATCTGCGACTCCTCTGGTATTGCGGATGACCATAAGTAGTGGTGATCATTTACCATCACATGAGCTGCTTGATCATTTGCCACCTAGTCTATAAAAAAATACTGCTACTTTATGCTGGCATTATGCGAGGGCCTTGCCCTTTCTCGGTCGAGCCGACCTCTTTATGTTGCATCTAGAAATAAAACTACAGCGTGGCCCCAACACCGACATCTGGCAGTACCCAGAAACTCTGATTTAGTAGTGTACTATTTGAGAGTTCAAATGGTTTTGGTAAAAGTTTTCTTTTATAAGATACTAGCTATTGTGAACATTATTACTCCAACTAAGGCGAATTCACTTGTGCTAGAAACGCTTTACAACACGAATCGAATGGCGGATTTGAACCTTCGACATTAAGTTTTGCAGTCCGTACCCTAAACTGTTTATTTATTTATTTATTTCTAACATGTTATATACAATATCATCCTTTACTTCAGGTTCTTAAAGCTTTTGTTTGGTGAGGTTTTTTTTTTTGCGACGGTTACGCCTTATACGTTGTTGTATAAACTAGGGACTTGAGACATTAGAATATATAATTGTGTTAAATGTGGTGTGTGGTATTAACTTATATATATGTTCTTTAAATATTTATACATTTAAATATAACATAGTATAATATATTTTTATAAGTTTAGGTTAGTTAATTTATCGATGAAATATGATTTTAGTTTATATTATTTATTTTTTTTATTTATATATTATTACTTATATTTTATTTATAATATTTTTCTCATTTATCAAATGTCTTATATTGTTTGGTATTTCGTTAATAAATGGTGGTGTCAGGTATTGTGCTGTACGTTTACCGCAAAAGTTTTTAGGTCGTGGTACACATATTTTGTTTTCTGTTACACTTCGTGTGACTATTTTGTTTTTGCAAGGATTAAATATTTCGTAGTTAAAGTATTGCTGCATTTTATTTTTTTCGTGAATAGGTATTATTTTGCAATATTTAAATATCTCTTATTACCCAGTAATTGTTTGGTAATATTGTTTTTAATGTTCTCAGTTGTAAGTTTAATATTCGATCTATGTAGCATTTCAAGGTACGACCATAGCTAGTAATTCCGTAGGTTATTATAGATTCTGCAAGTGCTATGTACAAGTTTAATAAGATTTTGAAAGGTATCTTGTTTTTTATAAGGTAAAATTTGGTAAAAATGGTTCTTAACTTATCACACACATTTTCGATATGATTTTTTCATGTAAATCGATGGTCAATAATTAATCCTAGATATGTGTGTTGTTTTACTGCCTCTATTTTACTGCATGTACAGACACAGCAGGTTTTATGAAGGCAGGAGTGACACTGATTTGTGCATCATTTTTAATGTGACTAGAGTGGACGTGAATGATCTTAGTTTTGTCTGAGTTCAGTTTTAGTCCTATGTTGTGAACCCACATGTTCATCAATGTAAAGTCATTTTGTAGGCGTTCTACGGCAATATCTAAGTTGCAGCTAGCCGACATCAACCAGGTATCATCTGCATATTGATAAAGGGAACATTCCTTAATAAGATTTTCTAAGTCATTTACATACGCAAGATAATGGATCGGTCCAATTACTGAACCCTGCGCTGTTCCTCCATTGACTTCCATGTTGTAACTCATCTCATCACATATCTTTACATAGTAACTTCAGTTTTGTAGGTACGCCCGGCACCACTCAAGTAGTGGTCCCCTTATTGCTGTGTTATTTAGTTTCTCCGAGAGGATATCATGCTGCAAAGTGTCAAAAGCTTGACTGAAGTCAATAAAGAGAAGTAAGACGTGTTTTTTATCATTCAAGTGACTATTGACTTCATCCGTGAACTTAGAGAGCAAAGAGTTCGGTGACTTTTTTGGTTGAAATCCAAATTGTGAACTAGATAAGTTAGAAGCTGTAACTTGATATATAGAACCTAATATCCCATGTTCATCGCATTTTTAACTGCCCTAAATTCCCTATGTTCCTCTAAAGTTATATCCCATTAGGTTATAGTTAGAAAAAAAAAGAAGAAAAATTCTTACGCGATAAAATAGAGAACTTAATATTTTGGATTCAGTAAATTTTACAATAATATCTTAGAGTTGAAAACTTTTAACCAATTCGAAGCATATAATAATTGAATATAAGTTAAATTGAACGCAAACAGCGTGGTTAAACTTTGGTTCCTTCAAAACTCAAATTAAACTAACTTAAACAATCTTTATCGAATCACGACTTCAAATTTATACACGGCTTTCTTGATTTTGCCATTTTAAGATATAAAGTTTGAAATATATTATACATTTCATGGTAATGGGAATCTAAAATTATTCTTGTATAACGTGTTAAAGGGTAAAAGGCATCTTTAGACACATATTTCACAGTAGAACGAAGTATAACAACGTGTAAGTATAAACACAGTGATGTGTTAGAAATAATACTGACCGTATTAAGAGACGTAATATTAAGAACTAATACAAACCGAGTAGATCTTAACTTAAAATGAGTACTCATCGGAATATTACAAATTAGATACTATTTCATATAACGATTTCAACGACCATTCAAATTATAAAACAAAAGATTGTTTTCTTCTCACAATCCTAAATACAGATTTTAATACCATTAAGAGGTTCATATCAAAAGAAATGAGATATTCAAAAATTATAAAATTTATTATTATTTATTTAAATTATCATATTCACTATACATCTATAAAGTTCCATTCGTCTAAACGACTTTTGACAGTGGTAGAGCTACACTGCAGTTTGTTTGCTAGCTGCAGAATGAATGGGTTAGCCCAACCATGCCCTCACAGAATACCAGCGTAAAATAGCAGCATAATGGTGTTGTGTTTCGTCTGGTGAGTGCAGGAATCCGGAGACTTTATTACTGATGACGAGATATTTCACCTCAAACCTAAAGGGTGACAACGTATCTGCATTATAATTCCAAGGATAAATGTAGATATTATGGTCCGCAGGAATCACTCACCACCAAGTGAACTGTGTGTTCGATTGTTACTCTCGATATATTAAAAAAAGACCACTTGGGAAATACTTATGATCTCTCTTCTTTCAACACCTAAGAAATCTCAAAGTTATAAGCAGCCAAGATATCTTCTATACTTTCAAATCACTTACCCATTAACTTTATCATTAAGTTTTGTAAAGAAGAGGCTAGCCGCGTGTGATTTGTTTCTGTAAAATATATACACAGTAGGGTTAGAATAAGTCTACGGTGCCCCCAGGACTAAGGTGCCTGTTGTATAAGGCCACTAGAAGTAGATTTAGTGTTTGCGGGCGATATGGATGGATGCTCTGATCGTTCAGGAAAGTCACCGTAGCACCCTCGCTGTGCTACTCTCAGTCTCAGTGCAGAGTCTCACCGACCGGTTCCGACACAAATCCAAAATAACTCTCCCGAACAACGCTTACGGAGGGACAGTTGTCCACGAAAGATAATTATGAAATGCATTTTCCTATACCCAGTTCCCCCACCAATACTACACATGTAATTCGAAATGCTTTAGGTTTTAAAAGATAATATTATTCGCCACCAACCTATATTCGACTCATTTTCTTCAAAGTTACTCCGTCCTCTTTATAATTGAGCAAATCAATTATAAAATTGTTGCTCGTAAACAAGGAGACTCACTAAAAGCTGTTTCACTTAAAAGTTCAAAACATTCTTTAGCTTTAAACCTTTTTTTGTCGTAATAACGCGAACATGAAGTCAGTTCCATCGCTCCGAGCAAATTGTTGTCCGATTTAAAAAAAAAATATTTACACAGCAGAAATTAAATTTTATAAATGTATCGTTTTCAAATTCATTAGTCTTTAGGATGATGTGTAACTTGCCAATTTCAAATAATTGAGTAAGCAGTATCTAATTTGTTTTGGTAGGACCCTAGTATTTATTGATAGAGTTGCTTGCATTAAGTACGGGACGTGCCTAGTAGAGAGTACTACGCTGCTACGTGTCTTAGCCCTAATTCCAAGTGGAGATGTATATTTGTAAAACAAATATGTCTCATTTGAAATGTGTTTGACTGTGCATTTGTACCTTCCTTCTCACAAATGTCTTCATCACAACATTAAGAATTGATAATATAACATTATTATTAAAAAGTAGCAACGGGTGGTTTTATTGTTAGAAAGCATTTCGTGTAAAGTACTTTAGATGGATAAGAAACAAGAAAAATAGGTGTCGCCGTGATAGAAATGAATCAAGCAATATTCTACATAAAATCATGACTCTGCTAGTCGAGTAAAAAAGACATCTGTGATCGACAAAGTGCGATATTGGAGGGCCCCTGATGTAATGAAGCAGTTATAATGGCCCTTTGTATACTAGTTGCCTAGAGCCTCTTGAAACAAACCATATAGCGCGAACTATTCAACCACTACTATTCGTATTGAAATTATTATTATTAAACAAATAACATGATTGCGTAACTGCATCTGTATTGGGTTAATTTAATTATGTGATTATTTCCTTTCTTTTGAATAAACAATTACAAATAATTATTTCTTTTATAAGCCAGTCTTTAATTGTTTCTGCTGTTATTATATCTATCTTTTCTTCTTTTGTTTGTTCATTGCAACTCTTGCAGCCCGTGATCCTACATTCATCGTCGATAAGTAAACATATATTTGACCCCTCAGGACTAACATGGAATGCTACGTCACCAGTAATAAGTTCCACGGTTTCTTTCTTTCGCTAGATAAAACACAGTAGCAATATATTATTGTATTACTCTATTCCGGAAAGAGACTTCCTTCGGTCGACTAATTAAATTACTAGAATATTTTCCTTTGGTGTAGGCAATAAAAGTCGCAGTGTTACGATGCTTATATAAATTGTGATTGATTTTACGACAAAGTACGATGCATAGTTCTGTTTCTGGAAATGATAATTGACATCTAGCTGCATTTGCACCGGCAAGGAATCAAACTCAAGACCTGTCTCACAGAAGATAATCTAACTACTACTCCTTGCGTCTGACGGTAAACATGAATATATCATGGAGAATTTACACAAAATGTTCAAACTGATTTCAAAGATACAACGACGTCCAGAGCCAACTGAAATTCAAACAGGACAAATGCAAGATGAGCCCCATTGTCCGTCGTGTTCACTCAACATTGTTGTGATTCCATGCTGCATAACAATGGCATCATTTGGCTTGAAAAGCAACAATCTGCAGTATTTCTCGCTTACTTTAATACGATCTGAATTTAAAATATTATAGGAAGAACCGCGAACATCTTTACTTTATTTACATAATTGAACAACGGTGATATAAAAAAAAAATTGATTTTATTTTCAATAATTGCCTATGACTGATTTGTTGTTTAATGAAATAAAAAACAATATCAGAATATAAGAAGTAAGAGTTTTTTGTTTTTTTTTATTTCGTAGATATGCAGGTTTCCTAATCATGTTTAACTTCACCAAAGTACGTGGTAGAGCAGTTCAAATTTTAATTAATAATTTCATTGGTACCGGCACTACGAATCAAAAGCACGTAAAAAATCAATCAATAGTTTTTAATCAACTATATAAATAAAAGATATACGATCGTTTAAATTCGCATATTTCTCTAGCGTCTACAAAATTTATAACAATGGAAATATTTGTTACACAAAATTTCTCAGAAAATATATTAAAAAAAACAACAAATACAAAATAAAAGCTTGAAGCTCTTCAAACGCCTCGCTGCTATTCCCTAACGTAGCCCGTCTTATCCAGCAACTTTATTTGCCGCATATTTAGCTTTCAAATCCCACCTTTCAGCGCGTTTGTGAAATTGGATGCATTGAACGTAGTGCACGTGATGGTACTATATTGCATATCCTTTAACAAAAGGTACTCGTACATAACATTTGCCTTTGTTAATGAATTAAACACACAAATTATGTTTAAATCGTTAAGAAATTGCTTTCGTTTTAAATATATGTATGTTAAATACGATCGCAGTTTTTGCAGTTTGATTTTTTTACTTTTTGTAAGTTATATAACCTTGTTATCGTATATACCTACTTTAACAATCATGAAGTATTATAGGTACCAGATACGGTGATGCATCTTACAATAGACCAAATTCTACTTAATCTACCAGATTTGTTAAGATTGGCTAGTCAGGTTATATTATATTAAATATATTTCTTATCTAGGAGAAAAAGACAAACATCGAATATGGCCGGTTACTTCTCTTCATGGTTAATTCTGCCAGTCCATTTTACAAAGTAGTAAAGAATAATGGATATATAAATTTAGATAGGTAATAAAATCTCCCATCTGAGAAATTGCATGCAACAATACATAACCGAAGTTATTTTAGATATTCAAATGCAGATTCATTATACCCGTGCGCAGCGTCTAACAAGTTTATTTCACCGCATATTCCGCTTCTATTCTAAATCCGCCTCCCAGCCAGCCGGTGAAATTGGATGAGCCGAACGTTGATGCATCTGTAACTACCATTTGTTCTCATACGAGTGCTGGGCTTGCATTATTCATTTTATTATTAGGTTATTTTCAAAGAATATGCAATAAATTCAGAAAATAAATAAATAAATATTTAACATAGACGTATAGAAGTTGCGAAGTTGCAATAAGCATTTAAAGTCTATAATGTTAATTTTTCATGTGAATGACACATGAAAACACTTACTTGAAAGTTAATTCTATTTATGTAGCAGTATATTTGAGGAAGCATGTGTTAATGTTTTTGATAAAAAGATCAAACACTAATGAGCTAAACATACAACCCTGCGGAACTCCTGATGAAATGGATGTTCACGACAATGTAAAGCGTTTAAGATCCACCGCCTTAGTACGATTTTCAATATAGGAATCACCGTAGTTGTTTTGTTACTTGCAGACTATTCCTTCTAAAAGTATAGCGAAGAAACATAACTTAGAAATAGGCCTGAAGTTTACGATATAAGACTTATTGCCTTTTCATGCATAGATGTTATAAATTTTGACTTCCACATTGCAGGAATCATCCAGAGATTTGAGTATGGGTACCTCTTCGAAGATAGTATTATAGTTTTTTCTGGTGAAATAAAGATCCTGAAGAAGAACAATCCTGCAGTGAACATAAAGAATAACGTAAAAAAACAAGCAGTAATGAAACGTTTAACAGCGGTAAAGCTACGCTACAGTTTTTTTCTATGGCCAACTCAACTTAGGAAGGACTAAGCTCACAGATCACATGATCGTGGTCATCCAGAGAGCCTAATTACTGGTGAGGATTACTATCACAGTCTACAGGGATGTTAATGTAGTATATACATTATGATTCCTTATCTAGATTGAGGTTGAATGTGGATGTGCCATGAGATACAGGATTCATTTATCATCAGTTAAACTGTGCTTGTTTGTCACTTTCAATATAATTAAAGAAGTCATTAAAAAAATTAGTCCACCTTTTGTCAATGGCTTCAAGCTTTAACCTTCAGTATGTAAAAGATGATATACTTGAAAGAAGAATTTCACCCGAAGTGTTATGGACAAATTCAGATGAGTTTCTATAGTAGCAGAAAAGTACAAAGCTATTGCCTTAAAAAGTACTTCACTTGGTACGGTCTCTTCGTTGTGACACTGGACGGAAAATGGAATGCTAGAGATAATACAAAACTGATCTCGGTTTTCTATTCTCAGACAGATTCATAAGAAATGCTGTAGCTATCACATACACGCAGGGAAGATTTATTAATTTTTAAGTAATGCAAACAGAAAATATATTATTTCCTGTTTGGATCCCTTAAATCGTATACGGTAAATAAATTCAATAATAATAGTTTCATCATAATTAATGGGACCTATTTTGCCCAATTCGAGGTTTTAAAGCCTTTCATTCTATTTCAGCAATAAAGCAAACAGCTTAATGGATGGTGATAGATCACAGGCGTAGATGGTTATAGTTATGGTTAGGTCACGCTAATTCAATAATAATAGTTTCATCATAATTAATGGGACCTATTTTGCCCAATTCGAGGTTTTAAAGCCTTTCATTCTATTTCAGCAATAAAGCAAACAGTTTAATGGATGGTGATAGATCACAGGCGTAGATGGTTATAGTTATGGTTAGGTCACGCTACAGCTTCTATAAGGTGACTTCCATCGAGGAAAAGATCTCACGGATTACCAGCGTAAAATAAAAATATAATGCAGCTTTGATGAGTTTAGGGATTTGGAGAACCTGTTTCTGGTAGCGTAGCATACTATGTTCATGAGACAAGGCATGTGCATCTTGTTTCTTTGTTGAGCTTGATAGTGTTTATGACATGCAGTCATACATTATCATCAGATTAACCGTTTACTCATTTGTTATGCTTAATTTCATTAAAAAAATTAAATCAAGCTATATTTGCACTGTCACCTATCAAAACAAAGATAAATCGCCTCGTTAACAGCATTTTGTGAAACCATGGTCCTTCCCCGGTGTGCTGACCGAAAAAGTCTGATGTTTTTCGTTTAATAATTAGTATAATAGTAAATTAATTAAAACTAACAAAATCAAAACACTAAATCATCTGCTAGAATTAAATACAATATATTCTGTATAACTTAACTAATAATTTTGTAACACCTTATACAAATGTGAATAAAATAATATACAATAAATATTCAAAACTCAAATTGTTAGCACTTACTGTTTTTTTTATTACATTGTGAGTAATAAACGAGCATACAGTTCATTTGATGATAAGTGATACACGTGGCCCATGGCATCTACATTCATCCTTGACAAAGAATCATAATGCAGATGCATTGTTACCCTAGAGGAGATAGAATGTCTCGTCACCAGTAGAAAAAGTCCCCGAGATCTCTACACTCATAAGACGAACACAACAGCATCGTGATGCTATCTTACGCTGGTATTCTGTGAGGGCGTGATCCTATCCCGGTCGAGCTGACCTTTTCATTCTGCAGCAAGCAAACTAGCAAACTGCAGTGTAGCTCTACCAATGTAAATATAATAATACTGTAATACTGTATCAATATTATAATATTTCTTAAGGGAACAACGAAAACATTTCTTAAATAAACTAACTGCGAAGATCCACGGAGTCAAAGCAATGTTGCTGTTGGTACATTTCCATTTTGCTTCAATAATGAAGGATTGGACGATCGATAAAAAGATGCTTGATGTAACGAGATGTTGGAGTGTCCTCAACGTGCTCGGTGCTAGGCTACTCTCGATCGTTGCCACTTGACTTCTCGACTTGCAAATTAATAAAGAACACCGACTAAACACGCCTTTATAGTTAGGATACATTTTATAAAATAGAAAAGTTTTAAAAAAAATTACAAATCGAAGATATAGTAATATTTCGGATCGTTCTATGGTAAAGGACTTAAAAATATTGTTTTTATGTAACTAATTGTGCCAAACAAGCACAACAGTTCACCTAATAGTAATCACCGACTGCAGTCTATAAACACCTACAAAAATTTATGCTCAACGAAGATTCTAGATAAACTCGTCAGGACTGAGGTGGAATGTTTTTCCTGTAACCGTCAGGTATCTCATTTTTCGCCATTATACTAATTGTGGGAGTTTTGAAACAAAAAAAGCAATATAAAAAGTTAATTCGAACTGCGGTTGTATCGAAATCTTTAGATATTAAATCAGCATGCTTGCATGTAAAAAACTTAATGAAACCATATTATAATCGATGAATATTATTGACCTTTGAAATTCCTGGCCAGAATCTAAAACAGCATATCATTGCTATCTTCATCGATATTGCAAATCATTACTTACGACGTTCATGTTCAATCGCCAGTTTTTTACAGTGGTATAGCTACGATGCAATTTGTTTCTAGCTGCAGCTCGACCGGGATAGGACCACGCCCTCACAGAATACTAACGTAAAATAGCAGCATGATGCTACTGTGTTTCGTCTGTTGAGTGCAGAGATCTTGGAGACTTATTACTGGTGATGAGGCATTACATCTCAGTCCTCAAGGGTGACGACGCATCTGCATTATGATTCGTTGTCAAGGTTTAATGTAGAGTTCATGGGCCACATGAATCACTTACCATCAGGTGAACTGTGTGTTCGTTTGTTACTCTCAGTGTAATAACGAAATTTAATTATTATTAAAATAATAACAAAATTATTAATTTATTATAATTAACAAACTAATTTAATTATTATTAATATTAATTATAACTATATATTTATTATAACCGTACATTTCAGGCTATAATATTTTTAACTGTTTTTTTTTTTAAAAAACATACATTTCCGCTGGACACAACCTATTTCGTTGGCTCGGACGGAAATGTACGTTCTTTTTTTAAAAAAAAACAGCTAAAAATATTATGGCCTGGTGTATAGAGTGATTCTTTAAGTTCTCAAGGGCGACAATGCATCTGCACTATAAAGGATGAATCGATGTCATGAACAGCAAGAATGACTTATCATAAGGTAATATAAATATATATTATGTTCGAAACGGATTTTGTAACCGAAATTAGTTCGCATATTTTAAACAAAAATGACATAAAACGTCACCGCCAGATCATCAGTTCGGACGAAGACCTAATAAATTAACACAATTGAATTTCTCACTTCCTTGAAATAAAATTTTCCAATAACTGAACGCCGGGCGTTCAAAGAACAAATTGGTGGCTGTGATGAAATTGTTTTTTCCGTTTTATTTATTTGTTTTATTTTATTTTTCCAAATAAAATATACAGCTTGTATGTTACTAAAAATAAGTAAACAGGTTTTAAATTTGCTTCTATATATTATTATACATTCGCATATTTCTAGAGATTAAATTTCTTTCGCATCAGCAATACTAAGTTATGGAGGAATAAATAAATTAATGATGATGTTCTCCACCAGGTCAGAAGATATCACCGTGGTCGATTTCGATATCTTCTGGTCATTGTACCTTGATCGTATTCGTGTAAGTGATATTTGTGATTTAGTGTTTTATTAGTTAAGTACGAAGTCCAAACTATCGTCTATCTTGAAGACAAGTTGTCATCGGACAAGACTTCTAAGAGATTTTATTTTGTTGAATTTAACTTTTTAGGAGCAGTAAGACACAGTTAGACGTTATAAAAACATTGTTTGTATGTTCTTGATATTGTATTTGTCACAGAATACTTTGCATATTTTGTATATGTTGGTGCAGTAGGGTTTATTGAGGGTTGAGATTAAATATGACAAACGAACACAATCCACCTGATGGTAAGAGATTCCTGTGTCTATGGAATAATAGTGGATAAGGAATAATATTAGAGATGAATTGTCCTGAAGACTAAAATACCTATAGTCACCAGTATGGAAAATAGCAGCATAACGTTGTTGTGTTTCGACACAACAACGGTATTCTGACTGATTCTAACAAACTGCATCTTGGTTTTTCCATTTTTTTTTATTTGGTACAACCAACAGCTACCTAATATGTTTTACATCTATAATATATAGCAGACACAGTTTGATTGATTACGTAGCCAACATCGTTATTCACAACTTAAGTATAAAGTAAAAAGAAACGAAAGAAAACAATAATATAAAATTATTACAGTTGAGTTAAGACAGATTAATACAAGACAATTTAAGAATTTAACACAATTAAACAAACCAAAAGTAATAAGATTATGATAAGTTAACTTACATCTACATAGCACGAACTCGACCTGAACAACCCAGGCGACGCCGCAAACATATCAATATCCGTGAAATGATCATTGTACAACCTCATTACCCTACACAAGGGGGCACGTTGGCCTGCGTGCGTCTTACATCGTTTTAGTGCAAACAGAGCATTCTTGCGAGTGCCTATGAACTATAGAACATGATATGATCGGGCGGATACATGTAATTGTATTTGTCTAGTAAGGTCCATGCAGTTAAATTTATGGTGTACGATATTGCGCAGCAACATAACATCCAGAAGATTGTGTCTTCTGTCAGGTGTGAGCAGATTATATTTTAGCAATAGTGCATAGACCGTAGAAACTTGCGCTGTACAGTTTCAATTTGATTTTTTGAATTTAAGTAAAAATTGAGATCGTATTAACGACTTATGGAGAAGAATTTATGAAGATGGTCGCTTGAAAGGAAGTTCGCATTACTAGACCATACATACTTGAAGGCCTTACCGACTATATGATCCACATGGACATGATGGTTGCAGTTGCATGATGTGAACTTGCAATCCATATAGACACCGAGATCTCTTATCACAAATACATTTTCTAAGGGCGTTTCACACAACGAATAAGTGTTATCAATATTAATTACTTTTTTTTAATAAGGTATAAATTTACATTTATTTATATTTAATTGTAATTTTTTGTTTTTACAGTATATTGTTAAACGAGTTAGGTCCTATTGCATTTTCAGACAATCCGCGACAGATGTGATAGCACGATAGACTTTAAGGTCGTCAGCATAAAATAGACAGTGCGTGTGTTTATAGCATTGGCCAATATCATTTATAAAAACAACAAAAAGCAAAGGCCCCAAAATTGAGCCTTAACATACGCCTGAAGTTACTTTAATAATTTCAGAAGTAAAGCCATTAACAAAAACTTGTTGTGATCTGTTTTTAACATATGATGAAAACCATCTAAACAAGTTGCCTCTAACGCCATTGAATGCAAGATTTTGCCTGTCTGCTTATGTCTTGGTTCACCTTGTCGAAAGCCTTTTAAAAATCTGTGTATACAGCATCTACTTGGATATGCTGATCCATAGATTCAAAGAGAAAGTTAGAGAAAATTACTAAGTTACTTGTCGTGGAGCGTTTTTTAACGAAACTGTGCTGCTGTTCGATGATAATGTTATGAAAAAAGGGATAAATATAATTATGCACCAATCGCTTAAAAACTTTCGCCAAGGTAGACAGCAACGATATTGGACGGTAGTTGTAGACGCCCCATTTTGCAGACTTTTATTATATAAAATGTGTAATTGGATGGCTATGGACTCCGCAGAATGCTTGAAGAAAAATGGAGGTATTCCATCATGACCGGCTCCTGTCGTAATGTTTAATGACTTTGAAAAAATAATAAAAATGTATATTTAGAAACTAATATTTAGTCTAGCGAATGATGAATAGCCGTAGGTCACGTACAAATTAGTTTGTTATTATAGGTGAACGCAACGCTCTGTATGATTTGTCCGCATTAGGAGGGTACAGAGACTCGAGGGCCGTGATTGCAGGCAAGTAACTGAACCCTAATTGCTCTAGGAGGCCGTCGCGCATTTTAATGTTTACCTTTCAATTGTTGTTACTTGAATTTTTAAATTACCAGTGGGTAAATTTCTATTACATTGAGATTCAAAAAAAAGCACACAGTTCACCTGATGGTGATTTCTGCGGCCTATGATATCTACATTCATCCTTGTCAAGGAATCATAATGCAGATGCGTTCTCACCCTTGAGGACTGAGTTGAAATGCCTCGTCACCAGTAATAAAGGGTAGACCTTTATTACTGGTGACGAGGCATTTGGATGCCTACACTCACCAGACGAAACCCAGCAGCATTATGCCCCGGTCGAGCTTACCTATTCATTCTGCAATTAGAAACAAACTGCAGTATTGCTCTACCATTGTAAGTATATTAGTTCACAAAAGAGATAAAGTTTCAAATACACAGTATAAAAAATAAGGATAAGGATTAGGATGTATCGGAATGTATAGACTAATCCTGCTCACGAGCAAATAAATTCAGTTCAGATTTCGATATAAATAACTAGATTATTAGACTAATATTCTACCATCGGACTTCACGACGCACTGCTGGATTTCATCCTTTTGTTGTGAACATCCCTCAAACCCAAACGATGCGCTTTGCCTTGTCTTTCATTATTCGTACAGCAAAGGACCGGAATAGTTTGCCCGCATCTGTCTTTCCCTCCGATTACAATGTGGATGTTTTCAAGAGTAGAGTGAATAGGCATTTACTGAGCTAGTGTGCCTTACCATCCAGGACTGAAATTTCCACTTACATAACATCAGGTGCGATCGTGGTCAAGCACTTGCTTAGAAAGTTAAAAAAAAAAGAATACGGTTTAAATGAATATCAAAATTAAGTGTCATTGTGTATACCTTAAAAATAGTTACTACGACTTTATTGCTGTATAATGAAACATTTTAGCCGGTGGCAACCTCGTATTTCCCGAAGGTCTAACCACAACTATATGGAGTAACAACCTTTTCATGGTTGCATGAAATCGATGGACATTTACCAGATGAACTGTATGTTTGTTTATTACTCCCATTTATTTTACAGCTAGATTTAGCTGGAATATGGATCCTGAAACGTTATTTAAGAACATATTATAATTATGTAGGTATATATTTGTATAAGTTAGGACATTAAAGAAAATTATATTTTAAATATAAACATCCTACGTAGTAGGGAGTTTATATTTTTATCGAATAAATTGAAAATCCAATAATGTAGTGTCAATGCTTAAAATTAATTTTTACGTGCTTATTTATTTGTCACCCCCGCCGAGTTCGACGCCTCGTTGGAATTTAATTTCGTTGCCCTGTGATCTGCAGATGGTTTAAATAAATCTCTGGCCCCGATTACTGGAGTTATTAAATTGAGGAAGCAGAAAATAGAGAAGTATTTTGATTAAACAAATATTTTTTGAAGATGTTTAAAGAAATATACGATTAATTTGTTTATTAAAATTTTCGCAAGGTTTCTTTTTAAATTAGTTTCTTATAAAAATAAGGGTGACAAAGTATGATTTACCTCACGGTTAGTGGACTTTGCGGACAAAAACACTCGACAATGACTCACTCATCATACAGTCGCGTATCCATATTGAAAATATAAGAAAATTAATAAAATGTAAGAAAGGAAGTTTAAAAATATAACCAATTGATTGTAAGTTGAGAGAAAAAAATAAAGAATCAATTTTATAAGTTACTAACTGTGGCTTGAAGCGTCGCATGCGTCGATACATGTATATTAAAATAAGCCTCGTAGTTTAAATATTCAAAAGAGCTAAAAAGTAGGAAGATAGGAACGGAGACCTCCGTCACCAATGATAGGAACGTCATAACTCCATTTCCATTCAGACGTTTAACAGCCATACAACTTTATATTTAATATAACTTCACATATAAACTTTCATCTCATTCACCCACTTATAGGTTCTTTTTTTAAAAACGCTGACAAATGTATAAATTTATTTCTGAATAGAAGAAGGTATATGAAATTTCGAAAATGTTGGACTTCCATACCATTCATCCCCTATTTTCCCCTTAGGAGTGAAATTTCCATAAATCCTTTCTTAGGGGATACTAACAACATAAAAGTGTTTAACTGCCGAAATTTCAGGTTAGTAGCCGCAGCGCTTTAAGCTCTGCGTTGATGAAATGATGCGTGTGTCAGGACAAGAAATTATGCAATGACATTGATATGACAATTCATTTTCGTATTATATTATATTATTATGTATTTCTTCAATCATTTGTTTTTGTTAAATCTGACGTGGCAACGGCTGTCAACTAAACGACATAACTCAGTATATATATATATATATATATATATATATATATATATATATACATATTTATATAAATATGTATATATATATATATATAAATATATATATATATATATATATATATATAAGAGTCAGCTCTCACAGGGAAGGACCACACCCTCGCAAAACACCATCGTGAAATAACAGCACGCTGCTGTTTCGTAAGTATAGGGCTCCGAGGACTCTTATAAATATAACAATATAAATTATAAAAAAATAAAATGTCCTTAATTAATTAATTAAAAAAAATAAAAGGTAATTGCAGTCAGAATTTATATAGTCATGTCACTTATTTAACGTTAAATTAGTTGTGTGGTGTGGCACGCCGACTGAGTCTCCGAATCCCTATACTTACCATACGAAACACAGGAGCGAGCGGATATTTCAAGATGGTATTTTGTGAGGGCGTAGTCCTTCCGTAGAATGGTAGAAGAAAGGGGACCGACCGCAATTATTTACCTTTACAATAATCCGATAATAATAAATACACTTCGGGGCTTTGATTTAAACACTGTCCCAAAAGTGGTCCGCGGAAGTTTTATCGCTTTAATACTCTAATATAATTATGATTAACCATTATCTATGTATGATCAAAATCGCCACATTGGGTGGGAGTCATTAACTACTCGACTATGTTATTTTACAAGTCAGTAACGCCGAGTTCATAAAAATAATTTTTAAAAATGCTATGAAGCATGTTACAAATAATATACATCCGCAATCGTGGTACATAAAACAAAACGAACAAAAGGCTGTCACTAGGTCGTCCAGCGGAACAAAGCGCGCATAAATTAACAAAATTGAATTTACCACTTCCACAAAATGTGATTTACCAATTACTGAACTCCATGCGTAAAAAGAGCAAAAACTTGGAAAGCCGTGATGAAATTGTATTTATTACAATAAAGTTTCGCACTAACGGAAACCTTAGTTTAGCGTTTTTTGTTGATGTTATATTTTTAATAATTTGTGAAATTCATAAGACATGTTTTTTGTATCATTAAGTATGACAAAAAGCAGACAGTTCATATAATGGTAAGTTATGACTGTATCCATGCCATCTATACTCATCTTTTACTAAGATTCAAAATACACATGCGATCTCACGCCTGGGAACTGAGAGGGAAGGCATAATTACATGTTATTGGGTGCCCGATCCCTACTCAGATCACACGAAATTAATGTTAGTCCTCGAGGAATATCCGCGTTACCCTGCTATTTAATGATGGTATTCTGTCCCCAATCCAATCCATTCGTGTTACAGCCTTCTCCTTCTCCTTCTCCTTCTCCTGCTCTTCCTCCTCCTCCTTCTCCTTCTCCGTCTCCGTCTCGTGTTCCTTCTCCTTCTCCTCTTCCTCTTCTTCCTGCTCTTCCTCCTCCTCCTTCTCCTTCTCCGTCTCCGTCTCGTTTCCTTCTCTTACTCCTTCTCCTTCTCCTTCTCCTTCTCCTTCTCCTTCTCCTTCTCCTTCTCCTTCTCCTTCTCCTTCTCCTTCTCCTTCTCCTTCTCCTTCTCCTTCTCCTTCTCCTTCTCCTTCTCCTTCTCCTTCTCCTTCTCCTTCTCCTTCTCTTTATCTTTCTCCTTCTCCTTCTCCTTCTCCTTCTCCTCCTTCTCCTTCTCCGTCACCTTCTCATTCTCCTTCTCTTCTTCCTCTTCTTCCTGCTCTTCCTCTTCCTCCTTCTCCTTCTCCTTCTCCGTCTCCGTCTCCGTCTCCTTTTCCTTTTCCTTTTCCTTTTCCTTTTCCTTTTCCTTTTCCTTTTCCTTTTCCTTTTCCTTTTCCTTTTCCTTTTCCTTTTCCTTTTCCTTTTCCTTTTCCTTTTCCTTTTCCTTTTCCTTTTCCTTTTCCTTTTCCTTTTCCTTTTCCTTTTCCTTTTCCTTTTCCTTTTCCTTTTCCTTTTCCTTTTCCTTTTCCTTTTCCTTTTCCTTTTCCTTCTCCTTCTCCTTCTCCTTCTCCTTCTCCACTTCCTCTTCTTTCTGCTCTTCCTCCTCTTCCTTCTCCTTCTTCGTCTCCGTCTCCTTTTCCTTCTCCTTCTCCTCTTCCTCTTCTTCCTGCTCTTCCTCCTCCTTCTCCTTCTCCTTCTCCTACTCCTTCTCCTTCTCCTTCTCCTTCTCCTTCTCCTTCTCCTTCTCCTTCTCCTTCTCCTTCTCCTTCTCCTTCTCCTTCTCCGTCTCCTTCTCCTTCTCCTTCTCCTTCTACTTCTCCTTCTCCTTCTCATTCTCCTTCTCTTCTTCCTCTTCTTCCTGCTCTTCCTCCTCCTCCTTCTCCTTCTCCTTCTCCGTCTCCTTTTCCTTTTCCTTCTCCTTCTCCTTCTCCTCTTCCTCTTCTTCCTGCTCTTCCTCCTCCTCCTTCTCCTTCTCCTTCTCATTCTCCTTCTCCTCTTCCTCCTCTTCCTCCTCCTCCATCTCCTTCTTCTCCTTCTTCTTTCCTCACTCTGAGGAAAACACCTGATACAAAATAAAGACAGACAGTGATCGTAGATATTTTATAAGTTTAGTGTAAGATAAACCTAGTACATTTAAGTCACTCACGAACGACCCATATATTTACACAAACAGGTTTTTATAAGTGTACTACCCTGTAGCACGTGCAATAACTTACGAGTATATCAAAATTATTTCATATTGATGGTAATATCTATATTATGAGTTCATGTCACCAGATATTATTCAGAACTTTGAACTCTATCTTCCGTTATCCATTATTTTAAGGGTACGTGAGACGCCACAGGTTCGCCTTTCCAATCACAACCCCTCTCTTTGCAGACGTGTCAGCAACCCCAATGTAAAGTTCTTTACAAAGGGCCTGCCTATCCTCAGACACGTTTATTCCCTTAACCCTTAGTCGGTTCTTATTTCACATGGAGCAAGATGGATGAGATTGCAGGTTTTCATTTGTTGTAGTTTAAACTTTACACGGTAAAGCTTTTAGGATGTCAAACTTTTTTTCACTGTTCACTGTCAAAAAGCATCAAAATAAATATTTACATCGTTTTTCAGTTAATAATTTTACTTTCATCTCCATTAGTGTGATTATAGGAGAACGTAGTGATTTGTACCAGTTTAAATTTTTGGATTCCTATGTGCAGTATCATTGAAACATTTGTGCGCTTGAGAGTTCATTAGCTGCAAGTGAGATATAGATACTAGAGAGAAGACAGATAGCAATTTATAATTATAAATCATTTATATATAGCTAAAAACTATTTAGAAGACATAAGTCCAACAGTCCGTAGTGCCACCGGATGCGTGGTTAACACTTTCTCTAGGAAGAAGGACGATATTGTGATGTATATATATATATATCCATGACTAGCCGGTATCTGTAGTAAATTGTTTCATGAAAAATGTATTATACCCATAAAATTGATACTCTATCGTGTATATTTCACTATATTCTAATCATTGTAATTCTGGCCTGGCGTCAGCTGCCTACTAAATGACATAACCGATTAGATCGTCGTTTGTCTAACATTTACGTATACGTATATCCTAAATATAGGTATGTGAGAAGAATAAATTGTAGTAGACATATTTATTATTATTATTTTAAATCACATGGATCAGGAAATCTGTCTGATACAACTATTATATTATGTTATTTTCGGAACAATCCTGACAACATATACAAGGGGATCGACCGCAAAATTACCCCAACAATAATCCGTTAATAATAAGTACACTTCGAAGCTTTGATTTATATATTGTACCAAAAGTTTTCCGCCACAGCTTTATCGCTTTAATACTCCCTTGATTATAGTTTTGATTAGCCGTTATCTATATAAGATCGGGATTGCCAAATCGGGAATAATTAATTCGCGATTTGCTTTGCTCGATTGTTATTTTTAATTAATTTCTAATAAACGTAAACAAAATGTTATTTCATGATTTCGAATTGAATATAAATTTGATTAACAATTTTAATTATTCGTATTTTAATAGGATCGCGGGACTTAACATAAATTATATATTTTAAAAGTATAAATGTTTTACCAACGGTCTGGAAACGATTTTTCGAAAAAATTTAATTATGTTTTACTATTTTATGTTTGATTTTGATCTAACTTGACAAAATGATAGTTCGATCATTATATAGTATAAAAAAATCCTGCATTGTGTTGAGTTTGCATTAATTACGTAATAGGATGCATCTCGTGCCAATAGTTACCATTTAGAGAAAAAAAAAACGGAGCCAACTTCAATAAACTTACAATAATCTATGTGAAAAAATGAGAAATAAACGAACAATTCACCATTCTCACAAATGATAATAACACTCGAGAACTGAGACGGAATGCTACGCCACCAGTAAAAGACTCTCCGGAACCCTACACAGATCATATAAAGCTGACCAGCGTTGTGGTACTATTTTACCTGTTCTTCCCCGATCGAGCCGACCCCTAGCCTCTTCTCACTTAAAATCCCGATTATTTAAAAAAAAATATTACAAATTAGTATTTCAATATTCACACCATTCAAACAAATATGTTATGTAAAATACAATCTACCCTATCATATTTTTTATATAACAATAAATCAACCGCTATTAAGTCATTAAATATTCTTACCATAAATAGATCTACAAATGACAAAGTTTACGTTCGACCAAGTCTCATAGAACGCTACTCAGCAAATCGTACTTCTTCCCGGCGGCGGCTTATTACGTTGATGTTGTGCACCATGCAAGATGCGCCCGGCGACGGCAATCGATGTTACCATGACGACGTCCCTGTTCATGAAGGACGCTTACAATACGCGGCGTTTACAAAGTACTAACTCATTTTATTGATTAAAAGTAATTTACATTTTTATAGACCTGAATTTTAGCTCCGTTTACATGTTGTTATGCAATTATACTTTGCATTACTATTTTTTTTTTGCAGGCGCTTAATAACTAACCTGTCATTGTTAACAGCACAAAATTCTCAAAATCTTAAAAAATAATATTAAAGTAAATATTTGTATGTTATTTTACCAGATTATTATTTTAGTCTCGTTAATTTTTTTATTACTGATCAAAATAACAAATGAATACTTATTCAATGATGAATTTTATTCTTGTCCAAACTATTTAAATCCACTGTTGGTCTAATACTTGATGGACGAGATGTTCGAAAGCAAAGTGATGTCCTTCTCAGTCAATATTATTAATCTAGGAGATTGGTGTTCAGCATATTCGAATATATTTTACGCCGGTCACCGTGTAGCCAAGAGAAAGATAGTAAGAGTCATGAAAGTAAAAGTAGTTGATGTTTGAAGAAAAACTATTTTTACTATATATGTATTTGCAATTATAGTTGATAAATTAAACGAAATATATCTATGATATATAAAAACTAAATTTTCTCTTAAATTTAATTAACGCTTTCTTATCATAAAAATAAACTAATAGTCGTAGTGGTTATCAAATCGTCCTCGTACCGCAGAGCAGTAAAGAACTACCTAGCAGACTGTACATACCCGCAGATGGGCTCCGAGCTTCATTCGATTTCTCGATAACGTCGTTTATGGTTGTATCTCTCGGTGCCTTATTAACAATGTTATACATTGGTGTACCTACATTACATTTTGCTTTGACAAATATGCCTGGAATAGTGTAGATAATAGAAATTAAAATGAGAATAGCATGGCCATTGGGAAATCCATACTGTATACAAATATTTTTTTACAAGTTGAAACGTCTTTTATAGAATACTTATTTAATGAGAAACAATCTTAAGTTGCTGTTTATTTATAATATTCCTTGTAAATTAAGTAGATGCCAGATATGTCAGCCGAGGTTCGGCCCTCTCGGGCACCCTCGAGTCAGTCGCTTTTACGCACAGGGTAACTGTCCAAGCCAATAATAAAGTTTTCGGCTGAGTGCCCTTAGCGCTCGGCCACTTTTCAACCCGATGAAGCTGTAAAATCCCTCGGGCTAACAGTGGCCATTAGCCATAAAAAAGCCAAATATGTAGAAAGAAATTAATACCTTCTCCGAATTTTACCCGCTGGCCTTGTAAAATATTAGGTAGATAGATAGATTAGATCTAGATAGACCCAGTGTTCTAGTGATTAGGGTACCTGACTCCTGGGTTGAAAAATTGTTTGTCTTAGAAGATCAATGTGGTTTTATTGGACTATCGGTCGGCAACTGCACTTCTGTATGTGTTAATTATAATAACAATAAATAAACATATCGTCATCATTAAATTATATGCATTCACGGAAAATGGTGTGCGAAGTCCTATTGCATTCAAATTTATCCGATACTTCAAACTGTTTGGTCTTCATCAAACAAATTAATTTAGTAAAATAAATGAAAGCTGTTAATTATTATTTTACATCGTGTAAGTTTTGAATTATCTTAAGAAATATATATAGGTTCCGGAGACCTTTATTACTGGTGATAAGGCATTCCATCTCTGTGATCATGGGTGACAACGCATCTGCATTATGATTCCTTGTCAAGGATGAATGTAGATGTCATGGGCCGCAGGAATCAATTGCCATCAGGTGAACTGTGTGCTCGTTTGTTACTCTCAACGTGATAAAAAAAAGGTTTTTGAAATTTTCTAAAAATTGTCTAGCGGTATCCTGATATTGCTGATACGTTCAGCTGAAGGATACAGATGAACGTATCAGCAATATCCTCATGAAGGCGACCTCGGATAATGGCGATAGTGCTGGTGATAATAGGAAAACAGAATGATCAACAAGCATACAATTTACCCGATGGAAGGACCATATGTTGGTACTTTATTGGTCCGTCGCCGAAAAAAAAAACAAAACAATAACCTCGAATCAAACATTAAGATAAATGCGTCGATATTAATTAAGCCGCCGTATGAATATCAACTAAACTAAATTGCATTTAGTTGCTTAGTAAAGGTTGTCTCCGATAGTTCATTTACTATTATATTTTCATAGAAATAAGACACATTATTTTTATTGCACATTATTATTAACATGGCCTCTTTTTTAATGTATAATATTCTGTTTTTAATTATTAATATATATTATACCGATAATTCTTTTCAATTGTTTAATAAGTACGTGATAAGTCCTTGATAGTAAAAATCCTTAGTATTTGGACGTTAATGTATTTAGGCCACGTATTACTTTTGTGATGGCCAAATATCCTCAATTGTAACATAATAAAACGGTGCCGGCAGTTTTAAATTAATATAACACCCATAGACGGGAACTTAAATGTGCTGATGATTCTCATATTGTCCATTAGGGATATCATCTGGTTATTCCGACATTTTGCCGACATTGCCTCCGTCAACTCATTACCTGCTCCGATGTTATTATCTAATGTAAAAAATCATGTACAATAAGATTGATAATTGATTTAGATACAGTCTCGGAAATAACATACAACGGTTGTCGATGAATTTAGTGAGGTAATAAAAGTTTATGTTTATTAATATTAAGTATTGATTGTTTTTTCAGACAGATGTCCTTCAAGCGCATCCTTATTATTTTTAGACTACCCTCATTAAGGATACAATGGGTTATCTTTCTAAACTCCGTAAGCGCCAGCAGGCTGTTGGGGCTGATGGAATCACTTCTAATTGGTTGGAGTTATCTGTTGATTTAGGCATACTTTTTCCTTTGCTCTTCAGTATATTAACTATCACATCAATTCTCATTAGGAAAGCTTTTACCAATTGTATCAACAATTTGTGACACTTAAATTATTTTATTTTGTTTTTTGATAATGCTTTATTGTACTCTTATTAATACCAGAAATCTTGACGTAATTACGCTTTATACGAAAAATCTCAGCGTAATGCTAATATTTTCAGCTGGTTTTCTGAATATCACGATTGAGCCCACACATCCCGACTTGCTAGTTTGCAGCTGCTGATTGACTTAATCCACGATAGAACCTTTCGTCTTCTTCGTCGGGCTATTTTATATAGCTTACTGCAGCATATAGTCATTTCTAACAAGCCTCCAACAAAAACTAGCACTTCTTGGAAGAATTGCCCATAATGAACATGCTGGTTAAGCGTTGGTGAGCACAATGGGCAGGCATTAGAACATTGCATTACGTTAATAACCTATAGTCGACGCATTTAAAACTGAGTTGTCGGGCAATAATGTCACTGACAATAGGAATGTCCACGCAATGCACCCCGTTATCGATACTTAGCTACCTGCACACGCGGGGTCGATGCGTCATCCCTAGAAAAGATAAAAATAGCCCTTTTCAGAGCCACATTACGATCTATACAGTTTCTCTATGGTTACGTCGAAAAAAACATGTTATCTTACAAATTAAAAACTTTTATTATCAGATTGCGAAAAATTATTCCTATTAATAACTTACATAATTTAGCATATCGATCGTTATCGATATGCACCTCTAAAATTCTTACGCACATCACTACACCTCTTCATAAGACCTGCAAGTGCGAGCGAGACAGACAGATAAATATGATTTATGACCCGAAGCCTCAGTTCATAATGCGTCAACTATAGTTGTTCCATCCCATTCGTCCCATCACATTCTATAGCGATAGGCAATAGGAGCGCAATATCATGTCCAAATTCTTACAAGTGACATCGGGTGTATTATATTGTGAAGACCTCGTGGCGACAAGGGCAAATTTCCGATACCATGCGTTCAACACCATGCTGGTCTCAGTAATAAGAATTATAATCTTATTACTGGGCCCAGCAGCATCTTGGCAGCCGGGTATGCCCCGGCTGAGTGAAGTCCCAACACGCTGACTGGCATATGTCACTTTTCTAAATCATTTTTTTAATTTACTTATCTCCCACAATTGAGGGAAGGCAAAAAACTATATTGGAACCCACCGTCTATTGTTTTCAATCCATGTGCTGTCATGTAAATAAAAGTTTTCTCGGGACATTATACACGTATGAAACGGATATGGAGATACGATCAAGCTTTTTCTTCGCATTTTATGATCTTATGTTCTCGTGAAAAAGGATGTGCATGACGGTTGCAAGACGTACAGTTTAGCTACTCCGTATCAGGAGTTAAAAAAGCTTTATGTCAGGACGAAACCGGGCATCAGTAATGTTTTTTTGTTTGCATTCGAGTTCATACATATGTGCTAAAAATTTATGCTTAATACCTGTAATAATGCTACAATGTCAACGTCTAAGTCCCGAACTACGTTCAATTCAAAAGAGTCTCTTAGATAATGTGATGAGAGGAAAAAACAGGTTAATTTTTTCCAGTATTGGATGATTTTTTTTTTACCTTATGAGCCATAGGGTTGCATATTATCTTTCACGAACTATTTTAAAATATAATTGTTCGGGGTATATTATTGTACATTCCTCTCTCCTCCGATGTAAAATATGTTTAATAAGATTTGACTTCAGATAGTGTCACAGGATATATCTACGTACAATACACCCAAAAATTGATAATTTTGTATTGGCCTATCGTTTCTCGGCTGGAAATCAAACTCAAGATCTGCGATTTAGCATCGTATACTCTGATCTATTTGCTCAAATGTTTAAAGCACTTTAATATAAATTTCATTGTGGTCGAAATAAACCAAGACAACATCCAACATCATTTTCAAGTTTCAAATTAATTACTTAGTAAAATTACATACGTCTGCCAACTGTATCATGCATGTTGTAGTTCACACTCAATGTTCATGTTCTACACTGAGAATAAAACGTTTTGCTATAATAATTTTTTTAAATAATTTTTACCACAACTAACAAAAAGCTTATTAAAGTTCCAAAAATATCCAATAGTTGTCAGTAACGTATCGTTGAATTCACTTTTAAGTTTTGAATATTTTATGAAGTATTTTTATACTATTATTATACGAAATGAAATATAAATATTTAAATTTCCATCATTAAAGCTAAATATAATTGTATTTGACTTTACAACTATCTACAGTGCTGTTTGTTAGAGATGTTTTAATTTATTTTTCTTTTGCAAATTTAGAGCATACACTCTGTGTTTAAGGGGCAACACTGAAATCCTTTCACGTCACGTTATGGCTTAGTGTGCGTGCGTCTTGCGCTTGTACGTTTAGGAATATGTTAGTACATTTTGGTGTTTGTATGTATTTCTGACGCCGTTGTTAGTTGCCTGTCATTTCTCTAAATTTGGATTTCATCACTAAAACTCACCAAACTGTCGTCTTTAGGTATGTAAGATGTATTTTTCTACAAATGTCGATTATCACTACGGTCATATATATACGATTATCATATCCAAAGTTGTGCTCGTAACCTGTTAGACAGGCGTTGCCTTTGCATTGAGTTAATAATTTAATGTATTTATAAGTGCAAATTTAATGTTTTATAACGTTTGCAACTATTGATTATATTATCGATGTGTTTATTATCGTTGGATTTTAAGAAAAAACTTGCGACTTTATCTTGACATGGTCTCGGTGCTGGTAATGCAATCTAAAGCCTAGCGGGGCACTTTAAAGTCAGTCGGCTTTTCGATGCCGGTCGGTATACTTGTGCTTATGTGTAGTGTAGTATGCAATCATAATGGTATGCTCGTGTTTTGTCTGTTTGTCTGTTTATGTGGTGTTCGTGAAGTGTTCTAAGTGCTTGTTTTGTTGCAGGCTGGCAGAATGCTAAAATTCATAAGAGGGAAGGGTCAACAGCCCTCTGCTGAACGCCAGAAACTTCAAAATGAACTGTTTGCTTTCCGCAAGGTAAGTAATGTCATTATAATAATTGATAATTACTTTTGTATTGATACCATTTTTGCAATTTATTTAGTAAGCCCAGTATATTTTTAAAAACTTGTTAACTATGTTATATTTGATCATTTGATGAATATAATATGAATCCATTAATTTTTTTAATTTATTTTAATTGAACTTTTAGTAAAAAAAAATTAAAAAAGTCTTAAATTTGTAAACATCTTAAAAAAATGGATTCACTTAAAATAAGTATATTTTATTACTCTCTATAAATAGTTGTATTGTCTTATTTAGACATCATGATCACTTATATAGATAAATTTTATTATAAATATAATACAAATAAGAATTTGCATTTATTAATGAACATGAACATAATAATAACATGGAATACATTTTTATATCCATTAGTTAATATTTTTTTCTTTTATAACCAAAGTGTATGAATATAATGCTATTAGATATGAATAAATCATAATAATTCATACATATTGCTGGCTAGTCATAGAACGGCCAATGAAATTTATAGTGAAGTGAATACCACATTAATCATTTTCAAGTGCTGGCTTGAATACGGTTTGATTTCAACATTATATAGATTGAAATATGGTTTTGTGATCACTTTTATGTTTAAATCTATAAATTGATTATTTAACTAATGGGGACACAAAAACACAGTTCACCTGATGGTTTATCACTTCAACTCCATCCTGAATGAAGATTCAAGATACATGTACGTTGTAATTTCTGAGGACTGACAGAATGCCTCGTTACCTGTAATTAGGTCTAGATCCATAAACTCACTATATTAAAATTGTAGAATTATACTGCTTTCCCACAGTATTCTACATGATCCTTATCTGGTCTTGCCATTCCATTCATGCTGCAGCTAGAACCCAGCTAGCTCTTCCACTCATAACATTTTTTTTTCTTATTTTTCATATATTATTTTTATATTAATAATTTTGTGGTTTGCATAATATTTTTATACCTATTTTTGTTTTGTTGATTATAATAGGGATGATGTCAATAAATATGTTTAATTATTACAATTGAAAATAAGTATCAGTACACTTTCATGTGGATAGCTTATCAAAATAATAAGTTTGATTTAGATCTTTCGATATTGTCCAATGTTGTCATTTATTGACAATTCTTTTATTAGCATCTATTATGTATTAATTTTAAAAACATACTTCATAACTCTTAAATATATAACACACATTCTTATAGGCTATAGGCTAAAGTTACAGCAAACAGTGATTAAAGTATATAAATATAAAAATAAAATGAAATATTGTGAAACCAAATCATTAGGTAAGAATGAAACTTAATTTAGTGTTTGTGTGATGTATGTGCAAGCATGCATGTGTTTGATTAAATGTAATGGTATAAATTGGTTTTTAAAAAATATATTTTTATCTGTATACACCTTAAATTTCATGGTTTACTGCTAATCTGTACTAGAAATCATTAACCTGAATTACAGTGTTTGTTTTACACAATCTTATCATACTGAGCCCTACACTATTTGCTTTAAGATTAGATGCTTCAGGTTATTTTTATGGTAACTGTGGATTCATTTGCGAGGCAAAAATTAGGCCATGGACATAGAACAACATTCATTATGAAATCACTTTTGTAATTTTAGGAAATTTTGTAGCCTTTTTTTATCATTTCGCTTTTACTATATTAACTCTATAACTGTAATAATAAATATATATGATATTAATAACTGATCCACAAATCATTTTAGTGAAAAGAATGCCCATGCCTGATATATTATTATTGTTTTCTTTCACACCAGGTCATTGTGGAATGCAGAGATATTGTTTAACATAAGAAAACATCTTTTTAGCTTCTCCTACTTTTGACATAATAATCTGAAGTTTATTCTTAGGTAACCAAATATTTAGTTAGTGGAAATATTTTTATTTTATTTTAATTATTTTATTATTATCCACACATTACTAAATCAGTAATTTACACACAGTCACAGCAAAGCCCTGGAATTATAACATACGCCTACATCTTGAAACAGCTTTATTTAATGGATTTCAAGGTCAAAAAACTGTTTCATTTAGTCAATTGAACTTTACGGTTGCTAAAGAAGTACAATTCGTTGCAATATGTTATTCTAAGCTGATAGAAGCTTTTAACACTAGTAACTTCTAAATATACTTACCTTACACTCTGAATTTATAACTTAGTAAGTTTACTCATCCATGTTGAAGTTTGACAATCCACCATAGTGCATGGGTTATGAAATTTTATTCCAGGCAATTACTATATGGAATCAGCTATCAGTATTTCCAAACTAATCTACTTTGGACTTTCAAGAATGAGTTTACTCATTGCCTTTCCATTGCATTGCTATACCTGCAACTCTTCTATTGTTGCAGATGAGCCTTGATCAATTACCATTTAGTGAGCCATTTTATTTTTAATCTCAATAAAAATAGTTAACTAAATAACATTAATTTGAATCAAGCTATAAGAGCAGTACTTAGTCTGAATGATATATTACAATCAAGATTGAAACGGCTTATTAATTATATTCAAATATTTTATGAAGCACTGAATAAATTTGTGCTGATGAAGAAATCTATAATATAAACAAATTATTAGTCTTATACTAAACATGGTCACTGACCCTGAATAAGTTGTTACATTACACTTATTTTTATATATAGATTCTACATCTTTCAATCCTCACCTTATATAATGAATATAAACTGAACATAAAATTGTAATTCATCAGCACTAAATTACTATTTTACCCTGGTATCATGTGAAAGATCCCCCAATCGAAACTAATCGTGTAATGTTGCTCTAAATCAGATTTACAGATGTATTTTTTATGTTATGTATTTAATCAATAAATTTAAATTTTATAAATTTAAAGTAATCATTTAGTGAAGGAAAATAAAATCATTTTTTCTTCCCTTTTATTTAGATAATAATTATGAAAGTATTTGCTAAATAGATATAGATAAAAATGGATACATGTTAGTTTTTAAAAAAATTATACCGACATAGATATGAGTCGGGGAATAGGAAAACATTCGGTTCGATGCGGACGACGGTTATCGTTCGTTATGCCGATAACAGATAACGTTCGTGTCGGATCGATACCACTATCACGTTGTTGTACCATGAGCCAGTTCAACGAGCCACTTTGGGTGCTATGTTTTTTTTAAATAATATATTGGAGTTGTATGTTATAATTTTAAAACAGAATGTCTTACTCCGTCCTTCCCATCAATTTCGACACCGGCGATATCTTCTGTTGGTTGACCGCATATTACCACTAACCCTGATCTACTATTGACTTAAGTTTGATCTTTCCCCGTCTTAGCCAATTTACTATAAAAAAACAGCAGTGCGATTTTTCAACCGATTTTAAAATTATATTATTATAAAATCAGAGTTTGAAGTCTATAAAAACTGAGAACTTACAATACATCCAGCAGTTGCAATGACCACTGTTCTAACAGGAACTAATTACCTTACGTACCACTTTGAATCTCAATCAGGAATGAGATACAATCAGATGGAACTATGTTCACGATAATCATTCCCTTATTCCATTAAAAGAAATCAAGAAAGGTCTTTTTATACTGGTCTTCGTAAATATTTTATAACGTAAAACAATCGACTCGCCCAGTCTCGACCGCGCCCTTAATTGTAAACGATATCTGATTAAAAGAAAACAAGTCGTGATAACGTAGTTGCCAGGACGCCGGACGCGGACTCGACCCAGAACTTGTGGTGTTCTGTTTTCTAAATCTTATGCTCAAAAACACACAGAGTACAAAATCTTCAAAGAAGGCTTTTTATCGTCTGGACAATGCTTTTTTTATGGTCTTTTACAGTCTCACCAGATTGGAGGGTGGCCGATCGCTTAGGCCACTCAGCCCAGATTTTTTTTTATGGACAACCAGCACAAGGGTTCCCGAGAGGCAGCCTTGGCTTGGGCCGTTATCCTGCGCGTGAAAACAACTGACTCGTGGGGGTGTCCGAGAGGGACGAACCTCGACTCGATCAGTTGCTTCTAACGGTTGAAACGGACAATGCATTACCACTAAATAACAACGTGATATCGAGCGCAATTGTCATCTTGTACACACATTTGGTAGAACTTCTTAGGTCTTCTATGACGAATCAGTCTTTTGAATCTAAGGGTCACAAATGAGCACAGACTTCACATGGATAGTCTTCAGCCCATAAACAAATACATCCATCCTCTACTAAATTTCGGTCATGATGTCCCTGCGAAATGAAATGAAATGCCTCGTAACGTATAATCGAGTCAGGAGTAAAATACAGAATTGGAACGTGCAAGTTTTACGTAAAGGTATATATTATTCCGGCTAGAACGGTGAATGCAGTGCCATATCCCTCGCCCTAGAAATGTTGCTTCATATAAATGGCTAGTGAGAATTGGATTCTGTATTTTGAGATGGATTATCCGTTAGTGCGTCCCCAGTTCCGTCTGTTGGGCATAAGGATGTACCGCAAAAAGATAATGATAGTTCTTTCTCCATTAAGCCCCAGTCTAAAGACAATATACCAAGATCACTCGGAACTCATAACCTCACAACTCAATAAGCAATAAATCAAAATATGATATTGGGGAATAGTAATTCGCGGCTAAGTTTTTTTTATTATTACATTGAGAGTTAAAAACGACAGTTCACCTGATGATAAGTGATTCCAGCGGCCCATGACATCTACATTCATCCTTGACAAGGAACCATTATGCAGATGCGTTGTTACCCTTGAGGGCTGAGATAGAATGCCTCGTCACCAGTAATAAAGGTCTCCGGATCCCTACACTCTTCAGACGGAACAGAGCAACATTGTGCTGCTATTTCACGCTGGTGTTCTGTGAGGGCGCGATCCTATCCCGGTCGAGCCTGACATTCTGCACATGGAAACAAACTGCAGTGCAGCTCCACTACCGTTGAAAGTCATGATAAATCGAATAGAATTCATTCAATTGAAACTTGATTGAAGAATACGTAACCCTGTATTGATCACGTGTACGGTGTACGTGACAATTTAACACTGATCACTTCTGATTAAAGCGACACATCGTGGTAGGGGCTACAAGTACCTTCTAGACTCTTGTTACTATTAGTAGCACCATGGCAGATCAAGCTTCTCGCTTCTACACCACGTTTCAGATTGACGTATGAAGAAACAGTTTGTGTTTCGTTCTGATATTAGGATGTGAAAAAGGATCACATATTTTATTCGGTGGTATTTCCTGCTACGTTGATAGAACTAGGATGTGTTGTGCTTTGTTTATTGAATAGATGACAAACGAGCAAGCACCTCACCGGAGTTGTCGCAGATGCGCTGCTGGCCTTTAAAAAAGGTGTGGGCTCTTTTCTTGTAGGTCCCTAAGACGTATCGATGCGACAGCTGTTGCCACAGAGTGGTTGTGCGTGGCAAAAAAATTGCATTTGAATTGCGTCCATCAACAGTAGAAAAGTCTACGGTTTTATTTTTCACTCATTCCACGGAACAGCAGCATCAAGGCATTATTGTGCATTGGTATTCTCTAAATATACGTGGTCTTTCCTTAAACGATATTGTGCTACAGCATGTACTGTGGCGTGGCGATATTACAGGTCATTTTATAGTGGTTTATTCCCCTTGTCAATTAATTACGCTGCCCTATAAATTTAGAGAACTTTTATTATTTAAAATTACACCATTGAGTCTATATAATAGATACTCAGTGCAATATATAATGCATTATGCAGACCATACATCGTTATCGATTCACCATATAACCCTTTCGTTATCTTTGTCATAACGAAGTCTTTCTATTGGAAATTGTTCCACAAACTTATCTGTTCCCGTGAAAGCTGACGTTGTCTTGCCTATAATATTTTATTGTTTTCTGCTGGTACTGGATGGTTTGAAATGAAATAAGGACTACTCTAGTTTATACTTGTGTTATAAAATTTTTCATAAAATGGAATTATGAAAACTTATAATTATATATATATTATTATATTTAATTATTCTTTTGCCTTCAATCCTATTTTGAAGGCCACGCGTAATGGTCTGAATATTTGACTGGAGCATCTTCGGTCCAGGTTTTCATTCCAAGCCGAAGAACAAGATTGTTGTAAAACAAATTGTTGGTTTTCGGCTCTGTGTGCCCTGGTTCCCTAACATTGCCTTGAATCTTCTGAAGTGAAAGTGCTTCGAACTAGTATAGGTAACAATGAGTGTGTGCTACTGTGTTTGTACGTAACTTACGGAACTCTATGTTATCCTGTGTGGTTCGTCATCCAGTAACAGCCAGTAGATATTTGGGTCAAAGCTGATCAAAGTCGTATACTGGAGCATAATACATACAAAATAAGATAGTAATTTTTGCATTGTTCAGATTACTTGAGGTAAATCGCCATAACTACATAACATATATTAACTTCTATTCGTTCTCTCCTAATGAACAGATTGTCTATACTGTCGTCTGTTCAAGGAATTCGAGATCTTTTTTCATTGATACAGCCACGTGCCAGCTTGTTTCTAGCTGCGGCATGTATCAGTCCGTTCAACAGGGGAAGGACCACGCCTTCACAAATGTGGTGTGAATATACCACGTAAACTGTAGGACATGTATTTGTAATGTGGATTGCATCTTGATCTGACGCTGTCCAAGCAATGTTATTCTTGTCACGCATATTACGATTAAAATAGCACTGTGAGAGTGAGAGAATAACTCGTGTAAGCATTACAAGACATTACTTCTTAATGTTTAAAAATGTAATAGACAATAAAAATGTTTTAACAAAACAATTAACGACTGCTATAATCTATGGTATGTCGGCTAGATCAGGGAACGACTTCACGGAATAACAGAGAGAAATAGCAGTACTGCTGTTATTATTTTCATTCTATCTCTGTCGTTCTATCGTATTGATTTTACGTATAAGATACAACTAAAGTTACATGCTGACACGGGCTACCTCTATCTACCCCAATTGGGATCTTATACATAGTCATAAATCTTTACACATATAAGTTTTTTTAGTCATAATAAAATAGAAAAATAAATGGCTCAATGAAAAAAATAACAGCCTGTATAAATATAAAAAAATGACAATCGACCACATCCAATGCAGTTTGGAGTACGTCAAATGTATTGAAATATATATTTTTATGTTATTTTTTATCACAAAGACATGCAGGTTTCCTAACGATGTTTTCAACAGAGGTCGCGTTAATTCAGCACTTAAAATTGCAATTAACAATTTCGTTGTTGCCGACACCTTGGATCGAACTCTGTTCGCTCACGTACCGTAAAATTAAAAGCATTCCCTGGACATTGAGCTAACACGTCCTGGCTTCACTGTACTCTGATTGTGACACAATGTAACCATTAAGCGATTAAAGCTGGTTGAGTAATTTTTCCTCGGTCGAGCTGTAACTCATAGTCTATTTAAACCGGTCTATAAATGAATTCATTAGCATGAATTCAACGGTAATTATTTCGTATTTAACATATTTATTCCTCTTACTGGACAATTGTTTAATAGGAAATACTAATACATGGTTGCATACAGAATCCTTATCCCATATTTAAACATTACAAATAATGTGTTACGTAATTGGAGCTTATGTATCTGTAACTATAAGAAAAACATACAAACTTTCGTACACAAATAAGACCGCTTCTATCGCTAAGAAAGTTTAAACCTTTTACTTGGTAGAGTCGCTCTTCAGTTTATAATAATGTAATAATTTAATTTAATTCAGACAATAATAATGGCAATCCATAACTTTATCTATGTTAGTAAATAAAATACGAATACAATTATTTCCGACACTCAAAGGCAGCGGGCACGTGCACATGTGTATTCGACCTAAGGCCATTCTGGTATATCACATATTACCGTAAGAACAATATTGGACTTTATAGTCCCTGGAGTACACTGGCTGCGCTTCAGGGACTATATCCTCTTACGAATAATGGTATAAAATTCGCTGCAAACATCCGCGACGCTCTACGTTATTTTTTTTATAGGATAGGTGGCAAACGAGCGTGGCAGCTGACCAGTTGACCAAGTGATTACCGCCGCCTATGATCATCCGCAACACCAAAGGAGTCGCAAATGCGCTGCCGGACTTTAAGTGTACGACTCTTTTCTCGAAGGTCCCTAATTTGTATCGTGAAAGACCCATCACCACCCAGAAAGCATATTATACTCAACGAGCATCGTATGCTCTCTGCGTATACTTAAACCTAAGTTATGAACTAAGCGTTGCATGAATATGTCGATTCTACTAAATTACATATAATGTACATAAAGGCTAACTTAATGCCCTAATATCCGTATGGTTTAGGGTACGATCGGTGAAACTTAAGGTTCGTAGGTTAGAATCCACCATAAGACATTGAACATCTCCTAGCACAAGCATTTTCAGCTTAGTTGGAGTTGTTAACTGGTATATTAGTAATGTTAATATCATTGTATTATGCAACTATGCATATCTTTAAAAAAATTATCTCCCAGTCTACCTATAGAGTTGATCTAAGACTATTTTAATGGTGCAAAAAAAAATACTAATCCGTTTTAAATTACTGTAGTCTGGATTATTTTTATCCTGCATGAGTTGTTTATGTGTCACGTGTAATGAGAGCTCTCTTCAAAGAATAGACAGCGTCATTGTTAATGACTTCATTGCATGTTATCTGCGATGTCTAACTAAGAATGGATGGCCTTATACTTTAAATTTTTAATTTCATCAGATCGTAAGTGATTGACGACTGCAATCGAAGACTTAGATGAAATGCTACCATACCAGTGACATGGTCATCTCTCTGTTGTGTAAAGATCGTTTTGATATATGAAAAATACACTTTATATGTAAAATTAATGATTAATTGCCACACATTGAATATAAAAATGTTAAAGTGGTGCGCAAACAATCAAGTTTGTTATATTTTTCCTCAACAACAATACTCTATATAATTGGTTATTTATTGGGTGATGTATTCAAAGATATATAGCAAAACCTCACAATCAAACTTTTCACAGCGGTAGAGCTTCGCTGCAGAATGGGTCAGCTCGACTGGAGTAAGACCACACCCTCAAATACCAGCGGTTTTTCCGGTGAGTTTAGGGAACCGGGGACCTTTATTTCTGGTGACGAGGATGGAATCCATCTCAATAATCATGAGTGACAACGCATCTGCATTTTGATTCCTTGTCAAGGATGAATGTAGACGTCATGGGCCGCAGTAATCAATTGCTATCAGGTGAACTGTGTGCTCGTTTGCTACTCTTAATGAAATAAAAAAGAATCCTTAATTGACAAAAAAAAACACAAGAAATTTATGATTTTATATACATTGCGAATCCACGCCGCAGTGTGACGCAATAGCTTTAATTACGTTTTATATGGTGACGAGATGAAACCGTAGACGTTATTACTTTTAGATATCTAAGGCGTATGGCATCTTAGTTCTCAGGGGGTGATAACGAATCTGCATGACTAATCTGATTCCTTATCGACGATACGTACTTATCTTGGACCGCAGGAATCACGCGGCATCAGTAGAACCGTGTAAACATTTTGTCAGCACTAATATAATAAAAAAATATAATTTCAATTTAAACCTTTTATATAGCTTATGATGACGATTAACTCTTTGAGCATGGTGACGTCATCATTATCAGTGACACCAATTTCGCAAGATAGAACATTTGATCAAACCCAGAGTTACACACTCGTCCCTTTTCCTATGCAGATGTTATGCATATGCACAAGCGATACATAAAGCATACGAAACTCCGACAAAAAATATTGTTCCTCGGCCAGTAATCGAACTCAGAACCCACACTCCTTACTATACTCTTCGCTCCGCACTCTTACCACTACGTCACACGGCCGTCAACATATATAATGCACAACTAAAGATTGACATACTTGTTTCCAAAATTTAAATATCTGCCGTTGATCGTAATAAACACATATACGAACTTAACTATAGTATTATAACTATAGCTTTGCTTTTTGTTTAGCAAAACAACAATGACTAATCCTACTCGAGGTCTTTCCAGACGCCATTTTTTATTTACATCTATCATCATATTAAAAATAAAATAATAATTTTTGAAATAAATAGCACACCCTTTTTCGTGGAACACCGGCAAACTCAAAAGTTGCCTTTGTTGAATTTAAATGTAGCGTGTTAATAACACGGGTGAAAAATTCTTAACCTGTTCTTTTTGGTATTCGCTACACTTATGATCGGATTTGTTGAGATTTCATCAGGCAATGTAGTTTCTACTAAGTAGTATTCTTCACTTTAAGCTCGCTGCTTGCTTGAAGCTAACTAAGCTAAAGATTCATTACTATTTTATTAAGTGACCGTTGGTGACATTACAATTGTACGATACCGTGCTGATCCGGAGGGCTCGTAAAGTAATTCCCAACTGCTGACACGACAGAATTCAAAATTTCATTCTCACCATCTCGACGGTTGGTAATCCACCACTGTGCGCTTTGCGCTAAATTTTCTTCCACTCTGTCGTCAGCAGTGTTTCCGAACTGATTCGACATAGGGACCTTCCAGAAAAAAGTCGACACCTTCCTGAAAGGCCGGCAACGCATTTGCGACTCCTCTGGTGTTGCTCATGGGTGGCGGTGGTCACTTACCGTCGGGTGGATTGCATGCTCGCTTCTCATTTATTCTATAAAAAAAGACTAAGCCAAATATTTCGACACCATTGTTGACCAATTGCTTATACGATAAAAATATTTATTTACTTTAAAAATAGAAGGAAACAAAAAACCACCCTAAGAATTCAGCAATCTGAGATATTACTTTGTGCCTGCTTGATCACCGTTACATCAGATTTGATAAACCCCAAATAGTCCCAATAATGTTAATGCTTTTGAAATTGTACAGATTTAATTTCAACAAAGATGATGGCCGGCTGCCAGCATCCGCTTGGGATCCTATCATAAATAAAATTAAATCACTAACCCAAACAAACCTCGCCAAGAATCAAGATACTTTAGCTCTTACTGCGTATTTTAGCGATATATAACAGCTTATTAAAAGCTGATTACAAGTTGAATATGACTAATAAGCACCTCAAACTCCACGTGGCCATGACTGGTGAACAACAATTGAAACGTAGATGATTGAAGTAAAAAAGTTTAAATAAAACGCGCTAGAATTCGTACAATTATTTATTTATGTGCAGTATTGTCTTTATTTATTTAATCTTCAATAGTAAACACCTTATTTTTCACAGACAGATCTGGTAAACACACACATATCAGCATAATCGATGATGAGTAGAAATAGGGCATGAACGAGTATTCGTGTAAATGTAAGAAATAGTCGACGGTAAGCGGAAAGTGTTTTAGATGTGTGTAGAATCGTGTTTCAGTTTTTAAAATTCCAAAATCCTAGAGAGCACCAGACTATTGATAAACCTGGAGAAATCAGTAATCGATAGCGTCACGCAATAGTGGCATTTTTGCGGTGGTCACTCCAGTCAGACCGCATTCCGGCAACCAGTTGTTAATATATATTTTTTACCTTAAGTATAATTATATCGTTACACTAATTGTTTATATGTACAGCACATGTTTTGTACGTAATCTGTTTTAAGTTTCTTAATGTTAGGTGTTTTTTTTGTTATTTACTTAATTATTTACCGTAATCCCGATATCATTTGCAATCAGGTGAACTGCTCGAGTGTCGTATCTATATAAAATATTTGAAAAAAATCTATTAACGAATGTAAAAACGCATACTATTGAATTGTAATAAAATATCGCAGACAATCTGACAGCCTTTTTACGTAAATTTGAATGCATCTCTATCGTAAGATAAATAATAATACATCGAAGACACGAATTTCCAATATACATTTGTATCCTTCGCTGTTGTACAGTTTTATCGTAAGCAAATCTAGAAATGGGCTACACGATGACGTTTATTACACCATGCCGCATCAGTGCGCTACATTATGGAAATCAACACATCACATGGCTATCTAAAATAGTGAATTTATTGATAATACACCGTTACTCTGTTCTATATCGTTAGCAGGTGGAAATTTTGACTGCCCAACTATTTACAGGTTTTCGTTTGATTTTGATTCCGAAAACAAAGTTATCTGAAATGTTTTAACTATTAAAACATGATGAAAACATTCCCAGAAACGTTGGTGTCGGTTTTATGTGGTATAATCACAATGTGGCTGCATAGACTAGTTAGACTTTGACCGATGAAGGGTCATTCTAATACGGAATACCAGCTTAAAATGTAATAGCATAGAGTTGCTGTGTTTTGTCTGGTGATTCAAAGAAATAGAAAACGTTCGAGGCAATCCATGCTAGTCATAAAGTCACCCCTACGAGTCTCCGAAATATAAATTAACCCTGATTATATTAATAATCTTAGCATATTAAAATCATCCCTATTATTAACTTGTTGCATCTCCATGCATTTTTTACTGAATTTACCATGGGGAGTGTTCTGAGGAGTTGTTCGGATTAATTCCTCCCGCTGAGTTTAAACATCTTACATGACGACAGAATTCAAAATTAAATCCTCATAATCTCGATGGTTGGCAATCCAACCACTGTGCGGTTTACGCGAAATTTTCTGCCACTAGGTGGAGACAGCTGTCGCCAGCGGTATTTCCGGACTGATCGACTTAAGGAACTTCAAGAAATGAGCCTTTCTTAAAGGCTGGCAGCGCATCTGCGACTCCACTGGTGTTGCGAATGTTCATTGGCAGCGGTGATCACTTAACCTCCAGCATCAGGTCACCAACTGCTTGCTCGTTTGCTGAAAAAATTGTTACTCGCATAGTAGTAACGGTGGCAGTTACGCTGTAACATGAATGAATCAAGTCGGCCGGGACACGATCACGCCCTCACAGAGTACCTACGTGAAATATCAATATGCATTGTTTCGTATGATGAATAGCACATTGAAGATTCACTATTTTAGACACCACATTGTAGAATCTGTATCTAGACATCCCTAACAAAATGAATTGGTATCGCTAAGTTGTAGGCAACCCTATTTAATAAGCAATCAAACGATCCAATTTTTTTGTATCACACCATCAACACAAAATAGAGCGGCATTCCAGCAACTCATTCTACGACGCACTCGCGTCAAACGAGGCGCGATTCTCGTTACAGACAGAGGGCACACATCTTAACCTCCATTAGCCGCGTCATTGCTTCAACGAGCCATCTCCCACGGCTTCCTACTTGTACAAGACTTTGTCAATTTACTCCCACCATTACGGCAAACGTTTGGACAAATATTTCCAATTCCCGAGGGTGGGCATTTCCTATTTCTGTACGTTAACTAGGCGGCATCCCAATTGTTGCCAATTCAACCAACTGCTTGTAACTTCGGGTAGCCTTAATTCATGCCGACAAGTTAGCGGGTATTAAGGTTGTTGTTCAGTGAATCGTTGCCGCCTATATGCCACTGATTCAGAGATGTCAGTTTCTTACTTCGTGGAGCTTAAAGATAATTTCTTTAAGCTCCACGACGAGATTTTTTAATAGTACAAGAGACTGTTTAAAAAGATTTAAACGTAATCTGAAAAATAAGTTGTTTTAATACTGACCATAATAGTCATATATAGGAAAGTTACCTTAAAACGAGACATTTCAATTCAGTAGGATTACCAGTATTAACGGAGGTCTAAACAATAAGTTCCTCTCAAATTTTGGGCCGGACTAAAAGAATAATCAACTTTTGTTTATATGTTTTACGTATGTGTCCTTACTGTGCACTTTATTTTATCAAACTTCTAATTT